>QXTE01000133.1:147040-220572 GCA_003942145.1 Platysternon megacephalum
CACATGCTCGGGGTTCAGCTGATCGCCATATTTGGGGTCGGGAAGGAATTTTCCTCCGGGGTAGATTGGCAGAGGCCCTGGAGGTTTTTCGCCTTCCTCCGAGCATGGGGCAGGGGTCGTTTGCTAGAGGATTATCTGCTGCTTGAAGTCGTCAAATCAGGATTTGGGGACTTCAACAGCTGAGTCAAGGGTGAGAGTTATTTCAGGGGTGGGTGGGTCAACTTTTGTGGCCTGCATCATGCAGGAGGTCAGACTAGATGATCATAATGGTCCCTTCTGATCTCAAGTTCTATGATTCTATGAAAGTACTTCTTCACACAACATACAGTCTTTGGAACTTGTTGCCAGGGGATATTGTGAAGGCCAAAAGTATAATTGGGTTCAGAAAAGAATTAAATAAGTTCATGGAGGATAGGTCCATCAATGGCTATTAGCCAAGATGGTCAGGGACGCAACCCCATGCTCTGAGTCTCTCTCAACCTCTGACTGCCAGAATCTGGGACTGGACAACAGGGAATGGATCACTCTAAATTGTTCTGTTCATTCGCTCTGAAGCATCTGGCATTAGCCACTGTCAGAAGACAGGATACTGGGCTAGATGGGCTATTGGTCTGACCCAGTATGGCTGTTTTAGGTTCTAATTTAATAAACATTCCTGGCTCTGCCACACACTTATTGTATGACACTGGACAAGTCACTCAGCCTTTCTGTGCCTTAGTTTCCTTATCTATAAAATGTAGTTAGTAGCTTCACAGCGGTACTGTTTGATCATTAATCATGAACGTGTAATGTACTTGAGTTCCTAAGAAAGATGCTGCTATAAATCCAAAGTTTTCTTATAATTGAATTTGCTTAGAGATGGGCCTGAAACAAATACCTGGAATGTGAATGCACTCTCCACCCCCTCATATTGTGGCCTGTTTAAAACTCAGACCCACACCTGAATTTTGTTGCTCTGGACCCATCACTGTTGTTGTTGTTATATATGGCCCAGATGATTCACATTTCTTCAAATGTAAATTCACAGTTTTAAAAAAAACCCTAAAAACCACTAACTCCTATTAGAATCCAGTAATAAGTGTGGATAAAGTCACCCATCAACACCACCAGCATCAATCACATGGCTACAGATTCGTAGGAGATGGTTACGGACTGACTCTTTGTAAATAATGTAATAAATGCAAAAGAAAACCAAAAGCAGAAATGCTCAGCAGAGCAACAAGCTAGCAAGCAATGATAAACATTCAATCCTAAGCCAGGTGAGCACCTTGGGTAGGGACATCTTTTTGTTCCTGTGTTTGTACAGCCCCCAGTACAATGACTAGGGCTCATAGGTGCTACAGCAATACACATCATCATCTTCATCATCATCTGGGGGATTAAATCCTATGGGTTTAACCACTGGGGGGGAAAATGCACTATGGGAACAAAACATCTTATTCATAGGTTGCTATTTCATAAAAATGTAAAAAAAAAAAAATCCTTCCTCTGTTATAAGGGGAGGGAGGATGAAAATCTCTGACTTATTCCCATAAGAGCCTTAAATTGGATGAACACAAATTTAGTCATAAGTTTAGTCTTAAATATGAGCATTGTAGCTGAAGATGATGAAAGTATCTGAAACAGTTTTCCATTATTTTTTCCACATTACAGGGAGGAATGCATTTTTCATAAAACAATAATATTGTCAAATTGACTTGTTAAGGGATCCCTGCTGAGACCCTGTAAATGCTGATGTTTATTTGCATTGTACTAGCACCTAGAGGCACCAAACAAGGTCAGAGCCCCATGGTGCTAGATGCTGCACAAATGTGTAATAAGAGATAGTCCATACCTTGAAAAACTTCTGTTCTAAAGCACAAAGAACAGACAAAAAGAGAGAAGAATGGAATACAGTGCTCAAGCAAAGCAGTCAGGGTGATAGTAGGCACTTGTCCTGGTTCCTTTTTTAAGTCCTAAAACACATAACATGCAAGGGGTGAGGGAGAGAGAGACAGTTTAATCAGATGGAATTGTTTCTAGGGAGGGAGATTGAGATTTTATAGATAGCTGGCCCACTTAAATGATGCTCATGAGCTCCATCTGGGAAGGAGTCAAGGAGGAATAAAGGTGTCTTTGCACCTCCTCTGTTTTGGGGCCAGTGTGGGTTTGAGATGCCTCAGGCCTGCCCCAGCTTGTGCCCAGCAGCCTATTGCATCAAGAGTTTTTTTCTGGCACCTGGGAATAGTCAGAGGGTTGCAGTGTTCTGACCATGCCTTTTTTCCCTGTCCATACTTCCTACATACCTCTAGTTCTGGAAGGTGCAAGGAGAGGTGGCCTAGAGCTCTATGCCATGTTAGGACTTCTGTGCTGGAGAAATTCCCTGGTGGCAAAAGCCACCAGAATTACTGGCCCTTTATGACAATGAAGCCAGTGTAAAGGGGATGTAGCACACCAACGAACTGGACCTTACATAACTGAAAGAGGGTTTAGGAAAGCTTGTTGCAGGATCATGGGAGCAGTACATGTTAGCAAGGGTAGTATGCTGTAATTTTCAGTTTGTGCAAGAAATGAATAAGCCCAAATATTAGTAGATTGACAATGCTACAAGGATACTAAGACCCTAAATCTATGAGTGGTTGCTGTCCGCCTGCTTTAATGTCTGTCTGATAATCACCTGTTTGAGAAATTTTAATTTGGTTCAAGGCTTAGTATTCATAGTACCTTCAAAGAGGATTTATAATCTTTTACTTAGTCCTGACGCAGATATCATCTCAATTCTGCTTTATCACCTTTAAGCAGCATTTTTTTCCTACTGATCAAAAAAAGCTGTTTGCTGCTTTGAGTATCTTTCATAGTGACCCCACTTGTTCTTCCCCTTTTCGTGTATCCTGTTTTGTTGCCACCAGTCATTATTTTGGATCCTATTCCTGCTCTGTATGATGTGGCTCTGGCCTTATTTGAACCAAATTATTGTTGTTATTTTTAGAATATGCTGACAACCAGTAGCCTGTGTGCAATGAGTTTCAGTCGGGGTGTTGCTTTCAGTAGAGAGAGAGATGATTGAATGGGCATGGAGACTGAACTATTATCTGTTCCATAAAGATGGTTCCTGCAGCCTGGGTTGAAGTGCATGGTGGAGTGGCAGTGTGGGGTGGTTTCTGCCCATATATGATCTGGTGCTGAAAAAGAGGTTATTCCTCAGGGCTGTGAAGCTGTCATCTTTCATGAACAGCTATACTCACTTTAAAGAATACCTACAATAATGTCAATCTTTTCCCCCAATTTAAGATGGAGTATAATTTCCTGTTGCTAGTAACTAGCTTTATATATCTGTTCTTACCGATGCATGTGCTGTTAGTGTCATCATCAAAGCTATTAAATCTAAGGTGGGGGGTTGTTAGTGGAATTTCTTCATACTTAACTTTGATGAAGCAGAAATATTGTTCTTTAGTCCTAAACATGTTATTTGGTATCTTGTCATTGTCATCTCTTTTTAAAACAATACATTTTTTGTTCCATCAATGAAGGGACCTGAAGATTATTTTAGACTTTACTACACTTTGCTTTGGAAAACCAATTAAACTTAGTGGTTAGAATGTCAGACCATTTACTGAATATTGATTGGCTTTACTGATTTTTGTTTCTCTCATACCTTAGTGCAGGGGTCCTCAAACTTCATTGCATTGCGACCCCCTTCTGACAACAAAAATAACTACACGAGCCCAGGAGGGGGGACCAAAGCTTGAGCCCACCCGAGCCCTGCCAGCTCGGGTGGGGGTGGAGGGGCAAAGCCCAAGCCCCACCACCCTGGGGCATGGGAGCCAAAGCCAAAGTCCAAGGGCTTCAGCCTCAGGTGGTGGGCCTATAACCTGAGGTTCCCAAACTATTTTTGCTGTGCCCCCCTTCAGAGATTCATGTAGGTGGTGGGCCTATAACCTGAGCCCTGCCACCCAGGTTTGAAGCCCTCTGGCTTTGGCTTTGACTTTGGCCTCGGGCAGTGGGGCTTGGGCTTTGGACCCAGGTGGTGGGGCTTGGGCTTCACCTTCAGCCCCAGGCCCCAGCAAGTCTAATGCCAGCCCTGGTAACCCCATTCAAAAGGGATCGTGACCCACTTTGGGATCCCAACCCACAGTTTGAGAACCCCTGCCTTAGTGGTTATCCTGGCTTTTGTAACTTCAGGTGTATAGGGTTGCAATTCCTTGTTAGCTGCTTTGCACTGAGTAGCTGCCAGAATCTATACGAAAAAGACAGAGGCATTTTTCACTTTTTAAAATAGTTGCATTGATCCCCAGTCTATTAATTTTTTTTAAATTGCTCTCTTTAGACTCTGTATTATTTGGGTCCAACATATTTCTTCCTAAACAATATATTTCTGGTCACTTTTCATATGTGCTGATGTAAATTTCTTGGCATTACTGCATTAAGCCAGGGGCTCGAATGCCAGAGGCCTGTCAAAGTAAGAGGGGTGGGGACAGGTGTCCCAGCCAGGAGGTGGGGACTCTCCCTAAGGGTCCCTGGTCTGGTTTAACCTGTTCCTCCCCACTGTTCAAAGAGAGAGCTAAATAGGCTCCATTAGGAGCCTTTGTTATTTTAAGTGCTTAAATGAGAGCTGAAATAACTTATGGTAGGACAGCGTTTCTGCCCAGCCTACTAAAAGCTGACAATCACTAAGAGACTGACCTGCAGAGGCCACAGCGGAGAGGCAGGTGGCAGCCAGCGGGAGCGATGAGCATTCAGCTGGCAGGAGTGACGAGCAGGTGGCTGACAGAATGAGCAGCTGGTGGGGCAGCCAGTGGAGAGGAACCACAGCTGGCAGGGTGGCCAGCAGAGAGGAACCTCAGCTGGTGGGGTGGCCAGCCAGAGCAAGTGCTCAGATGGCAGAACAAGCCTGCCCCCATCCCCGTCCTGGGAAGAGGAAGAAGAGGCCCTGCTGCAGCTGGCCTCCCAGGCGTGGAGGGGTGAAAAATCCCAGGAGCTTCTAGAGGAGCAGAGGTGGTCTGAGGGATCAAGGAGAAGAGGTGGGGCAGGGGGCAGCCAGAGTCAATGTGTAGCTGAGGGGGGAAAGTTGATTTAGAAACTGGGTGGTGCCTAATGAATTGCTGGCCTCGAGGGATGGGCAGAGGTAGGGCTGGGGAGGGGGAGAAGAGGGGAAATGATACAATGAATTAGAGTTTTTGGGTTTGGGGAGAACCTTCTGTACTCTCCCCCATCAGACGGTATTTTATACAAAAAGGTGTAACTTGATCTTAGCTGGGTCCTCTAGTGAGCTCTCCTGTATAATTGTCCCACACGCCCTAGGGGTGGGCAAGGGGAGTTAAAAAATCAAGAGACCAAAAATACAACATTTAAAAGGAAATCTCATGATTTTGGGGGACAATCTCATGACCTCTTGGAGTATGACTCAATTTTGGGGGTTGGCAATGCTGATTTTGCTCTGTAGTTTGAAAGTGTGAGAGACTGATGAGTTGGGGACTAGAGGGATACAATTGGAGAATGGGACTCTGGACAGTGATTCCATAGTGATTTTATTGTCCAGGGTAGGAGTTTAATGATCAGGATTTCTGGGCTGAGTATGAGGGCTTTATTAAGGTCTACACCTAGTAGGACAAGTGTGAATAGGCACCTGTGCTCTCTGTAAATAGTTAATAAGGTAGATGGCATGCAAGAACATGTAGTATAGTTCATGGCTTTTGTAGGACCAATAAAACCTCTTGTCATGCACTGCAAATAACTTTCTGTATCAGTTCTTTACATTCAGTTCCTAACAAAAACAACAAGGAGTCCGGTGGCACCTTAAAGACTTACAGACTAACATGGCTACCTCCTGATACTTGACACGGTGCAAGTTCCTAACAAGGAGCTTATCACACTCAGCTCTTTTCAAACTGATTTGAAAAATGAGACAACTCAGTACTACTCTAAGTGGACAATTATCGCTAATTATTGGAGCTGTTATTGTCAGGAGAAAGCACCTATGACAAGAGAGGAGAAACATAGTAGGATTCTGAGAGGTAACGGCAGTAACAGAAAAATATCTAGTTCCAGATGTGGTTTTACTTCAGAAAATGTGACTTGTCTGAAACAATGTATCTGATAAACATAGTCCTTACAAAACCCAGCAGAGGCTGATTAACTTCAAGTAAACAATTATAGAATAGGGTGTAATGATGAATGTATTTTAAGCATGAACTTTCCTGCTTAGTTACACTTTGTAAATACTTATTTATACAAATTTTCACCATCTTTTCATAAATACCAGAAAGTGCAATATTAACCTCATAGAAGCAGGAGCTTTCTTCTTTGTATTTCATCACTAGGTGAAACATAAACAGGGCTTAAGAGGATTAGATAAATATTCTTCAGGGTGTGGAAAACTCTGGGAACAGTACTACGCCCTGTTAACTGTGTGGGCCACTGAATAAACTATTGTCTGTAATCTGTGTTTTTTCTTCTCTTTCTATTTTGGCAAATACACATTGTTTTTATTTATGTGATCAGAATATGTTGGTGCAGGAAAAACTTAGATGACAAAATAATATATGTGTGTTCTCTTTGCAGTTCATATCCAGCTCCTTCAGTTTCTTTGATGGACCAATTCTTTCTTTCTTTCTTTCTTTCTTTCTTTCTTTCTTTCTTTCTTTCTTTCTTTTAAAGGCTATTTCAGGATGTACAACATGTTTCCATAGTGCCATTCAGATATCCTTTCCCTGAACATATTCTATATGTCTGAAAGTATAAAAGGTTTTGAGAATACACATGTGGCCCTAAATGGATAATGCTAAATGGATTCTAGTTCTGTTGTAAACATAACTTGCTAGGGTGCTGGGAAGTTTTGCTTTCAAGCCATTAATTTTCTAGACCCTACTGTACAAGAACCTAGTTTGGAGCATAGGTTTTCAAACTGTGGGGTGCACCCAGTGGAGGCGACACAGTCAGGTTATGAGGGGCACATGACAGTAAGTAGACTTTTCCTGCACCCTTGTTATTTTCTGAGCAGCAGGCAGGAGCAGCAGCAGCAGTTGGTGCACAAAAGGGAGTGAGCCCGCCCGCAAAATGCATTTAACTGCCCCATTCCCCCACCTCACACCCTGCCCTGCATGTGCTCATTTCTGGGCCTGTGGCAGTGGCACAGGGATTGGAGTCTGGGCAACAGCAGTGTAGAGGAAGCAGCTGGAGCCAGTGAGTGGAGTGAGCAGGGGCACCTAGTAGGAATTGTGACCTAGCCACAGGAGAAAGGGGCTCCCTGAGGCTGCAGGAGAGGACAGCAGGCTGGGAAAGTTTGAACAATAGCAGTGGTTGGGAGTCAAGCAGGTGCTTTGGGGACAGGGTCAGGTTGGAAAGAAGCGGGGAGGAAACAAAGAGGAAGCACGCTTGGGACATGAATCTCTGAAGGGGGGCACAGCAAAAATAGTTTGGGAACCTCTGGTTTACAGTATCTAAATGCAATGCTTATTAGAGACTGAAGAGTTACAGTATTAAACTTAAAAATAGATCTTAAAGGCTCTTATGCTGTTCACTTGGGACCATATGTTCCCATGAGGTTGCAGCCTGCAGAGTTCAGGAAATCAGAGCAATATGCCTCGAAATCTTAAGCTGTTGCCAAAATCTTATTCTTGATGTGATGCCATGCTGGAAAAGGTACAGTGCAGATCAGCAAAAATCAGACCTGGGGATGTCTGTGAAAATGTAGGAGGAGTCAGAGGAAAAACTAAACAAGTAAGTATACCTCACAAATACAGCACAGTTTACTGTAGAAAAAACTTTACAAGTTACTTTTGCTTTGAGCAGCAGTTACCATTGACAAATGCACATACGATACCTAGGAGAGGCATTCTATACAAGAAACACATAATATTTTTGTATTCACCAAGAGTAACCATATCTTTCAGTCAGAATGACCTATATTTTATATTAAGAAATCAATTAAACAAGAAAGACCTCAAATAAGGACTGCATCTGTGAGCATGCAATTGTGTCTGTGTCTGTCTGAAGTGGCTTATCTAAATTTAAAGGTATAGTATACCAAAAAAGTTGTTATAGATAGTGCTGACAGCAGTGTCTATTATTAAGATTGCTTGATGCTTGCCATCATAAAACCCTGTTTTCAGGTGTTGATAATGTTGCCAAACTTTAATAATCTGGAATAATTTTTTCCATGCTGGGTAGGTATCTGCTCTGACAGTCTGTAGCCTTATGTTCACCCATTTTACAAAAGTATGATACATTTTGTACAAAGTGTGCCTTGTGAGGTATCATTTGAAAACTCATAATTTTCTGATCATTATTATCCTGCTAAAATATGTGTGGCAGCATTGTATGGAAAGTCATAAGATTCTACTGTATGATATTACTGAGACATGTTTCAAAGTCTGAAAAGCAACTACAAACCAGTTCCTCAGAGACAAAACGAAAACTGATGCTTCAGCCAGGTGTCAACAAAATAAAATGGACTGTCACCTGGTTAAGTGGCCATTCTTTGGCAGGAAAGAGGGTGTGAGTGAAAAATCTACATCTTCACAAAGAAACAGCTTGAGGTTCTTGGTCCACACAGACTTTCTGTCTCCTGAACCCCAGCAGGAGATGATTCTCAAAGAAGAGGAAAAGTACAAGAATGGGGAACAGATACCCCAAAATATTGCTCCCTTTCTCTCTGCCCATGGCATCCATATCACCCAAAGAACCAGGAAAGTAACACTGGACTGGGGGAGGGGTCCTGGCAGAAAGGAATCCAACCAGTAAGACTGCTGAAGCCTGTGGTGAGAGAGACCTTTTGCTTTGAGAGGTTTCAGAGTGGTAGCTGTGTTAGTCTGTATCAGCAAATTTGTTAGTCTCTAAGGTGCCACAAGTACTCCTTGTTGCTTTTGCTTTGAATTCACTTAGCTTGTTAAGTCAGTTATTAGTTGTGTTTTACTTCTATTGTCTTGTAGCCAATGCTGACTTTTATGCCTTATTACTTATAATCATTTAAAATCTATCTTTTTGTAGTTAATAAACTTGTTTTATTGTTTTATCTAAGCCAGTGTGTTTGGATTGAAGTGTTTGGGAAACTCCATTTGAGATAACAGGATTGGTGCATATCATTTTCTATTAATAAAATGACGGACTTTATATGAGCTTGTATTGTCCAGGAAAGGGCTGGGCAGTACAAGAAGTACGTTTCTGGGGGAAAGTCTGAGACTGAAAATTTGCTGGTGTAGCTCTTCAGTGTAATTCAAGAGTGACTGGCAGGATTCATACAATATAACATACTGGAGGCTGTGTGTGAACAGACCAGGAGTGTTTGGTCTCACAGTAAAGCAGTGTAAGAGGCACCCCGGGTTGGAGAATTGAGGGGACACAGCTGTTCATCAGTCCAGATTGTACCCTGGGTAATGTCACATCTGTCTCAGGTTGAAATTTTTTTGGAAAATTTCAGCCAAAGCTGTTCAGCCATTTCCAAGAACAGGGGAAAATGTTGTTTTGCCCATGGTAAAACAAATCTGGTGACCTTCAAACAGCTTTAGCACCCCCATGGTTTGGAGCAGGGGCTTGAAATTTGGCAGGTGTGGGAGTGTCAGATGTGCCTTTTGTTGTCTCCATGAAAATTTGGCCAAATTATAAGCCTTTGAAAAGTTGCAAATTTCGACATGGTCAGTAGAGACTTTGTAGATTTCAACAGCTAAATTCCCAGAAAATTCTGTCCAGTCTGACTATGCTCCCTGGGGCTGATCAGGACTGTATTGCAGCTCTGGACTGCTGCAGGCCTTGCTGGGTCCTGGTCCAGCCACCTGAACTGAGAGTAGGGAAATTGTCTCTCTTGTGTTCTCAATGTCCCCCAGCCAATGGGAGTGTGGAACTGGTGCTCGGGGCAGGGACAGTGTGCGGAGCCCCATGACCTCCCCTCCCACCCCCGCCTACGAACTGGACCTGCTGCTGGCCGTTTCTGGGGTGCAGCATGGTGTCAGAACAGGGAGGGACTAGCCTGCCTTAGCTGGGTAGCACTGCCAACGGGACTTTTAACAGCCCAGTTGGCGATGCTGACCAAAGCCACCGCGACCCAGTGCCTTACATTCCATGACCCAGTATTGGGTCACGAGCCACAGTTTGAAAACCACTGCACTAGAGCACACTCCTCTTCAGAGTCTGGAATGAAACCGAAGATTCCCATGCCTGTGAAACCCACTGGCAAAGTATCCCTTCCCCCTCTACTGCTTGTCCACATGGAAGACGATAACCTATTACTGCTGTCAGATACTCTGTTAGCTTAACTGGCAGAGGTCTATGAGGAAGATCTAAAGGTTCCAAACCTACTATTTTTCCACAGTTTGTGATCATGTAATTAAAGACTGTATCATAATGCACATGCAAAAAGGGGATGGATTAAGGTTGCATATGCTTCTTTCTAGCTTTTCCCCACAATACAACAAGAGGATCCGAAAATGTCTAGTCTCATACAGAGCATATGTGCAGCAAAGTTTTCTATTACAATACATTGACTTCACCTGTGCAAGTGGTTGGTGCATTAATTGCTGCAAAGAACTGTGATCTGAGTGGTTAGCAATGAACTGTAGCTATGCTTCCTACTAGTGGTTCTGTATCCTATGTCCTGTATGAAATACTTGCAGTTGCATTTGCTGTGCATTGTTTATTTGTAGAAATGCTACATTGTTTTATCTGGGGTTTGATGTTGGCCACATGCTTCCTTTAATTTCATTGTGGCATCAAAGGATAAGTTTTCCTTTGTATGTCCTTCTCAGTCATTGGAGGGGGGACAGGTTAAAGATGATGGAGGATCTTAACCCTTAAAAGGCTACAGTTCTATAGCATTTGTTTGAAATCCATAGTTTTCACCTTCCACTGTGGTGTACAGAGTCCTGTACTGTCATTTTCACTCTCTGTGTATGGTAAATACCATTTTAGAAGGGTTTATTTCAGTATTTCCTTGTCACATAGATAACTCTCCCTCATTGTGCTTTATTTATTGAGATGAAATCTTGCAGCTTCCACTAAAGGCATCCAGAAAGCATTCTTGTTGCATTCATAAAATCCTCTGGTAGGTAACCAGGTTAGATTATGGTCATCGACAATTCCTGGGGCATGGAAAAGCTCAGGCTTTATTTGTCACTGTAAAATAAACTGTGAAACACATTTTTAGTTTAAAAAAAAGTTTGTGTGTAAATTTAGAAACTAGCAATTACATGCTAATATTTCTAGACTAACAGGAACAGAAGTTAGAGTTAATGAGCTCTGTGCAGGTACTTAATTAAGTACACACTTAATACTGATTCTCAAAGCACTCTATAAAGATTATTTAATCCTCACAACAGCTCTGTGAAGTAGGTAATATCCTTGTTTTGCAGATAGTGAAATTCAACAAAGGTAAAAGGCATGACTTTCAGAGGTGCTGAGCACCTGTACCTCCCACAAAGTCACTGGAAGTTAGCAGAGCCCGCCACCTCTGGAAAATTCATGTCCTAATTGATTTGAGGGGATGTCAGTGCCCAAGTGGGGATTAGAATTCAGAACATCTGAGTCCCACTGCTTTGTTTAAACTAGTTGGTTACATCAGTTCAGTATGGTTTAAATTTCAGTCTTTAAGAAACAAGTTTGCCAACATAAATGCTGCCTAGTTGTTCTCATCTCAGGCCAATTCAGTCAGGGTGGATGTGGTCCACTCCCAATAATTGATGAGGAGGTGTCAATACCAAGAGAGGGAAAATTGCTTTTGTAGTGAGCCAGCCACTCCCAGTCCCTATTCACTCGCAAATTAATGGTGTTAAATTTGCAAATGAATTGTAGCTCTGCAGTTTCTCTTTGAAGTCTGTTTTTGAAGTTTTTTTGTTGAAGGATGGCTACTTTTAAATCTGTTATTGAATGTTCAGGGAGATGGAAGTGTTCTCCTACTGGCTTTTGTATGTTACCATTCCTGATGTCTGATTTGTGCCCATTTATTCTTTTACAAAGAGACTGTCCGGTTTGGCCAATGTACATGGCAGAAGGGCATTGCTGGCACATGACGGCATATATCACATTAGTAGATGTGCAGGTGAATGAGCCCCTGATGGTGTGGCTCATATGGTTGGGTCCTCTGATGGTGTCACTAGAGTAGATATGGGGACAGAGTAGGCAACGGGGTTTGTTACAGGGATTGGTTCCTGGGTTAGTGTTTCTGTAGTGTGGTGTGTAGTTGCTGGTGAGTATTTGCTTCAGGTTGGGGGGCTGTCTGTAAGCGAGGACTGGCCTGCCTCCCAAGGTCTGTGAGAGTGAGGGATCATTTTCCAGGATAGGTTGTAGATCATTGATGATGTGCTGGAGAGATTTTAAATTAGGGCTGTACGTGATAGCCAGTGGTGTTCTGTTATTTTTCTTGTTGGGCCTGTCCTGTAGTGGGTGACTTCTGGGTATTGACACCTCCCCGTCAATTATTGGGAGTGGACCACATCTACCCTGACTGAATTGGCCTTGTTAACACTGATTCTCCACTTGTAAGGTAACTCCCTTCTCTTCATGTGTCAGTATATTTATGCCTGCATCTGTAATTTTCACTCCATGTATCTGAAGAAGTGTGGTTTTTTGCCCAAGAAAGCTTATGCCCAAATAAATCTGTTAGTCTTTAAGGTGCCACCGGTCTCCTTGTTGTCTTCCTATATGTTTGTATAGCTGCTAGCATATTCTGAGTGCTACTGAAATATAAATGAATAATAACTCTCTGCATATTTTCTGAGTGTTGATGTGGTTTGGAGGATGAGAGAACTGATTAGCCCAGCTGCTATGTATTTTGAATTGCTCTATAGGTATTTTGTACTCATACATATTTGAATTTAAAAACAGAGCTAAAGTCAAATAAGAGAAATACTGGCTAGCCATTTGCCAAAGAACAATAGATGATATGGTAGTTTCATCTAGAGATGAGCCAAAAATCAACATTTTCTATGCAAATCCCATCATATTTCAGGAGGTGTCATGGGGAGGGGGATTAGAATTCAAATCTCTAGACTTGAACCTGTTCTTATGATTTTAATTTGTAGACTCTATAACTGTAAAAAAAAAGGCTGTCTATGTTCTGGTTCACATGCTGACAGAAACTCAAGGGAATGAGTTTCATCCCCAAATGGATGAAATGTCACTGTCCAAAATCTCAGAAGAACATCTTGTAAGATAATGGACCAACTGAACTCTAAACACTCATCTCAGCTTCTATCTGGCTCAAACACCTTCTCAGACCATCTTTAGCTTTAACGCAATTTCCATATACCTAAATGACTTTTACTGCACTTGGTTGTTACAGCAGGTTTAACATTCAGGGGAATGCATTTACTTAGACACAGACCTGGCAGGACATAATTACCAATGAATCACTGCATTTAAAAATAGGTTGGAGTGCATTGTTCAACACTCAGATCAGTGTTACAAATGTTAGCTTCTGTTTTCCTATTCCATTTCTTTATTTCAAACTGAACATAACTTCAACCGTCTTGTTTTTAATTTTATAAACTTCAATGCAATCAGCACAAGATGTTAACTGGAAATGACGTGTATACTGATGAGTTTGGATTTGTGCTGCTTTTACTACTTATTTTATTATCAATGGACAGCATTTAAAACAAAATACTTGAATAGCTGTGTGATTTCACTCTTTATTTTCTGCAATTGGGACTGAACCAAAAGCTACTAAAGTTAATGGAAATCTTTGTGACTAATAGTACAGTGAAAAAGGGTGGTTATTACTGGTTGCAATGGGCAGTGTGCCCAAATTGTTTAATCCATCCTTATCTCTAGACAGGAAGGTAATAAAAACAAATACCCTTATTATCTGGGATTTTAAGGAAACTGTTCTAATAAGTAAGACTTGCAATACTTGGTTTTGATCCATTTTAATCAATAGCAGTCCCTTCAACATCACAAAACCATTTAAAAATCTGTTAGGTATTTTGTACCTGTAAACCCTACTCATTTGTACAATGTCTGGATAAACTTAGTAGATGACATTACAATAACTTCTGTTTATTTCATGCATTAGTAAGGCACCCGTCACTGTAGTATCAGGGGACCCATTGCATAAATTAGTAATGCATTAAATTAAATTGAAGAAAGGGAGACAAATTTTCCTTCCCTTTCTGTCCAATCTGCTCTCTTATATAACTGTCAGTTATTTGTATTATAACTTATAAATATATAACTTTTGAAACAAGGCGGCTAATGCATTAATGATCACGAACAAGGTCAGCTCCCAGACTACTGCACTGGGCAGCACAGTATGGGGAGGAGGTGACCAGCCCTCTGTGGAGAAAAAAGTGGTTCAGAACAATTTAGAAAAGCTGGATGAGCACAAGTCCATGGGGCTGGATGCGCTGCATCTGAGGGTGATAAAGGAGTTGGCGGATGTGATTGCAGAGCCATTTGGCCATTATTTTTGAAAACTCATGGTGATCGGGGGAGGTCCAGGTTGACTGGAAAAAGGCTAATGTAGTGCCCATCTCTAAAAAAGGGAAGAAGGAGGATCCAGGGAACTACAGGCCAGTCAGCCTCACCTCAGTCCCTGGAAAAATTATGGAGCAGGTCCTCAAAGAATCAATTTTGAAGCACTTAGAGGAGAGGAAAGTGATCAGGAACAGTCAACATGGATTCACAAAGGGCAAGGCATGCCTGACTAACCTAACTGCCTTCTATGATGAGATAACTGGCTCTGTGGATGAGGGGAAAGCAGTGGACGTATAGGAGTAGGAGCATTGCCAGCAGATCAAGGGATGTGATCATTACCCTCTATTCGGCATTGGTGAGGCCTCATCTGGAGTACTGCGTCCAGTTTTGGGTCCCACACTACAAGAAGGACGTGGAAAAATTAGAAAGAGTCCACTGGAGGGCAAGAAAAATGATTAGGGGGCTGGAGCACATGACTTATGAGGAGAGGCTGAGGGAACTGGGATTATTTAGTCTGCAGAAGAGACGAATGAGGGGGGATTTGATAGCTGCTTTCAACTACCTGAAAGGGGGTTCCAAAGAGGATGGATCTAGACTGTTCTCAGTGGTACCAGATGACAGAACAAGGAGTAATGGTCTCAAGTTGCCGTGTGTGTGTGGGAGTGAGGGGGTGGGGTTTAGGTTGGATATTAGGAAAAACTTTTTCACTAGGAAGGTGGTGAAGCACTGGAATGGGTCACCTAGGGAGGAAGTGGAATCTCCTTCCTTAGAGGTTTTTAAGGTCAGGCTTGACAAAGCCCTGGTTGGGATGATTTAGTTGGGGATTGGTCCTGCTTTGAGCAGGGGGTTGAACTAGATGACCTCCTGAGGTCCCTTCCATCCCTGATATTCTATGATTCTATGATCTATATATTGAATTATTGCTTACCCATAGTTTGAGGAAGTGCTGTTCAGACTAGGGTGACCAGACAGCAAATGTGAAAAATCGGGACGGGGTGGGGGGTAATAGGAATCTATACAAGAAAAAGACCCAAAAATCGGGACTGTCCCTATAAAACCAGGACATGTGGTCACCCTAGTGTAGACCCAAACTAGATTTAGGCACAAGTTTAGGCTCAAAGTCAAATCGAGGGTAAGGGCTGGCTAGTGTTCAGGTTCAGATTCCAAAGCACTGAAATTTAGCAAGCTGCTTTTATTTTAGGCCATTCTGATTTAATTTCTGAACTGCAGTCTCTGTTAGATTGACTGTAAATCCGAACAATCGCAGAATCATAGAAATGTAGGGCTGGAAGGGACCCTGAGAATTCATCAAGTCCAGGCAGGACCCAGCAAACCAGACCATCCCTGACAAATATTTGTCCAGCCTGTTCTTAAAAATCTCCAATGATGGGGATTCCACAACCTCCCTTGGGAAGCTTAACTACCCTTAGAAGGTTTTTCCTAATGCCTAATTTAAATCTCCCTTGCTGCAGATTAAGCCTATTACTGTTTGTCCTACCTTCAGTGGACATGGAGCACAACTGATCACAGTCCTCTTTATAACAGCCTTTAATATATTTATCAGGTCCCCTCTCAGTCTTCTTTCTCAAGACTAAACACGCCCATTTTTTAAAATCTTTCCTCATAGATCAGGTTTTCTATACCTTTTATCACTTTTGTTGTTCTCTCTCCAATTTGTCCACATCTTTCCTAAAGTGTGGTACCCAGAATTGGACATGGTTCTCCAGTTGAGGCCTCACACCAGTGCCATGTAAAGTGGGACAATTACCTCCTGTGTCTTACATACAACACTCCTGTTAATACACCCTACAATGATATTAGCCTTCTTTGGAACTGCATCACTTTGACTCATGTTCAACTTATGATCCACTATAACCCCCAGATCCTTTTCAGCAGTACTATCACCTAGCCAGTTATTCCTGCTGGTCTATTACCAAGGATTTAGTTTATTTTCTCCTTTGAGTCTTTTTTGATTCCTATTCCTGCATAGATTTAAGTAGAGATCAGATCTGTTGTTTTTCTCCTGGGGGAATCCTTCAGACCTGTCATGGAGCCTTGGAGAACTTCCACTCCCCTTTCTTAAATGTTAATTTCTCTTGGTCACACACCCTTAGCACTATGTTTCAGCAGAGGAGGATTCTGAAACAAAGAAACATACTCTGAATTACATCAATGCTACTCCACAATGAGTCCAGAGTCGCTTTTGTATAATACAAGGAACTCCTCCTCCGGGTTGACCTCACAGCTTCTTCTGCCTCAGTCCTAGGAATCAGGAAACAAGAGGTTCAAACTCAAACACGGCTTTCCTGCCAGAGGGATAATACCACTAGGCCAACAGCTTGGCCAGTATAATGCATTTTAAAGGGGAAGCATTACAAGTAGTTTAGATGTGTTACAGGAGTATGACTAGGACATAAAAGGGAAATTTGGAAACAAATTGTGCTAGCTAGGACACCCATTGATGATCTTTGTCAAGACTGTTGCTAATCTGATATTGGTTTATTCTGTTACATTAATTGGAAAACCTTTAGGAATAGGAAAGGTAACACTTAGCAAAGTTGATAGATTAAATATCCATCTGTGTGAAACAACTATCCTACGGTGACTGCAGGACCCAAATTCTGCCCTCAATTACATCTGTGCAACGCCATTGACTGAGAGCAAAATTTAGCCTGTGATGTTTACAGTATAGTGGGCCAAATTTATCCCTGCTGTAGTTCAATGGAGTTAAAGCAGGGTTTAATTTTTCCTTTGTTTGCAATGTACACAAAGTCAGCTATCTATCCTCACAAGATTCTGCTGGTATTGTGTTTATATTAGGGCTGTCAGTTAATCGCAGTTAACTCACGCGATTAACTAAAAAAAATTAACTGCAATTAAAAAAATTAATCATGATTAATCGCACTGTTAAACAATAGAATACCAATTTAAATGTATTAAATATTTTTGGATGTTTTTCTACATTTTTCAAATATATTGATTTCTATTACAACACAGATTACAAAGTGTACAGTGCTCACTTTATATTATTTTTTATTACATATATTTGCACTGTAAAAATGATAAACAAAAGAAATAGCATTTTTCAATTCACCTCATACAAGTACTGTAGTGCAATCTCTATCGTGAAAGGGTAACTTACAAATGTAGATTTTTTTTGTTACATAACTGCACTCAAAAACAAAACAGTGTAAAACTTTAGAGCCTACAAGTCCACTCAGTCCTACTTCTTATTCAGCCAATCGCTAAGACAAACAAGTATGTTTACATTTATGGGAGATACTGCTGCCTGCTTCTTATTTAAAATGTTACCTGAAAGTGAGAACAGGCATTCGCATGGCACTTTTGTAGCCGGCATTGCAAGGTATTTATGTGCCAGACATGCTAAGTATTCGTCTGCCTCTTCATGCTTCAGCCACCATTCTGGAGGCCATGCTTCCATGCTGATGATGTTCGTTGAAAAAATAGTGCGCTAATTAAATTTGTGACTGAACTCCTTGGGGAGTTCTGTTTTACCTGCATTCTGCCATATATTTCCTGTTATAGCAGTCTCGGATGATGACCCAGCACATGTTGTTTGATTTACGAATACTTTCACTGCAGATCTGACAAAATGCAAAGAAGGTACCAATGTGAGATTTCTAGAAATAGCTACAGCACTCAACCTAAGGTTTAAGAATCTGAAGTGCCATCCAAAGATAGAGAGAGGGACATGTTTTCAGAAGTCTTAAAAGAGCAACACTCCGATGCAGAAACTACAGAACCCAAATCACCAAAAAAAAAAAAATCAACTTTCTGCTGGTGGCATCTGACCCAGATGATGAAAATGAATATGCATCGGTCCGCTCTGCTTTGGATTGTTATCGAGCAGAACCCGTCATCAGCATGGATGCATATCCTCTGGAATGGTGGTTGAAGCATGAAGGGACATATGAACCTTTAGTGCATCTGGCATGTAAATATCTTGCGACACCGGTTACAACAGTGCATGTGAACAACTGTTCTCATTTTCAGGTGCCGTTGTAAACAAGAAGCGGGCACCATTATCTACTGCAAATGTAACCAAACTTGTTTGTCTGAGTGATTGGCTGAAGTAGGACTGAGTGGACTTGTAGGTTCTAAAGTTTTACATCGTTTTATTTTTGAATGCAGTTATTTTTTTTGTACATAATTTGACATTTGTAAGTTCAGCTTTCATGATAGATTGCACTACAGTCCTTGTATTTGGTTAATTGAAATATACTATTTCTTTTGTTTTTTACAGTGCAAATATTTGTATTAAAAAATAAATAGAAAGTGAGCACTGTACACTTTGTATTCTGTGTTGTAATTGAAATCAATATATTTAAAAATGTAGAAAACATCCAAAGATATTTAAATAAACGGTATTATATTATTGTTTATCAGCGATTAATTGCGATTAATGTTTTTAATTGCACAATTAATTTCAATTAATTTTTTTAATCGCTTGACAGCTCTAGTTTATATATAAATTGAACCAAATGTCAGAAGAACCTTGTGAGTATACTTTATATATATGACACACACAAAAACTATATTAATAGAACATTATTAAGGTTGCAAAGTCAAATACTCAAAATTTAGGAAATGCCAGAATGTTTACTTGCACAACCTTAATTGGGCCCCCTCGTGTGTATACATTATACTACAGTCTTTAATTACATGATCACATTCTGTTTTTTCCCCCAGGACCCCCTGCCTCATTCAGTACACAGGATGGACTTAACGAGCAGCTATTCATTATTTGGCTTTCTCCTTTGTTCAATGTGTAGCCCCATGCCTAGTGATTATATACTATTCAAACCTGCTCTGAAGACAGAATTAATTTCCTCATGAGCTTTTTCTATGGCGCTCATCACTATAGTATCAGAGTGCTTCACAAACATTAATGATTTTATCTTCACAACAACCCTGAGAGACTAGAGGGTATTATTATTCCAATTTCAGAGATGTGGGGCTGAGGAACAGATTAAGGTCAAAAGTATCCACTAATTTTGGGTGCCCAACTTGAGACACTTAGGACCTGATCTTTCAGAGTACTTAACACTATATAGCACTTTGTGTGTTTAAATTACAGCTCCCGTTGACTGTTGTTGTAGCTGTGAGTGTTCAGCTGTTCTACAAATCAGACCCAGGGTCTCAAGTTGGGCACCCAGAAAATGAAGAACACACAATTAGTGACCAACTGTGAGAAGTTTGCTTTAAGTGACTTGCTCAGCAGCACACAGGAACCCTTTGCCAGAGGAAGGGATAGAATCCATTCTCCAGGGCAGCATTCAACTGCCTTAATCAAGACCCTCCTGTCTCTTCCTGCAGTTCCCTGTTTCCTTCACTTCACACCTTCACCTTTTGCAACAATTGAGGCAGACAACAGTCTCACTCACTGCACAATCCTGATTCATCCCCAGAGCAGGTCCATCATTCAGTCCATTGTGTGCTCTGAATGAGGCAGGGGTCCCATCATGTGGAAAAAATAGTGTGAGCTCACGTAAAGACTAAATCATAATGAACCTGCACGGGGTGAGGGAGGATGCCGAGGGGATGCAAATTAAGGTTCCACAAGCAACCATGATTCTGGCATTTCTTAACTTTTGAGTGCTTGATTTGCAACCTTAGTCATCTTATTTTAACATAATTTTTGTGAGTAATTTCATAACTTAAAAAAATTAAAAACAGAAATTCCATCATGTGGTGCCATATTGACACCTAGTCCCTCCCTCATGCATCCCGTTTTTTTTTTCTTTGGTGCCCAGTCTCTACCCTCCCCTAAAAGACACCCAGTCCCAGTCTCCCAGCCCAATCAATCCCAGGCCTCCTTGCTGCCTGGCTTCTGGTCTCCAACTCCTTCCATAACCAGTCAGTCTCCTCTCCTCTAATTCCCAGTCACAGTTTCTCCTCCTCTCCCACAGTCCCACCTTCACCAGACTCTTTGTTCTAGTTTACTCTGTTCCCTCCCCTTGGTTTGGCTTTGTCCTCTCTGCTTTTGAATCAGACAGCTTTCTCCTCCACACTGCCTGGGTGCCAGCAGGGGGTCATTGGGCAAACAGGAGAGAGAGGCTCCCTATTCTCATTTCTGGTACCCAGCCCCACCCTGGTCTGAAGCAGCAATTACAGGTGCAGACCTGAGCCCCCATGGCCCTGGGCTGGAGCCTGCTCAGTTGCTCTATGGGGATGGTGCATGGGTAGTCTGGTCAGCACTACGAGTAGGTCTGAGAGACTTGACATGCTCAGTGAGGTTGGAATCGTCGGAGATTTTAGTTGCTAAAATCTAAGTCTCTATTGAACATACGCAAACTGTGAGTCTTCAAAGGCTTATAACTTGGACAGATTTTCATGCGAATAGCAAAAGGCACATCCCTGACACAAAGCAGATTTCAAGTCCCTGCCCCAAAGCATGAGGGCACTGGAGCTTTTAAAAGAAAAGGCAGAATTTTTTAACATGGACAAACAATATATTTTTCTCTAGCCTCGTTCATGAAATGGCTGAATCATTCTGGCTGAAACTAAACAAACAAAAAACCTGGGGCAGACAGCATGAAAAATTGCAGCCCAAACAGTTAAAATTTTGCAACGTTGTAACTGAAGACAGGTTTATAATGGGTAGTGTTGAAAAACCTTAATAATAGGTGCTGCTGCCAGCCCTATCTATCTATCTATCTATCTATCTATCTATCTATCTATCTATCTATCTATCTATCTATCTATCTATCTATCTAAATTCATCCCTAATGTAAGACCATTAAGTGAACAGAATTACACCAGGGATCATTTGGCCCTATTAAATAAAGTTACACAGAATGGCTTTTAGTACTAGTTTTATCATTTCCCACTAATAATAAACACCCCTTTACATGACAAAACAAACGTAGCCTGTATATTTGATTTTCACACGTGTATTCTGTCATTTAATATAAAAATGAACTAGACAACAGATCTTTGATTTCAGTGTGAAGTTCATATCTGATTAGTCTTGTGTCTGAACATATTCTGTTAAAAGCTAAGAACATAAGTGTGTTCAAATGATATGTCACGTATGCTAAGTAAGTTTCCTCACCAAATCTGTTGTGTAAACTGAATTACACTAACTGCACCTACACATTCAAA
This sequence comes from Platysternon megacephalum, assembly GCA_003942145.1. Taxonomy (NCBI): domain Eukaryota; kingdom Metazoa; phylum Chordata; order Testudines; family Platysternidae; genus Platysternon; species Platysternon megacephalum. The sequence goes on from QXTE01000133.1 coordinate 168,548, forward strand.
ATTACTTTATTTGCATAACAAACAGATCTTACAAACTATGTGCACACTGTATGCTCACCAATTAGGCTTTCTCTTTTTTGTCTTTCAATCCTCTTGGTTGGTCATTCATAAAAAAAAAAAAGTTGTTTTTGTTGGTATTGCAAAGAAAAGCTGCTAACGAAGGAGCAATGAATGGTCTGATTGTGTTACTGTTTGTATGGTTGTACCTTCATTTGCATCAGTGCCAGGCACAAATCCCAAGACTCATTTTGCAGTCTTCAGTGTTCTTCTTCCCCTCCCCCCACTGGAACCAAACAAGCATATTTATCATTGGCTTCAAGAATAAAGAAGGGGATGACTTCCTTTCTCTTGTCACATTACTACAACCTACATGCATTAGAGAGTGAAAATACTCTGCTCCCTCTTCCCCTGCAGATCTCCTGTCTCAAATTTCAGATTGATTTTGCAATCTGTTACCTGTGGGAGACCATGCAACACACATTGCAGGCCACCTCCATATCTTTCCTTGGGAATATGTAATGCATCCTCTCAGAATGTGCAGCCATTTACTGCTGCAGGGAACTGAACTGCTATTCAGTGCTGTAAAAACAGAAGAGAAGCCACAGTCCTTGTCTCAAAGAGCTTACACAGAAGAGTACTGAAGCCCATAGGTCCACACTGCAGTGCAAGCATTCTTCACTAGGTCAATCTTTCTCCCCTTAATGCAGCAAATGAGTTTATATATTTTGTAGTTCAAAAGTGACTCCTCAGATCTGGTGTTGTCTCTGGTTCTTCACATTTTTTTCTGTCATTTGAATTTTTTGTTAAGCTTTAAAAAATAACATTTAAAAAAAAAAGAATGTAGTGCTTTGTTTTCTGTATGTGTTCACAGAACAAGCCTCACTTCATTGAATGCCAGGGGGAAGATAATGCAGTCTCCCATTAGAGTTGGTTGCATCTTTTTCCGGGATGACAGTTTAAGTCTGCTGGCTACAGATGGCCTTTGAAAACTGACAACACTTGCTGTTATGCCAGTGTATGACTTCATCTGTGTGACTCTGCATGTGACTGCAGCTTTCTTCCTCTTCTGCTAGCCAAGAATGTTTCACAGTTTCCAATTTACTGGTGCAAGAATAATGGAGGATCCTCTGCATAAAATAATCACCAGCCTGAAACTGCTCTTCTGCTTGTACTCGGAGACATTCAGAGCTGTCAAAAGCATATTATTAAAATCTGTTTGTTTGGGGGTTTTTCTACCCACTCTGAAGTTAACTTGGATGAACCAGCATCTTTATAACTGGAATACTGTCTGAAATAAACAGTTTTCCATCTGTTGATGTCAATTAGGGTTTTCTATAGTGTCCATCACTCTAATACCTGAGTGCTTGCCAGGTAAATTAGATCTACATAGAATGGTAGGACTGGAAGGAACCTCAAGAGGTCTTCTAGTCCAGTACCCTGCACTCAAGGAAGGACTAAGTATTATCTAGACCAGTGGTCCCCAACCTTTTTGTGGCCAGTAGCACATTCATGTTTTCAGAAGAGTGTGGCGGGCGCCAACAATTTTTAAAGGCTTATTTTGTATTTGTACATTAAATAATATGAAAAAAAAAATTTAATATTACATAATATATGAATCCAGAGAGAAGAGAGAAGCCGGAGAGAAGCCGTGAGGACAGAGAACACCGGGGCCCACAGCCCTGGAGTAGTCTGTCCCCAGCAGGCGCGGGGGCCCGGCTTCTCTACCCTGCTGGGCACTAGGCAGGCCCTGCGCCCCGAAGTTCTCTGTCCCTGGCAGGTGCAGGGCCACAGCTTCTCTCCGTCTTAAGCCGCGGCCCCGCGCCTGCCTGGGACCGAGAACACCGGCACCCTCAGCCTGCAGCCCTGGAGTTCTCTGTCCCCAGCAGGCGCAGGGCCGCAGCTTCTCTCCGTCTTAAGCCGCGGCCCCGCGCCTGCCTGGGAGCGAGAACACCGGCACCCGCAGCCTGAGTTCTCTGTTCCCGGCAGGCGTGGGGCCACGGCTTCTCTCCCCTGCTGGGCACTAGGCGGGCGCACATAAATGCCCCGGCGGGCGCCATGGCGCCCGCGGGCACCACGTTGGGGACCACTGATCTAGACCATCTCTGACAAGTGTTTGTCTAACTTTCTCTTAAAAATCTCCAATGATGGAGATTCCACAACCTTCCTAGGTAATTTATTCTAGTGTTTAACCACCCTGACAGTTAGGAAGCTTTTCCTAATGTCCAACATTAGCAGCCTCTGCTGCAATTTAAGCCCGTCGCTTCTTGTCCTACCCTCAGAGGTTAAGAAAAACAATTTTTTCCCCTCCTCCTTGTAACAACCTTTTATGTATTGAAAACTGTTATCATGTCCCCTCTTAGTCTTCTCTTCTCCAGACTAAACAAACCCAATTTTTTCAGTGTTCCCACATAGGTCATGTTTTCTAGACCTTTAATCATTTTTGTTGCTTTTCTCTGTACTTTCTCCAATTTGTCCACATCTTTCCTGAAATGTGGCGTGCAGAACTGGACACAATACTCCAGATAAGAACTAATCAGAGCAGGTAAAGCGGAAGAATTACGTCTCGTGTCTTGCTTACAACACTCCTGCTAATACATCATTCTAGGATTTGCTTTTTTTGCAACAGTGTTACACTGTTGACTCAGATTTAGCTTGTGATCCCTTTCCACAGGACTCCTTCCTAGGCAGTCATTTCCCATTTTGTATGTGTGCAACTGATTGTGCCTTCCTAAGACAAGTACTTTGTATTTGTCCTTATTGAATTTTGTCCAATTAACTTCAGACCATTACTCCAGTTTGTTCAGATCATTTCAAATTTTAGTCCTATCTTCCAAAGCACTTGTTACCCCTCCCAGCTTGGTATCATATGCAAACTTTATAAGTGTACTCTCTATGCCATTATCTAAATCATTGATGAAAATATTGAACAGAACTGGACCCAAAACTGATTCCTGTGGGACCCCACTCAATATGCCCTTCCAACATGACTGTGAACCACAAATAACTACTCTCTGGAAATGGTTTTCCAACCAGTTATGCACCCACCTTTATAGTAGCTAGGGTTGCCAACCCTCCTGGATTGGCTGGGAGTCTCCCGGAATTGGAATCAATCTCCTGGTGGCTACTGAAACCAATCCGGGAGATTTTAATAGGCTGCTAAGTGCCCCCTCCCCCCCCGATTGGCCTGCTGGGAAGGGTGGGAGAGGGGCTCTGTCTTCCTGCTGCGCCTGCCCACCCCACCCCGCCACGCTCAGCTCTGTCCCTGGCAGCCGGGCTGGGTGGGGAGCGGAAGGGGCAGAACCAGCTGTTTCTCGCACCAGCCGCTGGGTCACTGCTCCATGTAGCGCAGCAGCCACCTGAGAGAGCCTGGCTGAGGTGGCAGCGGCCCACCCAGGCCAGGCTTCCAGGGACTGGGGCTGAGTGAGCCAGAGCCCCCTCTCCCACGGCATGCTTGGCCCTTGTCACCAGTAGCCGAACCCGGGCAGGGAGCAGGACACCGCCACCTCCCCAGACAGGTTCTCTCTCAGGAAGCTGCTGTGCTGCATGGAGCAGTGACCCAGCACAGCCGGCTTCAGCCCTGAGAGGTGGCTCTGTCACGCTTCCCGCCTGGGCCCAGCTGCCAGGGAGAGCTGCCGAATATGCCGGGGGCGGGGTGGAGCAGTGGAAGAAGGACAGAGCCCTTCCCCCCGCAGGTAATGTGGGGTGGGGAGAGTGCAGCAGCCTCAGGCTAGGTGCGGGGAAGGGGTCGTTGGGCAGAGGAGACACATGGGATGGTCACGTGCATGACATTGACATGAACTGTGACCGTATAGATCATTGTTGCAACCAGGGTCCTATGGTTGCACCAGGTCTTGTACAGAGGAGGTCAAGTGGGGTGTCTATGGAAAGGTTGCAGTTTGCTGGTTATGATTATGCTGTCTGTATGTGTGTATCATTTTTGTATTTGAAGTTATGAATATTGGCTATGTACTTGTATCTCAATGTGTTTGATTCTAAGTAGCCTCAGTGAAGCATTTGGTCAGCTTCTTGAGAAAGGACTATTCTCATCAATTGCCCAATCAAGAAACACTTAACTGACAATGGACTTTGGGAGACGCCAATCCACATCTGAGCTTTCCTGGGAACGTTCAAACTAACATGTAAACAATGGTGTCGGCTAACAAAAAGCTGAATCATTCATGGACATGTGACTTGCCCAGGTGGCTACAAACTCCATCTTGTTGCTGTGAATTTGCACAGAAGAACAAAGGGGTTTCTGCCCAGAAGAGAGAGAATGTAAAAGGCCCTGGAAGCCTCTCCATTTTGTCTTCAGCTGGCTCAAGAGATGGCCTCTGCACCCCCAAGAGATGCCTGAAAGAAACTGGAACAAAGGACAGTAACTACGGGGGTGTGAGTGATTGCTGGACGCAGACTAGGAAGGAGTCCAGTTTGTGAAAGAAGCTTATTGGAACATCTCTGGGGGTGAGATTTCATCTGTAATTAGTTTCTTAATGTATTAGGCTTAGACTTGCATGTTTTGTTTTATTTTGCTTGGTAACTTACTTTGTTCTGTCTGTTATTACTTGGAACCACTTAAATCCTACTTTTTATATTTAATAAAATCACTTTTTGCTTATTAATTAACCCAGAGTAAGTAATAAATACCTGGGGGAGTTGTGCATATCTCTCTATCAGTGTTATAGAGGGCAGACAACTTATGAGTTTACCCTGTATAAGCTCTATACAGAGTAAAACGGATTTATTTGGGGTTTGGATCCGCACTTCTTAAGCGGTTTTCAGTTAAGTCTGCAGCTTTGGGGCACGTGGTTCCGACCCTGGGTCTGTGTTGGAGCGGACTGGCATGTCTGGCTCGACAAGGCAGGGTTCTGGAGGCCCAAACTGGCAGAGAAAACGGGCTCAGAGGTAGTCTCAGCACATCAGGTGACAGTCCCACGGGGTCTCCGTGACCGAACCCATCATAACGTGTCCTCCCCTTTAGATTATGTCCCCCCAGTATCGGGAGGCATGAGTCGTCTATGAAGTGGCCACTATTTCAGTGCATAGACTGCAGTAGCAAGTGCAAAACAGCTGTGTTCCATCCCTACCTAACCACTGCACAAACCTAGTTGCCTCTGTACTCTAAAATTGCATGGGATTATTATAACCTATTAAAAATAATTCTATAAGCAAATCTGAGGCAAAAACATCTTTATTTGTAATTTAATGGGTAACAGGTACAGAACTTTTTTTGTTTAAATTGTTTTTACTTACAATTATACAGCGTATATAGAACATATATTTTCTACAGAGCATCATGCCAATCGGCCAGACATTTTGTGTAGTCTAAAGACTGATTCTTGAGCACAGATGGAGGAAGTTTTATTTAATGTGTACACTAAATGTGTTTGCTGGTGTAGAGAGTGGCTCAGCCACAGCCAGGGTGGTGTTTGAGGAACACCATCCCTGTGGAATCTCTAGGAGGCATCATGACCATAGAGAGCTGCAGCATTCCTTGCAAGGCGGGGTGATAAGCCATGGCCCTAGTCCTCCACTTTTCCACTCCTTTTACAGCAGATATGCAGACAGTAGTGAAGCTATGTGAATCCCAAGCTAAAACTTCCATTTGGCCTAGCCATGGTGCATAGAGAAGGAGGAATGTGAGAAACTTCTTGCAGGCCCACGCAGGAATAAATAAAAGAGCCAATTATTACATTTATATATAAAGCCTACCAAATTCACGGTTCATTTTGGTCAATTTCATGGTCACAGGATTTTTAAAATAATAAATTTCATGATTTCAGCTATTTAAATCTGAAATTTCACAGTGTTGTAATTGTAGGGGTCCTGACCCATAAAGGAGTTGTGTGGGGGGTTTCAAGGTTATTGTAGGGGGGTTGCTAACCTTACTTCTGCGCTGCTGGTGGTGGTGGTGGTGCTGCCTTCAGGGCTGGGCAGCTGGAGAACGGTGGCTGCTGGCTGGGAGCCCAGCTCTGAAGGCAGAGCCGCCTTCAGCAGCAGCACAGAAGTAAGGATGGCAGGGTATGGTATTACCACCCTTACTTCTGTGCTGATGCTGGCGGGGCACTGCCTTCAGAGTTAGGTGCCCAGCTAACAGCTGCTGCTCTCCAGCCAGTCCAGATCTGAAGGCAGCACAGAAGTAACGTTGGCAATACCATGACCCCCACAAAATAACCTTGTGACCCCCCTGAATCTCCCGTTTGGGTCAGGACCTAAGTTCCCTGTAAGCTGTGCGGCCGCACAGCAGGCTATCAAGGGCTGCACAGGCAGGGAGAGGTGCCGCTCCCCGGCCCGGCCCAGCCCAGGCTCACAGGTGCTGCCGGGAAGAGGAGCCTCTCCTCTGGCCCGGCCCAGCCCAGCCCAGCCCCATTGGAGTTGCCGTGGCCAGGGGGCAGCCTGGACCCCAAACTCCTCATCCCCGGCCACACCCCAGAGCCCGCACCCCCTGCACCCAACCGTCTACCCCAGCCCTGAGCTCCCTCCCGCACTCCGAACCCCTTGGCCCCACCCCCACCACACATCACCTCCATATTGGTGCACATAACAAAATTCATTCTGCACATGGATGTAAAAAATTAGAGGGAACAGTGGTCAGGACACCCTATTTGAGAAACGCTGGTCTCCCCTATGAAATCTGTATAGTATAGGGTAAAAGCATACAAAAGACCAGATTTCATGGTACGTGACGCGGGGTTGGAATAAAACACAACCTTGGAACCTCTATTCTGTTCCTATTCAGCACCACCAGGTTGGAAACCTTCAGGAAGTGTCATACTTCATACCCATTAGAGTAGACTTCCCGATGGCTACTATCTCCAATCAGATGAGGATTTTTTATTTGAAATTGGGAGATTTCTCTACAGAGAGCCACTATTGTACTTTTAATTCAGATAGGTAGTCCTCACAACTGTCATAACACTCATTCCCCAAGTACATTTAAGAAATATTCTTTCTTTGAGGCTTAACCAAAGTCCAGTCCTTAGGAGCACTGACAGTCTCAGGGCAGCGTAATCATGGCTTCTGTACTGAGAACTGTTAGATGACCATATGGCCATCAACACATAAATTCACCAAATTCTGCATATTGATCATCCAGACGCAGCCAATGACTTTTTTTTTTTTTTTGGGACATGCCTTAGTTCCCAGGGGAATATCCTCATTTTGGTTGTCCCTTTTTAAAGGATGATCCTGCTTCCCACCCTGCAGGCATGCTGCTGTGAAGATCCCATTGTAACAGATCTGTAGAACTTTAGCATGATGAAGAATAGGAAAATTTATCTGCTTACCTAAAAATTCCCTTCTTTGAGTAATAAGGTCCACAGATCCAGCCCACCTTGGAGACAAACAGATCCTCAAGACTAGAGATGGAAATTGACATAAAATAATTTGGTTTTGTTGTCATTAGGGGGAATTTTCTTACTGCAGAGCATGGGGAAATTGTGCTTTTTCCTCAAAGTACAGTTAACACAATCTGTAAATTGGGAAAGTAGAAATGAATTACCCTGGCTGTGGAAATTATCTCAGTTGGAGGGAACTCCAGGGAGCAAGGCAATACCCTGCTGTCAATGACTGACAGGTCTGGTTCTGCCCCACAGCTGCAATCTGGCTGAAGAACTCATTGTAATGGATCCATGGATCTTATAAATAGAAGAAAGAACACTTTCAGGTAAGTACAGATACATTTTCCTATTTCTCTCTCCTCACTGCGAAAGAACAGGTCAGATATCACAATTTCTGAAGCTGCTGCACCCAGCCCACCTGGCCAAATGGCAGTAAACTAAATTAAACACCAAATTAAAAGAATGATATAGACATAAGAATTTCTATCGCAATTTCTTTAGTCACATGGCTGAGATGTAGCTGAACAATTAGGATGGGTTGTTCCATAACATAACAATTCAGAAATGTGTCATACTCTGAAGCTGATCACCTGCTCTATCAGGCAGAGTGCTTGTTGTCTGGCCAGCTTGATGTCATCTTTCTCTCTCTGGTCATGATACTAAAATTCCCCTCATCATAGACTTAGTTACCAATGCTGCAAATATTATTATTCCTATGGAGTCCCCTGATAAAGCTTCTCTTACAGGTCTTGGATCCAAAGTGCTGGCAGCTTCCCTGGTGCAGTTTAGGCAGATGTCATATTGGCAGCTTCCTGTGCCCTTGGAACTTGTAACTGTGAATGAACTTGGCTCCCTTCACTTGGCTTGTAAATGCTGCCCCATGGAGGAAATCAGAAACATTAAAATTTCCCTTGCATTTCTTGATCTGTCTCCATTTTATCCCGCTGATGATTGTGTAGTTGAACCTTTGGAAAGGACAGAACACAGCAGCAGCTGGTTGGCTCTTGGAAAAATTCTCTCTGTCTGCCAATTAGTGAAAGAACACAGTTTGTTGACTGGTAATGGTATAAACAATCAGGGCTGGATTGACAATATGCAGGTACCCAAGCTTAAGGGAAGTAGGAAATCAATCTATGAATTACTTCCTTTTACAGTACTCCCTCTTCAAGGGGGAAAGGGATGTCTAGCATTAAATTCCTTCCCTACTCCAGGCCAACTACCAGAGGGAAGATCAGGCCCAGCAGCCAGCTGTTTCCCTCCCTGCCACACTGTAGTTGTACTACTGGAGATGGAGATAGACCTGGTCAGTGAGTTCCAGCATCCACGTAGATTATGGGGGCCAGAAAAGTGGTGAGTCTCAAGCTTTCACTTGCTTTGCTTGTGCTTAAGGCTGGCCCTGTAAACAGTGCATTGTGAATAGATACTCTTTCACTGTTTTGGGGCTGCTATGGGTTATTGTGATGGGATCCCCGGGGTGAAGCCTGGGACTGGGGGACTACTATGCCCTCCTAACTCTCCAGCCTGGGCTGTCTCTCACAATGCTTTGCTAGTGACAAGCAGCGAACCCCTCCAGGCACTGTTATCACTCAGCACAACTGCATGTGGAGCCCCACACACAGCTAGATTCCATGAATGCTCCCAGAGCCACTTGAGTCTTTACACCAGCCAAATTCTCCCAGCTCCCAGCCTTGTACCTCAGGAATATACTGTCTTGCACTGCTCAAGACAAGCAATGCAAATTTATTAATTGGTTCACCACTTCATAAATGGAAAGTGGATATACACCAGCCTTTCTAAACCTGCGCAGATTTACCAAACACTTCAGGCAAACTCACTGGTAAAGATAAACAGTAAAACATGTTTATTGATTACAAAAGATAGATTTTAAGTAATTATAAGTGATAGGCAAAAAGTCAGAATGGTTACCAAAAGAAAAAAATATATAAGCACACAGTCTAAACTCTCAACCCTATTAGACTGGGCAACAACTAGATTAAGCAGTTTTTCTCACCCCACTGGATTTGCAGTTCATAGTACACAGGTTTCACCCTTGAAACCTGGGCCAGTCTCCTCTGTTGGAGTCTTTGGTCTTCTGAATGTCCTTGTTTGCTTGCACTGTGGGGGGAGGAGAAAAGGCGAAGCATGGGGCCACTGTGTTCTGTTTTATACCCTTAGTCCCATGTGCTTGGAGAACACAAGTCCAGGCATGTCTGGTGGGCATTGCTGAGTCCCCAGGCAAGGTTGAGCAATTCCCCTGGTGTGGCCTTGTGCAAGTGAGTAATTGCATTGTAGCTCCCTTGCTGGACAATGGTTATTGATCGTTGTTCGAAACTCACCCAGGTGTTGGTTACTTTCCTTGCAGTTGTCTCTGGAGACCTAATAGGCAGATTCCCCAATTTACAGCATGTTTTAGTGACAACCATACAACACAATCCCATAACTTGATATGCACTAATGACATACATATTTAGATAGAACAATGACTTTCTGCAGATCATAACCTTTCCCCTGATACCTTACATGGCATTCTTTATATGCAAGATCACAATTATATATATATGAGGAATATGGGGGTTACAGGGCGCTCCCCTGAGGTATAGCGTATCACAGTTATTTATTAGGATCTCATCTGAGGATCCTTGGTCTGGGACTTGGTGTTAGGACATAATTAATCTCCAGGGTGGGCAAGAAGAAGGCCCCCTGCACCACTGTTGAAGCCTCCTTCCAAAGCTAAACAATACAGTGACATCATTGTTGGAGGAATTTTCAGCAGAAGCCATGTGAGTACCTTGTCCTCCTTGATGTGTATGGAGGGGGACAACACTCCAAAATGGGCCTAATTGTTGATTATTTTAACTTGAACCAAAACCCTGGAACTGAACATTCTATCTTAGGGGAAGTTTGGCTCTAGTGAATTTTGCAGCTAACTCCTTTCTCTAGGTTGAGTCCAACCAAAACATTGTAAATTTTGTTATGGCTGTTGCACTTCAGTTTAAAAACTAACATGACATTTTTATAAGTAACTTAGTCACTATATACTTGTCTCTTTGGTTTGTGCTCAGCTGCAGCACCTTAACTGTGGGAGGACAAGAAGAAGCAATGAGACACAGCAGTTATACAAGCAGAAGGTCTCTCAGGTGTGCAACTGATGAGAAATTGGGGACTTCCCTTTGTGTTTGTGTTTAGGGGACAAAATTAATTGTGAAGGGATAGACAACAAGGATAGAAAGGATTGTTTACACTGGTACAAAGGAGAATAACTAGGAGTAAGGGGATGGAATTAGGTAAGGGAAAACCTAAACTAAATATCAGGAAAAATATCCTGACAGTGATGTCTCACACCAGAAAATAGTCTCCCAAGAAATATGGTGAAAGCTCCATCACTTGGAATGTTTAAAGTAAGACTCCAAAATGCATTTGGATGCGGGGGACGGGGGGAGGGGTTAGATTGGATGACCTAATATATCATTTTCACCCCCATTCTATGATTCTCCTTGCACAAAGGTGCTCTCAGGTATCAGAGTGAGTCTTCCTTAGCGCATCATGCTAAATCAGCTGCTGTAAAGGGAGTTCCTACACGTGCATTCTTAGCTGCCCAAGTTTCCTTTTTCACAGCTTATTCTCTCATCCCTGTATACAGCTGCATTGCAGCATTAATGCCACAGTCCAGAGGCTAGATCTCATCTGAGACTGTGATGCAGCCTTGGTTCAGTAGCAGGGTAGTTTCAAAGTGATGCAGTCCACAACTTATCCCCAGAACTGACAATGTAATTCCGTTGCTCTACCCATTGTTGATCAGGTATAAGCTTCCCGAGCCATTCTCATGTGTACTAGTTTTAATGTGATAACTATGGCAATAGTTACCTATCTTAGAAATGCATACATAATCATAGGTTTGAGGCTCTGTGATTGGGAGATCTCCAGAATGTGGCCATCCCCAGAGACTGACACTGTTATCCCCAGTACTTCATTCCTGACCAACTCAAGGTGTACATAACTCACACAGAATCAGTTAATACCAGACAAACAATCTATTCACCATCACAATTAGGGTCAGGGATAATTCTTAATAAGACACACTCTGGTACATCAGTAGTAAGATCACCCAGTTCTATTGATGCCAGAGTTGTTTGGAGGAATAAAGAGTGAGTGTGTTAGTGAAAGTCTATGCTATCCATGTGGCAGCACTGAATCTGGCACCCAGAAGAGGCTGCACAGGCCTAGGAAATGGGGTATACATCCACTGTCTAAAAGGAATATTCAAATCCGGAATAATGCCTGTCATTATATTTAGAGGAGTTGCTATAGAACCAAATTCTCATAGATTTAAAGTTTTTGCCTAATGTATGACATTACCAGAATAGTCATATAGCTCACATGCTCCTTCACAGGCATTTGATATGTAACTGAATTTTGAATATGTTTTCCTTGACGAGGGAGAATGTGGATGTGAACTTACCTATGACTCTGGACACCAGACATGACTCTGGACAGCAGATTATATTACAGCCATCCTAATTTTCATACTGTCACTAATAGGGCTACAATTTTGGCTTGGAGGTCACAGTGTTCATGATAACTTCAATAAAGTCAGTGACCCTGCTCCAGTGGCTCCCTGCTCTGGGCGTTGTGACCTGGCCCACGTGGTCACAGCGTCTCTTTGGTGAACTGTGTGCTGCGATCACGTGGGCCAGCCCTCTGGGACCCAGGAGAAGCTGATGTCTGGGGTGAGTTCAAGGTGGGGTTGCTCTCATCTCTCCACCCTCAGCTCCACCTTTCCATGCCTTATAGCTTTATACCTATGCTGTGTAATTTATCAAAAATTTCCAGGGCAGAATCGTAACCTTAATTATTAATGTAAGCAGAATCAGGATGAGCTCTACCCTGACATCTGGTGGTGAATTGTGGCGAGTTGTGGAAAAGAACTTCAGGGGCTGATCTTGTTTGCATAGGCACACCCACCCCACCTAGCATGAGCCCACAGCAGCACAGCAGCCCAAATGGTCACTTTGGCTGCTGTGGGATCCCCAGTTTAATAAGAATAAAGTGTTGTTACCCTGATTATGTGAATCAAGTACAGTGGAACTGTTTTATGACAGAGGGACTCGCCATCAACTAAGTAGCACTCGCTAGACAAGGCACATGGGTTCCACAACCCAGTGAATTGAGAGAGGTTGGGGACAGGTATTTGTACTGGATGGCATGTGTGCTCCCCTGTCCGAAACACCAATTGTATCCTCTTCTCTCTCTCTCTCTCTCTCTCTCTCCACTGTGGAATATCAGAGCTAATTTTGATTGCATTAGGAGTCTAGTTACAGGCTTCTGAGCTGAATTGACTTTGAGCCAATGGTGCACCAGCACTGAGGCTCCCCTACTACAAGCTGAAATCACTGAGTGCTGTGTTAAGTAGTGGGGGGCCCTGAAGATATATTGCGGAGCAGCTGGCAGACAAGTTTGGAGGATGGCTGGAGTGGCTCATGGGACGGCTGGTGGAGCAGAGCGGCTGGCAGAGTGGAGCAGTTTGTGGAGCGGCTGGCGGAGCAGAGCTGTTCGTGGAACGGCTGGAGCGGCTCACGGGACGGCTGCATGGAGCAGCTGGCGGAGTGGCTCGCAGTGAAGGCTGCAGCAGAACCCCACGGAGAGGTGGGGCAGTTGGCCTCGGACCACGTAAGGTGCCCCTTAACACCCCCGTGCCCCCTCCTCCATTGCCACCCAGGCTGGGAGGTAAAACTCTGCAGATAAACTTTTGAACTCTGGGGCTGCACTGACCAGGGCAGAGACTTTTGGGTTGTTGGACTTTTGGGTGATTTTGGGGTTGCTGGACTTAAGACCCTGAGGGGAAAAGGACACTGCCAAACTTACTCAGGGGTGGGTCTTTTGCTCATGGTTTGTGTTATGAATCCTGTTTGTGGTGTTTCCCCAACATAATGCCGCATTGTTTCCCTCCTTTATTAAAAGGATTTTGCTACACTCAGACTCCGTGCTTGCGAGAGGGGAAGTATTGCCTCTTAGAGGCGCCCGGGGGGTGGTATGTAATTGTCCCAGGTCACTGGGTGGGGGCTCAAGCTGGTTTTGCATTGTGTTATTGAAACGAAACCCCTAGATACTGAACCCGGCCCTTGTTGCTGCCAACTCAGACGGGCATAAACTATCCATAAACTTTTTAAATGTCCTGTGGGAATATGGCGCTGGAAGGCTTTCCCTTCATGCTGCCTATTTTCCCATCTCTCATGCCAGCTAATCACTGGGGACCTCAGAAGAGTATTGGAAATTCAGGAATGCAAATACACAATTTTTATGCATCTTAAATGTTAAGATTGTACTTATCTGAATGAAGCCTCTCTCTGTATAAGCTCCCTTGTACGTACAAACATAAAGCTCTCACAATTTTTGGTTAGCCTTACCAATTGCAAACAACATTTGTTTCAATATGGAATGGTGGTCATAGAGTATGGGCCTTTGAAAGTTTTTTCAAAATCTCTCCATATTTTAACATCAGTGTGACTCCTCTACCTCTTCCATGGGAGAGGGAGAAAAGAAAAAAAGGTGTCTGTACTAAGGCAGTGAACCTGACCTTACCCATTATTGTCCTACAAAGAAAGAGAGAACATTGGAGCTCAGAGGAGGAATTATGACAAAAGGGAAACCACACGTGCATATAGATAAATAGATTCTAGGGCCATACGGGACCACTGTGGTCATGTAGTCTGACTTCCAGTATAGCACAGACCATAGATCTTCCTTAAAATAATTACATTTGAACTAGAGCATATCTTAAAAAAAACATTCAGTCTTGACTTAAAAATTAACTATCTAGTCACTTAGTTAGGATCTGTGCAACACAAAGGCCAGCACTGTCCTGTAGACACCAGTAAATGGGGTTTGAATTGAAACAATCGTTTAAAAGGAATGCACAGAAGAGGAGTAGTACACCTAGAGATTTCAGAAACGTCCCCTTTATACTGAAAATCCTCAGACACATAACAAGAAATCATCCGTCTATTAGAAGGAATTGCTGTGAGGAAACTTGTTTTGCTAGGTAAAAGCTATATAGCAGAGCACAGGTGTCTGAAATGTATATAATACCAGAAGGTTGCACACTTTGTTGCTTACACAAGCCAAGCTGTACACCTAGTGAGAAAGAGAGAGCAGTGTATTAAGCTGCTGTCTGTGTTGTGTGTAGGCGGCAGCAGCGAGTGCCAGAGATCCCTCTGCCTGCAGCATAAAATGGGCACTGTGTGGGCTTGATTTTCCTCTCACTTAAATTAGTGGGAAATCAGGTTTTTCTGGTTTTCCTATTTTCACCAAAATCCAGGTCCAGATTAAAGAATTTTGGGGCCCTGTGCACTATGGAAATTGGGTTCCCCCATACCTTCCTTAAACTAGAGTACTGCTCTACCTGCTCTCAGCCCTGTGCAGCATGAACAGTATAGAATCATAGCAATGTTGGGCTGGAAGGGATCTTAAGAAGTCATCAAGTCCAACCTGCTGTCCTGAGGCAGGACCAAGTAAACCTAGACCATCCCTGACAGGTATTTGTCTAACTTGCTCTGAAAAACCTCCAATGATGGGGTTCCACAATCTCCCTTGGGAAGCATGTTCCAGAGCTTAACTGCTCTTATAGTTAGAAAGTTTTTCTTAACGTCTAACCTAAATCTCCCTTGCTGCAGATTAAGCCCATTCCTTCTTGTCCTACTTTCAGTGGACATGGAGAACAATTTGATCTCAGTCATCTTTATAACAGCCCTTTAACATATTGAAGGACTGTTATCAGGTTGCGTCCTTCTCCCACCCCCTGCCCCAGACTTCTTTTCTTAAGACTAAACATGCCCAGTTTTTAAAATCTTTCGTTATAGGTCAGGTTTTCTAAACCTTATATCATTTTTGTTGCTCTCCTCTGGAATCTCTCCAGTTTGTCCACATCTTTCCTAAACTGTGGTACCCACAATTGGACAGAGTACTTCAACTGAGGCCTCACCAGTGCTAATAAAAGTGGGACAATTAACTCCCTTGTCTTACGTACAACACTCCTGTTAATACACCCCAGAATATTAGCCTTTTTCACAACTGCATCACATTGTTAACTCATATTCAATTTGTGAGCCACCATTTGATTTTTCCTTCCTAAGTGAAGTACTTTGCACTTGTATTTATTGAAGTTCATCTTGTTGAATCAGACCAATTCTCCAATTTGTCAAGGTCATTTTGAATTCTAATCCTGTCCTCCAAAGTGCTTGCAACCCCTCCCAGCTTGGTGTCATCTGCAAATTTTATAAGCATATTCTTCACTCCATTATCCAAGCCATTAATGAAAATATTGATAATACCAGACACAGGATTGACCCATGCGGGACTTTACTAGTTACGCCCTACTTATCTTACAGTGAATCACTGCTCTACTCTTTGAGTTCGGTTATTCAACCACTTGGGCACCCGCTTTATAGTAATTTAATCTAGACCACATTCCCGAGTATGCTGAGCTCTTGCACAGGGACCACTCAGCAAAGTGCTCCTAAAGCCTCTCACCCCACCTATACCTCAACAACCCTCCACCAGCCCCCACTTATCCTGACAGCACCCACATGCATCCCAGCAGCCCTGACATACAGCCCACTCACCTCAGCCCCACCAGCCACAACCCCCAACATCTCCCAGTTGCCCCCAAGCCCACTGTCCACCAACAGTTTGCCCCCAGCCCCTCACCCACTGCCCCCAGGACCTTCCTGTACACTCACCACAGCCCTCCCCACTCAGTGCTTCGCTACCCTACCATCCTGGGCTATGGTGGCTCCTCCCGATCCCAGCCACCCAGCTCTGCTTGCTCCCGTCACCCGTCCTATGCTTACACGGATCTGCACTGCTCAGGTTTTGCCCGGCCACTGCTTCATCATGACCAGAAGGGCAGCTGTGTCAAATTTGAGTGAGTGGCATTGCGACCAGGTACATGGTGTCACAGCACTGCTTCCCTCCCCACAGTGATCAGGGGCCCCGCTCAGATGGGGACCCTGTGCAAGTGCCCCAAGTGCACATTGATTAATCTGGGCCTGCCAAAATCAGTAGAGTTCTGCCCACTAACTCTAGAACATTACCTGACATTTTGGAACTGATCAGGTGTGCAGCTCCTTCAGGATAAAGCTTATGGGATTGCTGAGGACCAGCAGAATTGTCTGTTGCAGGCAAGTGGCAGGAGGGGAAGGCATGCAGTCTCTATCCCTGAATCTGAATACCCTGCCCTCCCTGTACCAACAGGAGATAAAGGGACATGAGTCAGCTGAGGTCTTGATCCCATCCTGCTCCCTCTCTGTCCCTGACCTGCACACCACTCAGTCTTGCAACCTCTATTTTGCCTTTTACTCCCCCACTTCCCATACCCAGGCTGCCATTGAATTTTCTCTGTTCTCCACTGGACCGTGCTCCCTGCCTTGGACATCTCTCCCCTTGACTCCTGTAGCTTCTTCCTCTCTGTTTTAGCCTCTCCCCTTGCTCAGCCAAAATGCTTCTGCTAAAATCACCTTCCTCCCCTGCTGCTCTGCTCATGTCAGTTATTTCTTCAGATCCCTGCACTGCCCTCCCCATGCCCCCTGCATCAAGGTCAGACTTTTCACCTGGAAGACCCTACCCTGCTCCTCCTGCCTACATCTCCTCCTGCTCCCCCTCACTCAGCCCAGGCCTCCTTCATCACAGGCCCTTGGTAAACCTCTCCCCATAACCATTATGCTGCCTTCCCTGCCCCCCTTCTGCATGGAACAGTCTCTCCCTCTTCCCATGTGTACAGGGACTTCCCACTCCTTCTTCACATCCTTCCCCAGAGCTCGCTCCTCTCAACAGTTAGAATGTCTCTTTGACATTCCCGCACATGGTCTCTGATCTCCATCCCTCTGCAGGAACTGTGTGAGGAAACTCACCTGGCTCCGTGGCAGAGCAAAGGTGTCTGCTAATTGTTTACTCTGCTGAGGTGACAGTATAAACCTGCACTGTCTTGAATAATAAGCTCATACCATGCAGCTGGCAATGCCCTGTATTTGCTGTGATGAAAACAGTAGTGCTGCAACCCTCGCTGGCATCAGCAGGGCGTCCTTGTTCTTAATGTGCCCCTACAGATATTAGCTTGGTGGGCTGGAGGGATGGCAGAAATATTTAAGAGAAGTAAAAATTACCTTTTTGTAATGGATTTTGATGCATTTCTCAGTGCTGCATTACATCCCTCCTGGGAGGTGTCCTTCTGGTCCTGCAGCTCCTGACGTGGTCTTCCTGGGAAAGGAGTGGCTGTGGCAGCTGTTTAGTTTGAAAAACAACAACATAACCTTTTATTAGTAACTTAGTTCTGATGATCTCACTTCCCTGTTTGCACTGAGTTACAGCACATGAAATGTGAAGCTTAATGGTAGGCAAGCATCTTCCCTATTATCAAGGGGGTGGGAGTGGTCTGTTTGTGCTGTATGTGACCTATTGAGGATTGTGGCCCTGCTTTTGTGGAACAAGATTTTATCACAAAGGATGGAAAGGAATTTTCTAGGTTGGGGCAAGGGGGTTATTGCAACAACATGGGATGTAATGAGGAAAAGGAAAATATAAATGGAATCTTAGTGGGAAATACCATAAGGTTTAGTTCTATCCAGCTGTGGAATATTCTCCCAAGGAAGGAGGCCCTAGTCCCATCCATCTCTTGGGTCTTTAGAACTGGACATAAAATGCACCTGTTGTACTTAAAGTACTGCACAGGATTTTTTCAGCGGGAATAAGGCAAAGCGCCACATTTATTGATAATACATGTATCAATCAACACTGTATCATATGCATATGATATATATATTACACTCATGCACTCACATACACACACACAAGCACACTCCGTCTTGTTGTTGTTACCAATTAGTTGCTCCCCTTAACTTCACTGGCCAGGTGAGTTAGATGGGGGAGGGGTGGAGCCGGGCTTCTGCCGATCCGGATCGATGCTCCTATGTTGACAAGACGAGACCCAGGGTCCTCTTCAAGACACTTCACATTTATAGCAGCTTCCCTCTCATGCAAATTTATACCAGATTCAAAATCTGTATCCGTTGGTCCTTTGTGCTGCTTTTTTTTGGGGTGTTGTCCTAATGCTGTTCAAATAGGGTGTTTTCAAAAGAAGGTGCTGGCTTATAACCCCCAAGGCTGTCAATATGTCTGCTCTTCTTTAGTGAGCCCACTTGACAAGTTTTATTGTTCTTGGGTCTGGCTTCCATCCCCTCTCCAACTGTTGCAGCTTGCCTTCCACGCGTTTACTCATTCACACCTCGTTCACTTAACAGGGCAATTGATTAAAAACGGGGGGGAGGGGGAGATCTTATTCTACTCCTAGCAAAAAGACATTTTTAACATTATACCAAGGCTCAATACAAAGTTTTCTATATAAGGACCTGTGACGGGTTGGATCACAGAAACCCACTTGGGAGCTGCCAGCTGATGTGCAATGGCTACCTCTGTTCCTGTTCTCCCTGCCAGCTACCGGTGGTTCCAGCACTCTGTCTTGCTGAAGCCAGACACACCCATCTGCTCCAGACACAGACCCAGAGTCTGAACCACCTGTCCCAAAGCTGCAGGTTTACCTGAGAACAGCTCACAGAAGTCTGCTTGCCCTTAGCACTCAGATGCCCAATTCCCAATGGGGTCTAAACCCAAATAAATCCGTTTTACCCTGTATAAGCTTTATACAGGGTAAACTCATAAATTGTTCGCCCTCTATAACACTGATAGAGAGATATGCACAGCTGTTTGCTCCCCCAGGTATTAATACATACTCTGAGTTAATTAATAAGTAGAAAGTGATTTTATTAAATACAGATAGTAGGATTTAAGTGATTTCAAGTAGTAACAGACAGAACAAAGTAAGTTACCAAGCAAAATAAAATAAAATACGCAAATCTATGTCTAATTACACTAAATATAGATAAGATCCTCACCAGTTCCAAAATGTTCCCTTTTACAGGCTAATCTTCTTTTAGCCTGGGTCCAGCAATCACTCACACCCCCTGTAGTTACAGTCCTTTCCTTCAAGTATCCTGGGGGGGTGGAGAGGCTTCTTCTTTAGCCAGCTGAAGACAAAATGGAGGGGTCTCCCACGGGTTTAAATAGACTGTCTCTTGTGGGTGGAGACCCCCTCCTCACCCTCTGTAGAATCCAGTCACAGAAGGGAGATTCGGAATCACATGGGCAGGTCACATGCCCATGCATGACACAGGACTTGCAGGTAGCAGCCATTACCCACATGGTATCTTGCATGTCTCCAGGAAGACTTCTTATGTGGATTGGAGCATTCCAAGATGCATTGTTCCCCGACCGGGTACTTAACCTAGTGAATTCCTTCCTAAAGAGGCTGACCAAATGCCTCACAAACCTTAAGCAAGCAGGTATACAATCCATATTCTTAACCTCAAGTACAAAATGATATATGTGTACAAAAGGGATGAATAGATATAGTAGACCATAACCTTTACAGAGATATGTACCTGGCACAGGCAGCACAAAACATATTCCAGTTATGTCATATTCCCACAAAGCCTTATGGGAGGTACCGTCACAGGACCTGATACAAAGTTGTATGAAAATAGAGGCATAATACAAAGTCATATGAAAGTTATGTGAAGATGCTTAATGCAGAGATTTATCTACACACCAAAGGTGACAGTCCTTCGTAATCACAGGGCTGGACCGAATGATCCATGGAATTCTTTGCACACTCCCACATGCAGTATCTGCATATGAGTTTTCTTGACTGACTGGGTTAAATCAGAGCCTCTGCAAAGTGACTCTGACATTCCTGGGCACCACCAGTTCCCACTGCATAGTTTCTTCTCTCTTCTGCAAGTAACACTACTGCTGCAATGCTCCTGTTCCCACAGCTGAGAGGACAGGGTTACTGCTTCTGAGGCTAGGTCCACACTACCCGCCCGGATCGGCGGGTAGAAATCGATGTAGTGGGGAGCGATGTATCGCGTCTCGGCTGGACGCGATACATCGATCCCCGAACGCGCTCACATCGACTCCGTAACTCCAGCAGGGCGAGCAGAGTTCGCGGAGTCGACGGGGGAGACACGGACGTCGATCCCGCGCTGCGAGGACGCGAGGTAAGCGCGGGGAATTCGAAATAGGATACTTCGACTTCAGCTAGGCTATTCTTGTAGCTGAAGTCGCGTATCTTATTTCGATCCCCGCCCCTAGTGTGGACCAGCCCTGAGGCTGTGCTTCTGGTCTATAGACAGAAGTGGGGGAGTTCCCAAAGGATGTTGATTCTGCTCCTTGGAGCTGATACTTCAGCTCCCATGCTCAACCCAGGACTGACCCAACGTATGAGAATTCATGGACTAGTATTCATTCTGTGTTACATTCTTACATTCTGGTCCCAAACACAACTGCTTTTCTGTTCTCTCAGGATAGCACTGGGATACAAGGACCATAGCTGTCTCTGGCAGAACATGTGGATATTGGGCTAGTACTTTTCTAAGAGGCAAGGTCCCAGCAGAAAACCTCACCTTGTTTCTGTTTCATTCACAAGCAATGAAACTGAATGCAGGTTATGTCAAACAAATAGAACTTTATTCAACTCCATGGACTGCTCTGTCCATGTGGCTGTGTCCGGCCTAACTCCCAGCATTCCTATTCCACTGGTGTCTCATCAATAATAGTCCCTCCAGGGAACACAGGCCCTCCGACTCCTGTCCCACTGATCATGCTACAATTTCTGTTTGCACATGTGGTTCCTGGTCCTGGAGCAGTGAGACAAACAGGTAAAGACTGGTGGAGAGAAGAGAGAAAATGAAGAAAATTGAGGGAAAGTTTCCTTGTCTTTCTTCCTAAATTCTAATCTCAGGATAAGACTCTTTGAGGAAAGCCACAAAGAATCTGTTCTCTAAATCAGTGACTAAACTTGTAATATCAAATTCTTATGTGCATTGGCCTGTTGTGGTTTGCAGTTCCTAAGATGCAAGGTGTGGAAATACCGTGGAAACCTCCTGGTCAGCCCTCTGGTGAGGTCTAGTGCATATTGCACGGAAGTGCCACTTCTACATGACTAAGGAGTGAGATTGATGGGGTGTGATTTAGAGTCCTGTGTTCCAACCCACTCTCAGGGTGAGGATTACAGATGAGACACAGTAAAAGAGAAATCCTCAGAGTCCCAGTGAAAACACATAGCACACCACCTGTGTGATAGAAAACTAGGCAATTCATCCCTGAGCCAGTTACAAAAGTCACTTAAATGCCAGTGCCCTATGACCTTCTGCCTGGATCTACTCATTGACCCACTGCAGCCACAGCATCCACTTTGACTCCTCCTCTCATCCAGATCTTCTTGATGGCCACACCTGTACACACATTTAGATTACTTCATAACCTTTACAGAGAAAGAGAGATTGCATGAGTTCATTCATGCTTAGTTTTAGCCTACTGTTTGGTTCCGCACACTTCATTCTTACAGACCTGCTAGGCTTTTTGATACACAGGTTCTAAGTGCGTATATTATTAATACATTTGTTTTACATGTACATAGAAGGATGTGAAATTTGGTTTTAACCGCACTTTTGACACTTGGCAAAGTAACTCAAACCCATGGGAAGGCCAAACTGGGATCAGAGCCCTCTGATGTCCTAATCTTTGTGCTGTCTCTCTTTTTGTGAGCTTGTAAGGTGTTACATGGGGGCGTGCCTGGGAAGTGTGCATAGGTGGCTTTTCCTTTTTGGTATCTGGTGTCCCATGTCTCACGCAAACTAACCACTAGTGATGTTGGGAAAGTTCAGGGAGTTCATGGACTGCTGCTGTTCAGCTAAGAAAAGAACATGGTATTTTATTAGAAAAATTTATAAAACCTCTCCTGCCCTGTGTCTGCTGTGCCCCAGACTCTTAGCTCAGTGAAGTGAAAAGGCAGGTTGAGAAAACCCTAATTATATAAAGAGCTTTGGCTCCCAGGCCAGTGGTGTTAAGAAACTTGGGTTCTTTGGTTTGCCTGTGTGGATTCCCCACTCTGATACAACCCTCAAATTCTCCCAAGATCCTGCCATTATTAACCCAGTAATCCTTAATGACTGATTCAAGGTGAGAGAATGCAGAGTTTAGTGTAATCACCGTGTCACAATGCCCTCTAGCTCCCCAAAGCATGAGGCCTCAAGCAGAACAATGTTGTCATTATTTCTGGATGCTCTGATGAGAGCTATGGGATATTGCCTCTAAAAGAACCCAGGGGGTATGGGGGAAGCCCCACTGTAACAGTGAATCGTATTCTCCACAAGGTATGCCTCTCACCTTAGCTCAATCTGTGCTTGCTTTCTCTGATCCCAGAGCAGTCTGGCCAGCAGGTGAAGGCCTGGGAGAAAGGTGGAAAGGAAGGGGAGAACTCAGAGTAAGTTTCCTTGTGTCTTCAAGTGTGAATTGTTGGTGGAATGCAGGGGTATGTCAGACAGAAACTGGTCTTTCAGCCAGTAACTGTACAAACCCCAGGTGTGAATCCCAGTTGTGAGTTGCTATTGCTGTGGTGGGAATTTTAGGCATATTGTGGAGGCTCAGCATGAGCCTACTCAGTGGTGAAATTTGTGAGCTCAGATTTGGAGCCCTGTTCTTCTGTCCTTTCTCAGATTGGGAGTTGTAATTTAGGACAAAAATGAGGAAATCTTCAGAGCCCAAGGGAAAATATCAGGAAAGCCGTTCTACCCCACCTCTCCAATCAACACATATTCTAAAAAAGGCTCCCTTAACCTTCACTGCCATATTAATACACAATAAATGGATTACAACCATTTACAATCAGAAGAACAAACCAAACCCCTTTCAGGCAGAAGAAGTGTCCACCCTTCTTACTAGAATCTCCCTGGAGTTATCCAGCTCCTTTTTTCTCTTTGGTGAGAGGCCAATCTGTTCAGCAGTCTTACCTGCTGTATCCTCCAAAGCAAGTTTCCCGTTTACTTGAAAGTAATTACAGCCTCTAGCCATGACATCATAGTGAACTAGTTATGAAGTATAGATTGGATTTTGCTCTCCCCTGCTAAGATCTGTTATCTAGCTCAATGAAGTAGGTTACAGTCAACATTTTCAAAAATGGCCAGTGATATTGGGTGCCCAATGGGGGACACATTAAGCATGAT
This sequence comes from Platysternon megacephalum, assembly GCA_003942145.1. NCBI lineage: Eukaryota > Metazoa > Chordata > Testudines > Platysternidae > Platysternon > Platysternon megacephalum. The sequence goes on from QXTE01000133.1 coordinate 191,997, forward strand.
TTCCAGAAGTACTGAGCACCAGCACGTTGATTCATTTGGGGTCATGGAAGCTCAGCAATTCTGAAAATCAAGCCCTAGGTGTTTCAAATTGGGAACTCAAAAATGGAGGTATGCAAAATCACTGCCCACTCTGAAAGTTTTGCCCCAATAATATTAACTGTCCTGAACTGCAGAGTTTGAATCCAGCATACATGAACCTTCACAAAGCTCAAAGATGTTTGGATCTGAAGTTTGGTTTGGATCCACCCCTACTTAATAAAGCATATCAGAGAATTAATCTCAATTTTAATTTATTCTACAGTCCTCTATTTTTGTAGCTCTTTTCAAAAACATATCATATTACAGTGTCTTAAGATAGATTGATGGAACTAAAAGCAGTAGCGCTTATATCCTTTGTATGCTGCAGTCACTAGAAGATCACATACTTAGAACAGATGTTACATTCCATCCAGGAGAGGACAGTGTTAAATGCATATGCTAAGTGAGTATACTAGTTATGGTCAGTGTCCATCCAATATAACAAAATACTCAGCTCTGTGTGTAGGATGTGAGACTTCATCTTCTTTGGAAATATTGGGATTTTTTTTCTGTTGGTTTGTGCTCTGTCAATAAAAGAGTTTTCATTTTTAGCCCCTCAAATGGGACAATCTAGCAAAATCAATTACAAATGGAATTGTCCCTGTCTCCGTTTCCTGCTTAGGCTAATAAAGTTTCTCTGACATAATGGGAGACTAAGAGTTTTGCAATGCTATAATATTGGACTCTTCATGGTCACTGCTGAGATCATGGAGCAATCTTAAAACACCGCTTATTCTGTATCTCCACAGTTCCTAAGGCTACTTCACATAAAATAGTTGAATTCAGTATATCTTCTAAGGGCCAAACTTAGATACACACATGCAACTCCCACCTGACTGAGTAACAGTTATATCTGTATATCTGAGAGCAGAATTTGGCCCTTAATATTTTAATTAATATACCCATTTAAAAATGAATACACTTAAACTCCCATTTGCCTATGATAATTGTTATGAGAGTGAAACATTATTATACCAAAACTCATTTTATTCCATGTTGGGTCAAGTTTCTCTCATAATTATACCTATGAAACCTCAGTGATTTCATTGGAACTGCACAATGTAAATATGAACAGACTTTTCCCCATACAGTATAAAATTATCACTTTTACTTTCTCCATCAGCCAGTTTGCCCTGTGTTTGCTCTGAATTCCCACTTCCTCTTCCTGTGAATTTCCTCTTCATTCTCTTGGTTAAATCCCTCAATCTCTGGCAGTTTCTGGGGATATTTGTCATGCATTTCCATTCCTCTAAGATAGTCCACTCAGTCTCTTTCTGCTGACAGGATCTGGTCTCTCCTGAAGTTCTTGAAACATCACTCTCTCTTTTTCCCCCCCTCTGTCTTAAATCTGTATTCACCAGATATCTCTGCATTATTTTCCCATTGTCAGCTGCCCTTCAGACTAGGGCTGGAGCATAGAGCATCAGCACATTTCTCTAAGTGTTTTTTCCACTTTCTGTTCTGACCAGTTTAAACAAAATCTTCTGATTTCATGTGCTTTCCTTTTCTAGGGCATGGGGTTTCAGCTACCACACTCAATCCCATCCCACCGGGTTAAAAAAATTGCTTTGCTGTAAATCAGCCAATTCAGTCCAAAAGCCAGATTCAAAGTCAGCAGGGACTCCTTGAAGTCAACAGGGCTCCATGTGGGTGCAGTGATCCACCCACCTCGATCCAGTTGCAGAAGTGGGGCCTTATTCTACTATGTTTCTGTGCATTGTGTGTATACAGTTCAATGCATGTTATTTGATAGCTAGCTAGTAAGTGATGGGCTAAACTTACTATAGTTTTCTAATTTATAGTTTTCTTGGTACTAATTGCTTTGTAGGGACTTCTCTGTTTAATTGTAAGTTTGTAAAAAAATGTAATGGGATAAATAGTTTCTGGTTAGTGATCTTTTATTAATACGTGTTCCTTACTGGGTTACAGCTGGGGGGTTGCAAATTGTAGAATTATGAATGCCAGTAACATCCATTATGAAATCTGATTAAGAGTGAGTGCTGTTAGATTGTTTGCTGCCCTGAAACAATATGGAAATCTTTCAGATTTAAAGCAGCAGGTAAAATCAACAAGCTGATGGGACCAGATGGATCAGACAGTTGGAAATGGGCAAGGCCAATGGAAAATTAACTAGGCAAATTGGGAAATTTAAAGAAAATACTGATGATGTTTGAGGAAAGTCAGAGAGGGTGGGGTGGGTTTCTTTGGTACACTTTTGCAACATGTAATAACATCACCTAACTGCTAATCTGTTATTTACCTAAATCAGATTGCTGTTTTGTTATTGTTTGAAAAATTAAATGCATAAAGTAATTTTTTAAAATCCTAAATATTAGAACATAGTGAAGTTCTGGAACAGCCTTCCAAGGGGAGTAGTGGGGGCAAAAGACATATCTGGCTTCAAGACTAAGCTTGATAAGTTTATGGAGGGGATGGTATGATGGAATAGCCTAATTTTGGCAATTAATTGATCTTTGATTATTAGCAGGTAAATATGCCCAATGGTCTGTGATGGGATGTTAGATGGGGTGGGATCTGAGTTACTACAGAGAATTCTTTCCTGGGTGCTGGCTGGTGAGTCTTGCCCACATGCTCAGGGTTTAACTGATCGCCATATTTGGGGTCGGGAAGGAATTTTCCTCCAGGGCAGATTGGCAGAGACCCTGGAGGTTTTTCGCCTTCCTCTGCAGGGTGGGGCACGGGTCACTTGCTGGAGGAGTCTCTGCACCTTGAGGTCTTCAAACCACGATCTGAGGACTTCAGTAACTTGGGCATAGGTTAGGGGTTTGTTACAGGAGTGGGTGGGTGAGATTCTGTGGCCTGCGTTGTGCAGGAGGTCGGACTAGATGATCATAATGGTCCCTTCTGACCTTAAAGTCTATGAGTCTATAAGAACGGCCATACTGGGTCAGACCAAAGGTCCATTTAGCCCAGTATCCTGTCTTCCAACAGTGGCCAATGCTAGGTGTCCCAGAGGGAATGAACAGAACAGGTAATCATCAAGTGATCCATCCCTGTCACCCATTCCCAGCCCATCCTGGCTAATAGCCATTGATGGACCTATCCTCCATGAACTTATCTAGTTCTTTTTTTAACCCTGTTATAGACTTGGCCTTCACAACATCCTCTGGCAAGGAGTTCCACAGGTTGAGTATGCGCTGTGTGAAAAAATACCTCCTTTTGTTTGTTTTAAACCTGCTGCCTATTAATTTCATTTGGTGACCCCTAGTTCTTGTGTTATGAGGAGTAAATGACACTTCCTTATTTACTTTCTCCACACCAGTCATGATTTTATAGACCTCTATCATATCCCCCCTTAGTCGTCTCTTTTCCAACCTGAAAAGTCCCAGTCTTATTAATCTCTCCTCATACAGAAGCCATTCCATACCCCTAATAATTTTTGTTGCCATTTTCTGAACCTTTTCCAATTCCAATATATCTTTTTTGAGATGGGGTGACCACATCTGCATGCAGTATTCAAGATGTGGACATACCATGAGTTTATATACAGGCAATATGATATTTTCTGTCTTATTATCTATCCTTTTTTTAATGATTCCCAACATTCTGTTTGCTTTTTTGACTGCCACTCCACATTGAGTGGATGTTTTCAGAGAACTATCCACAATGATTCCAAGATCTCTTTCTTGAGTGGTAACAGCTAATTTAGACTCTCTGTTATTTTATATGTATAGTTGGGATTATGTTTTCCAATGTGCATTACTTTGCATTTATCAACACTGAATTTCATCTGCCATTTTGTTGCCCAGTCATCCAGTTTTCTGAGATCCTTTTGTAGCTCTTCGCAGTCTGCTTGGGTCTTGAGTAGTTTTGTATCATTTGCAAATTTTGCCACCTCACTGTTTACCTCCTTTTCCAGATCATTTATGAATATGTTGAATAGGACTGGTTCCAGTACAGACCTCTGGGGGACACCACTATTTACCTCTCTGCATTCTGAGAGAACTGACCATTTATTCCTACCCTTTGCTTCCTATCTTTTAACCAGTTGCCAATCCATGAGAGGACCTTCCCTCTTATCCCATGACAGCTTACTTTGTTTAAGAGCCTTTGATGAGGGACCTTGTCAAAGGTTTCCTGAAAGTCTAAGTACACTATATCCACTGGATCACCCTTGTCCACATGCTTGTTGGCCCCCTGAAAGAATTCTAGTAGATTGGTGAGGCATGATTTCCCTTTACAAAAACCATGTTGACTCTTCCCGCAACAAATTATGTTCATCTATGTGTCTGACAATTTTGTTCTTTACTATAGTTTCTACCAGTTTGCCCGGTACTGAAGTCAGGCTGGGATCACTTCTGGAGCCCTTTTAAAAAATTTGCATCACATTAGCTATCCTCCAGTCCTATAGGAGCTGATTTAAATGAGAGGTTACAAACTACAGTTAGTAGTTCTGCAATTTCACATTTGAGTTCCTTCAGAACTCTTGGGTGAATACCCTCTGGTCTTGGTGACTTATTACTGTTTAGTTTATCAATTTGTTCCAAAACTTCCTCTAATGACACCTGAATCTGGGACAGTTCCTCAGATTTGTCACCTAAAAAGAATGACTCCGGTTTGGGAATCTCCCTCACATCCTCAGCCGTGAAGACCGATGCAAAGTATTAATTTAGTTTCTCCGCAATGGTCCTATCATCCTTGAGTGCTCCTTTAGCATCTCGGTCGTCCAGTGGCCCCACTGGTTGTTTAGCAGGCTTCCTGCTTCTGCTGTACTTTAAAAAAATTGCTATTACTTTTTGAGTATTTGGCTAGCTGCTCTTCAAATTCTTTTTTGGCCTTCCTAATTATATTTTTACAGTTCATTTGCCAGAGTTTATGCTCCTTTCTATATTCCTCACTAGGATTTAACTTCCACTTTTTAAAGGATGCCTTTTTGTCTCTCACTGCTTCTTTTACTTTGTGGCACTTTTTTGGTTCTCTTACTATGTTTCTTAATTTGGGGTATACATTTAAGTTGAGCCTCTATTATGTTGTCTTTAAAAGATTTCCATGCAGCTTGCAGGAATTTCGCTGTTGGCACTGTACCTTTTAATTTCTGTTTAACTAACTTCCTCGTTTTTGTGTAGCCCCCCTTTCTGAAATAAAATGCTACAGTGTTGGGCTGCTGTGGTGTTTTCCCTGCCACAGGGATGTTAAATTTAATTATATTATGGTCACTATTACCAAGCGGTCCAGCTCTTGGACCAGATCCTGTGCTCCCCCTAAATCAAGAATTTTCTCTCCTCTTGTGGGTTCCAGGACTAGCTGCTCCAAGAAGCAGTCATTTAAGGTGTCAAGAAACTCTATCTCTACATCCCATCCTGAGGTGACATGTACCCAGTCAATATGGGGATAGGTAAAATCCCTCATTATTATTGAGTTTTTTATATTTATAGCCTCTCTAATCTCCCTGGTCAGGTGGTCAGTAATATTCTTATTATTAGAGCATGGAATTACTATCCATAGAGATTCTATGGTACAGTTTAGTTCATTTAAGATGTTTACTTCATTTGACTCTATGCTTTCTTTCACATATAGGGTCACTCCCCCACCAGCACATCTTGTTCTGTCCTTTCGATATATTTTGTACCTTGGTATTACTGTGTCCCATTGATTATCCTCATTCCACCAAGTTTCTTGGATGCCTATTATATCAATATTCTCATTTAATTCGAAGCACTCTAGTTCACCCATCTTATTATATAGACCTCTAGCATTTATATATAACCACTTTAAAAACTTGTCACTTTTTAGCTGTCTGCCATTACATGATGTAATTGAATGGGACTCTTTTTCATTTGACTGTTTCTCATCAGATCCTACCTGTATTTTATCATCTTCCATCCTCTCCTCCTTACTAGGACATAGAGAATCTCCATTAATAGATCCTCCCTTAAGGGATGTCTCTGTTTGAACCATGTGCTCCTCCACACCTGTTGGCTTTCCCTCAGCCCCTAGTTTAAAAACAGCTCTATTCCCATTTTAATTTTAAGTGCTGGCAATCTGGTTCCATTTTGGTTTAGGTGGAGCCCATCCTTCCTGTATAGGCTCCCCCTTCCCCAAAAGTTACCCTAGTTCCTAATAAATCTAAACCCCTCGTCCCTGCACCATCGTCTCATCCATTCATTGAGACCCTGCAGTTCTGCCTGTGTAACTGGCCCTGTGCATGGAACTGGAAGCATTTCAGAGAATGCTACCATGGAGGTCCTGGACTTCAATCTCTTACCTAGCAGCCTAAATTTGGCCTCTCCTATCCTTCCCTATGTCCTTGGTACTTACATGTACCATAACCACTGACTCCTCCCCAGCACTACACATCAGTCTATCTAGATGTCTTGAGAGATCTGCAACCTTCGCACCAGGCAGGCAAGTCACCATGTGGTTCTCCCAGTCATCACAAACCCAGCTATCTATGTTTCTAATGATTTAATCCCTCATAACTATTACCTGTCTCTTCCTAATAACTGGAGTTCCCTCCCTCAGAGAGGTATCCTCAGTGCGAGAGGATACCACAACATCATCTGGAAGGAGGGTCCCAACTATGGGATTGTTTCCTTGTGCTCCAGTTGGATGTTCTTCTTCTCTGAGACTTTCATCCTCTTCAACAGCACAGAGGCTGTCAGACCCGGGGTGGGACCGTTCTACTGTATCCCAGAAAGTCTCATCTATGTACCTCTCTGTCTCCTTTAGCTCCTACAGTTAAGCCACTCTGGTCTCCAAAGCCCGTACATGGTCTCTGAGGACCAGGAGCTCCTTGCACTGAATGCACATGTAACCCTTCTGCCCATCTGAGTTGGCAGCAACAAGGGCCAGGTTCAGTATCTAGGGGTTCCGTTTCAATAACACAATGCAAAACCGGCTCGAGCCCCCACCCAGTGACCTGGGACAATTTCATACCACCCCCCGGGCGCCTCTAAGAGGCAATACTTCCCCTCTCGCAAGCACTGAGTCTGAGTGTAGCAAAATCCTTTTAATAAAGGAGGGAAACAATGCGGCATTATATTGGGGAAACACCACAAACAGGATTCATAATACAAACCATGAGCAAAAGACCCACCCCCAAGTAGGGTCTTAAGTCCAACAACCCAAAAGATCACCCCAAAGTCCCAAAAGTCCAACACCTCTAAAGTCTCTTTGTCCAACAACCCAAGAGTCTCTGTCCTTGGTCAGTGCAGCCCCAGAGCTGCAGAGTTTTTACCCCCACAGCCTGGGTGGAAGGGGGGTGGGAAGAAAGTGTACGCAGGGTGTTAAGGGGCACCTTACATGGTCTAAGGCCAACTGCCCCACCTCTCCGTGGGGTTCTGCTGTCACCTTCCCCACAAGCCACTCCACATCCCGTGAGCTGCACCATCTGTCCCACGAACTGCTCCGCTCGCTGTCCCGCAGGGCACACCAACCCTCCCGCAAACTGCTCTGCAAGCCACTTCACAAACTGCTCCACTCCACCCGCTGCTTAGCAATATAGCTTCAGGCTCCCCCACTAGTTAACACAGCACTCAGTGATTTCAGCTTGTAGTAGGGGAGCCCTAGTGCTGGTGCACTATCAGCCCAAAGCAAATTCAGCTCAGCAATCTGTAACTAGACTCCTAATAGAATCAAAGTTAGCTCTGACATTCAACATTGGAGGGAGGGAGGGAGGGCGCAATTGGTGTTTTAGGCCCTCAAAAGGGGCCAGGCCCATCCCATCAGGTACAAATACCTGTCCCCAACCTCTCTCAATTCACTGGGTTTTGGAACCCATATCCCTTGTCTAGCAAGTGCCACTTAGTTGATGGTGAGTCCCTCTGTCATAAAACAGTTCCACTGGCCTTGATTCACCTAACCATGGTAACAACACTTTATTCTTCCTGCCCCAATAACAGAGAAACTGGGGATCCTACAACAGCCAAAGTTACCATTTTGGGCTGCTGTAGGCTCATGCTAGGTGGAGTGGGTGTGCCTATGCAAACAAGATCAGCCCCTGAAGTTCTTTTCCACACTTGCCATAATTCACCACCAGATGTCAGGGTAGAGCTCCTCCTGACTCTGCTTACACACACATATGCTACCTGTCCATAGGACAGGTAATCATACATGCTGCATTGGGTGCAATAAACTGGATAGCCTCCACTTTGTTGCTGGACTTCTGCCTGCATTCTCTTTTTACTCCTGCAGCTTGTTCCTTTGTTGATGTTTTGTTTTTATTTGTTTTGTTTTTTGGTCCTGCTTTGAGCAGGGGGTTGGACTAGATGAGTTCTTGAGGTCTCTTCCAACCCTAATCTTCTATGATTCTATGATCAGGGGTGTTTTTGGCCTTAAATTTAAAGAAGTTTAAAGAACGTTAAGTGTATCTAGCCCCTCCTCACACTCCCTCTCTAAACTCCCTTGCAAAACTCTCCTGTTAGCCGCTCCTGGTTGCTAGCTCCTCTGGTTGCTTAAGAGCGGCCTTTTTAAAGTCCTGGTCTTCCTTAGTAGCCCCATCCCCTGGTTAAGGGTTGATGCATGCCAAAGGGCTGAGGGATCAAAGCCTGGTTAAGAAGCTCTCAGCCTTGCCTAGCAGGCTGCTAGGCTCAGCACACAGTACCCCAAACAAACAGACCACATGGTATATTTCAATCAATTGGTGACAATGGGAAGTGGAAGGGAACTTGGTGGTAGCACAACTAGTGGCACAGGGGACAGAGAGGAAGGGAGTTGGGTGAGGTGATGTGGGCAGACAAAGAACCAAGGGAAGGGAATGGAGGGAAGGGATGAAGACAAAGATGGTGGAAAATATGGAGGGAAGAAAGGGAAGGGGGAGGAAAATGGGGATGGAAGGAGGGAAAGAATAGGGAAATAGTGCACTCCCTATATGTAAAAAGAGATAAGAGAGAAAGGCAAACTAAGAACAAAAATTGTCATAAAGAAAAAGAGAAGAGGAGAAGAAAGTTTTTTGTTTTAAAAATACTTAAAAGGGTGAACATTTATAGAAAATTTATTCTTCTTCGAGTGCTTGTTCATGTAGGTAGTAGGTGTGTGCATGCCCACGTGCATTGTGATCAGAAATTTTTGCCTTAGCGGTATCCATAAGGTCAGCTGTGGCACCCCCTTGAGTGCTGCACTCATGCGTTGGTATATTAGGTGCTGTCGACCCTACGCCCTCTCAGTTCCTTCTTACTACGGGTGACAGTTGGTTGGAGCGCCTTGTCTTGCATCACAAGAGCATTAGCAGTTCTTCACAGCTATTGTCTGTCTTCTTTGCATATAGTTTTTAGGTACTTAGTTAGCCATTAGGTTACTTTGGTAGTTAGAGTCCCGGCTGGGACTTCGCCCCAGAGCAGGGCATGGCCCGCTCTCCCGGCTTCAAACCATGCTCATCATGCAACAGGACTATGCCTATTAGTGACCCCCACGACAGCTGTTTTTGCATTTAACATTGAATTTCATCTGCCATTTTGTTGCCAAGTCACCCAGTTTTGTGAGACCCTTTTGTAATTCTTTGCAGTATGTTTTGGATGTAACTATCTTGAGTAATTTTGTATCATCTGCAAACTTTGCCACCTCACTGTTTACTCCTTTTGCAGATCATTTATGAATATGTTGAACATGCACTGGTCCCAGACCGTACAAACCCCTGGGGGACACCATTATTTACTTCTCTCCATTCTGAAAATGCCCTTTGTTTCCTGTCTTTTAACTGGAGTACCTGGGAATGCTTTCAGGATCATCTAATGCTCCTTAATTTAATTTAATGACAAGCCTTTTGTTATCTTAATCACCCTGCCTCTGGTTATAAACAAACTCTCTGCCCGAAGGGCAGAAGTTGTTAGCAGCACAGAACTCATCAGATTCCACACTCAAGCCCTGACTCCTGGGTACTGATCACCCAGTATTTTTTTCCTGTGGGTGCTTGAGCCCCGGAGCACCCACAGAGTTGGTGCTTATGCACCCCAGACCCCCTCTTCGATTCCGCCTACTTCTAAGATGGCGGAAAAGAAATATTACATCCTGGCAAAAGGGTTTGAATATCTGTATACAACCCTCCAGTGGCGTCACTGGTCGTGTTCCGGTGGACATAGTGTACTTAGATTTCCAGAAAGCCTTTGACAAGGTCCCTCACCAAAGGCTCCTACGTAAATTAAGCTGTCATGGGATAAAAGGGAAGGTCCTTTCATGGATTGAGAACTGGTTAAAGGACAGGGAACAAAGGGTAGGAATTAATGGTAAATTCTCAGAATGGAGAGAGGTAACTAGTGGTGTTCCCCAAGGGTCAGTCCTAGGACCAATCCTATTCAATTTATTCATAAATGATCTGGAGAAAGGGGTAAACAGTGAGGTGGCAAAGTTTGCAGATGATACTAAACTACTCAAGATAGTTAAGACCAAAGCAGATTGTGAAGAACTTCAAAAAGATCTCACAAAACTAAGTGATTGGGCAACAAAATGGCAAATGAAATTTAATGTGGATAAATGTAAAGTAATGCACATTGGAAAAAATAACCCCAACTATACATACAACATGATGGGGGCTAATTTAGCTACAACGAGTCAGGAAAAAGATCTTGGCGTCATTGTGGATAGTTCTCTAAAGATGTCCACGCAGTGTGCAGAGGCGGTCAAAAAAGCAAACAGGATGTTAGGAATCATTAAAAAGGGGATAGAGAATAAGACAGAGAATATATTATTGCCCTTATATAAATCCATGGTACGCCCACATCTCGAATACTGTGTACAGATGTGGTCTCCTCACCTCAAAAAGGATATTCTAGCACTAGAAAAGGTTCAGAAAAGGGCAACTAAAATGATTAGGGGTTTAGAGAGGGTCCCATACGAGGAGAGATTAGAGAGGCTGGGACTCTTCGGCTTGGAAAAGAGAAGACTAAGGGGGGACATGATAGAGGTATATAAAATCATGAGTGATGTTGAGAAAGTGGATAAGGAAAAGTTATTTACTTATTCCCATAATACAAGAACTAGGGGTCACCAAATGAAATTAATAGGCAGCAGGTTTAAAACAAATAAAAGGAAGTTCTTCTTCACGCAGCGCACAGTCAACTTGTGGAACTCCTTACCTGAGGAGGTTGTGAAGGCTAGGACTATAACAATGTTTAAAAGGGGACTGGATAAATTCATGGTGGCTAAGTCCATAAATGGCTATTAGCCAGGATGGGTAAGAATGGTGTCCCTAGCCTCTGTTCGTCAGAGGATGGAGATGGATGGCAGGAGAGAGATCACTTGATCATTGCCTGTTAGGTTCACTCCCTCTGGGGCACCTGGCATTGGCCACTGTCGGTAGACAGATACTGGGCTAGATGGACCTTTGGTCTGACCCGGTACGGCTTTTCTTATGTTCTTATGTTCTTATGTTCGCTGTTAATGAAATGGACAGGCAGGGCCAAGTCAGCGGCATGCCAAAAAACAAAGACGCCAAGAGATTGGACTTATTTGGCAGAAAGATTTATTTGACAGCAAGCCTGCAATTTTGGGTGTCTACCACTTGGCCCTGTTAGGCAGGTACAATTTTAACTTTAACAAGCTCAAGGAGGCCCTCCCACAGGACCGAGCCCAGGAGTTTGCTGCTTTGGTGTACGAGGGCATAGTGGTGGCAAGAGGGGCCCTTTAAATGACTCAGCAGCCAGGGTGGTCGCCTCCGCGGTGGCCATGAGGCACAGTTCCTGGTTGCAGTCCTCCAGGTTATCCCAGGTGATGCAGGCCATCATTCAGGACCTCCCATTTGAGGGGGCGGGGCTCTTCTCCTAGCTCACAGACGCGAGAGTTTATGGCCTCAAAGACTCGCATGCCACCCTCTGCTCCTTGAGCCTCCATACTTCTCAGCAGGACAGGAAGCCGTTATGCCTTCTGCCTCCTCCGCCTCCACAGTCTAGGTCCTGGGGGGACTCCCCAGATGGGCACCTACAGGAGAAAGGATAGAGACAAGTGGTCTAAATGGCGACACTTGTCGTCTTCCCGTTTGTCTGCTCAGCCTGGCTCTTCCAGGAACCAAGGAGGTCAGAAGCAGTCATTTTGAGGGTGTGCTGGAGGATGATTCCCCAGTCACTTCCCAGGATCCAGCCTCCCACTCTTTCCTCAACCACCTCCACCCCTTCCAGTCAGATTGGTCTCAGCTGACCTCAGACCATTGGGTGCTCAAAGTAATATTCTCAAGCTACACCCTGCAGTTCGTGGCTGAACCTCCCTCCCACACCCCTTCCCAGTCCCTCTTCAGGGACCCTTCTAATGTGCAACTCCTCCTCCAAGAGGTCGAGAACCTCCTGCGCCTGGGGGTGGTGGAGAAGGTCCCTTGAGACATGAAAGGAAAGGGGTTCTACTCCCGCTACTTCCTAATCCCAAAAGCAAAAGGCGCCTCAGACCCATTTTGGACCTGCATCGTCTCAACAAGTCTCTCAAAAAGTTGAAGTTTCACATGGTCTCCCTGGCCTCCATCATCCCCTCTCTGGATCCAGGAGACTGGTACGTCATCCTCAACTTGAAGGATGTGTAGTTCCATATTTCTATTTTCCCAGGGCACAGGCACTTCCTTCATTTTACGTTGGGTCAACACCATTTCCAATTCACGGCATTGCCATTCGGTCTCTCGTCAGCCCCAAGAGAGTTCACGAAGTGCATAGCACCAGTGTCCACTTACCAGAGGCACCAGGGTGTTCAAATTTACCTGTACCTCAATGACTGGCTAATAAAGGATCGGTCCCGGGATCAGGTGCCGTGGCATTTCGATCTGGTTTGTTCCATCTGTCACAACCTAGGGCTGTTAATAAACGAGAAAAAGTTGACCTTAATCCTGATGCAATGCACAGAGTTCATTGGAGCGGTCCTCAACTCTACTCAGGCCAGAGCCTTCCTCCTTGAGACCCAGTTCCAAGCCATGGTGGACCTCATCACGTGCATGCAAGCCGACCCTCTCACCACTGCTCACATGTGCCTGCGATTGTTGGGACACATGGCGCCTGGACTTATGTGGTCTGGCACCCGTCCGCCTCAGGCCCCCACAGGCATGGCTGGTGTCAGTCTACGTCCCCAACAGACACAGCATGGACCACGTGGTCAGGGTTCCGGACCACGTACTGTCATCACTCATTTGGTGGCAGAGTCCTGCATTGGTGTTGGAGGGGGTTCCCTTCGTGGCTCTGTCCCTATTGGTGACCCTCATCTCCGATGCCTCGGACCTGGGGTGGGGAACCCACCTTGGTGTTTTCAGCATGCAAGGTCATTGGTCAAGTCGCAATTGCAGTTCACTTGGCCTACCAAGCCTTCCTACCTCACATAAAAGGCAGGGTGGTCCAGATGCTGATGGACAATGCAGCAGCTATGTTCTACATCAACAAGCAGGGCAGACCCAGATCGTCTGCCCTTTGCCAGGAAGCCCTCAGGCTCTGGAACTACTGTAGACAATACAGCATCCATCTCATAGCCACACACCTCTCCGGGGCCAGGAACGCTTTGGCAGATCGCCTCAGCAGGACCTTCTCATCTCACCACGAGTGGTCCCTCCATCTGGAAGTGGTCAGCTTCATCTTTCAGAGGTGGGGGACTCCCCAGGCGGACCTGTTCGCGTCCAGGCAGAACAGGAAATGCCATGTTTTCTGCTTATTTTGGGGGATCAACAGAGGCTCCCTGTTGGACGCTTTTCTGCTCCCGTGGTCAGGGGCTCTGTTGTACGCCTTCCCTCCAGTGCTGCTGATTCACTGAGTCCTCATGAAAATCAAGCAGGACAGGGCGAAGGTGATCCTCATAGCTCTGGCTTGGCTGTGCCAGCACTGATTCAGCACGTTGCTGGACCTCTTGGTGGTTGCTCTGTTACAGCTGCCGTTCAGGCAATCTTCTGCATCCAGACCTGGCGGCACTGCACCTGATGGCTTGGCTGCTGTATGGTTAAATGTGGAGGAGCAGGAGTGCTCAGCTGCTGTCCAGCAGATCCTGATGGGCAGGAGAAAGCCTTCCACCAGAGCGACCTACCTGCCAAATGGAAGCGGTTCACTTGTTGGACCTAGGATAAAGGTATTCTGACCAAGCAGGCCTTACTGCAGTTGATCCTTGACTACCTTCTGCATCTCAAGCTCCAAGGCCTGTCCTTTTCATCTATGAAGGTCCACTTGGCCGCTATTTTGGCCTTCCGTCTACCGCTCGAGGGTGACTGCCAGGTTCCTCAAGGGCCTTGAGCGCCTCTACCCACATGTCAGGGACCCCGTTCCGCCATGGGACCTGAATCTTGTGCTGTTACGGCTCATGGGACCTCCCTTTGAGCCTCTGGCTTCCTGCTCTCTCCTTCTCCTGTCCTGGAAGGTCGCGTTTCTAGTTGTAATAATATCCCCCCACCATGTCTCTGAGATTAGGGTGCTTACCTCAGAACCACCCTATACATTCTTCTACAAAGACAAGGCCAGCTACAGCTGCATCCGGCTTTCCTGACCAAAGTGGTCTCACAGTTTCATATGGGCCAGGACATTTACTTACCTGTCTTTTTTCCAAAGCTGCGTAAGTTGGAGGAGGAGCATAGGTTGCATTCACTAGACATCAGGAGGGTGCTAGCCTTCTACATTGAAAGGACCAAGCCATTCCGCAAGTCGATGCAATTGTTCATTGCGGTGGCTGACAGGATGAAAGGTCGTCCAGTGTCTACTCAAAGAATTTCTTCTTGGATCACTGCCTGCATTCACTACTGCTATGATGAGGCAAAGGTGCCACCTCCAGCGATCGTAACTGTCCATTCAACCAGGGCGCAAGACTCCTCGGCAGCTTTCCTAGCCCAAGTACCTATCCAGGACAGTTGTAGGGTGGCCAGCCAGTCATCCGTCCACACGTTCAAGTCCCATTACTCACTTACCCAGGAGATCCGGGATGATGCTGGCTTCGGTAGAGCAGTGCTGCAAGCCGCTAGACTGTGAACTCTGAGCCCATCTCTGAGTATACTGCTTGTGAGTCACCTAGAATGGAATAAACATGAGCAAGCACTCGAAGAAGAAAAAACAGTTACCTACCTTTTGTAACTGTTGTCCTTCAAGATGTGTTGCTCATGTCCATTCCATTACCCACCCTCCTACCCCTCTGTTGGAGTTGCCGGAAAGAAGGAACTGAGAGCGTGTAGGGTTGGCAGCGCCTAATATACCAACACATGTGCATGGCACTCAAGGGGGCGCTATAGCTGACCCTACGGATACCGCTAAGGCAAAAATCTCCAATGACTGTGCACGTGGGCACGCATGCACCTAGAATGGAATGGGTATGAGCAACACATCTCGAAGAACAACAGTTACAAAAAGGTAGGTAACCATTTTTTGGAGGGAAACAAACCCTGAAGAAGAGGGAAGAAAGAGGCAGAAGAAAAAGTGGAAGCTGAAGAGAAAAGGCAGAAAAAACTGCAATAACATCATTAGAGGCTTTTAGAAAGTTTGCTTTCTTCAGTGTTTGGAATCTATGATCTAATAGAGATTTGTCTCTTTGCAGTTCATTACAATTGTTTTTAAAAAGGAGAGAGAGACATTTTACAGCCTATGGATAGGGAGAGGCCATCAATTCCTCCCCAGAGCCTATTTGGACACTGC
Source organism: Platysternon megacephalum (assembly GCA_003942145.1). Taxonomy (NCBI): domain Eukaryota; kingdom Metazoa; phylum Chordata; order Testudines; family Platysternidae; genus Platysternon; species Platysternon megacephalum. The sequence goes on from QXTE01000133.1 coordinate 207,593, forward strand.
TTATAACATTCCTTTTTGTTGTGGGAAGTTGCCAGGTGCACTGTGAACTCACCAGTGATTCAGCAAAGAATGTGGGGGTTAGCAAGAAGGCTTATTCCTCAGGAATAAGAATGTGTCTCAGCAGAGACTAGTCAGGGTGAGCATTGAAGTGACATAGCATTGTTACTTGATAGTGCTGAATCAGTCTTCCAACAGCATTCTCAGGGATCTGATGTAGAAAGCCTGAAGCAAGTAGCAGTACAAACTACTTGTCATGGCTGCCAGAGGGGACAGTGCTGCATAAGGTGACATATACTATAAATGGCTCAAATAGATAATGACACATTCCAATTAAAGGGCAATTCTTTTCATGTTGGTGTTTGACAAAATCCCAATGATATTAGAAAAATCAAGTGCCTATTCTGAACTCACACTGGTTTTACACTGGGGTATCTCCACTGACTTCAAGGGAGATACTCCAGTTTACACTGATGTAAATGAGAGTAGAGTCAGGCCCAATATGTTTTAAAAGTACATCTTTTCTGAAAGAAAACTCATAGGGCCAGATATTCTGTTCATGTAAATCAGTGTAGTTCCATTGACTGGGATGGAGATATGCTGATTTACACCAGCTGAGGATCTGGCCCATAGTAAGTGCAGTTTGTAATCAGAATTCTAACAAACCATTGTCTTCAATTAACAGCTAATTAGAGATGATTCCGTACATTTACTTCAGAACATAACTAGAGGTATAACTGACACAAGCCACCTTCCTCTAAACTCCGTGTGTAAGAAGTGATAGCAGATGTTATGAATCAGATATCTAAAAGGACTGTAACAGCTGTATTCAGTAGGACCCTTGAACAAACTGGATCACCTGGCAGGTCAACACCATGAAATATTAAGATGGTAAAATTCTTAATAGTACACCACAAATCAGATGTCATGGAAATAAATGACCGTGTTTAAAAAGTACTTTGTGGAAATCTTAGAGGATGTTTAATTTATCTCAGTGGTTATTCAGACATTCACTATATTCTAGAGACTGGAATTAGCCATGGGAAAATAGCTTTATGATTTTCTGAATCCTTATTAACATACACTTGATTGTGTTTAATAATACAATCCATCGATCCAGCAGATCGAGGGATGTGATCATTCCCCTCTACTCAGCACTGGTGAGGCCTCATTTGGAGTACTGTGTCCAGTTTTGGGCCCCACACTACAAGAAGGATGTGGATAAATTGGAGAGAGTCCAGCGGAGGGCAACAAAAATGATTAGGGGGCTGGAGCACATGACTTACGAGGAGAGGCTGAGGGAACTGGGATTGTTTAGTCTGCAGAAGAGAAGAATGAGGGGCGATTTGATAGCTGCTTTCAACTACCTGAAAGGGGGTTCCAAAGAGGATGGATCTAGACTGTTCTCAGTGATAGAAGATGACAGAACAAGGAGTAATGGTCTCAAGTTGCAGAGGGGGAGGTTTAGGTTGGACATTAGGAAAAACTTTTTCACTAGTAGGGTGGTGAAGAACTGGAATGGGTTACCTAGGGAGGTAGTGGAATCTCCTTCCTTAGAGGTTTTTAAGGTCAGGCTTGACAAAGCCCTGGCTGGGCTGATTTAGTTGGGTTTGGTCCTGCTTTGAGCAGGGGGTTGGACTAGATGACCTCCTGAGGTCCCTTCCAACCCTGAGATTCTATGATTCTATGATTCTATGATTCTATGATCTCAGGTTGACCAACAATTAAATTACCAACCCCCCGGCAAGAAACATGTTGCTGGGAGATTATTGTCTTCTTGTCTTTTTTTTAGCCTAGTCACAATTTTTCTGTTTGAGATAAATATATGTAGGTCTAAATAGAGGAGATAATGAACAGTATTCATACTGCAAGAGGAAAGCTGTTATATCTTCCCACACACCTGAGAGCAAAACATGTATTTTTAAGTGTAGATTACTTTTATTTTATAACAAGGAAGGCACAAAGAGAGAACTATATAAGGTCATCATGGGGGGAAAAGAGTGACTTAATCACAGTGACTTAATCACTACTTAAATAAACCAGAAGAATTTTTTTCATGCCAGTGATAATATTTTTCCAATAGCAAATAATTTACTGAAATATACCATCAGTTGATGAGACTTATTACTCCAGTGGGTTTTGCATTCAAGTCCCAGTACCTTCACTGATCATCCATGGAGGACTGGCATTACATATTTCCTCTTTCTATGTAGTAGAAATAATTGAGGAAAATCTGAATATCTTCCATTTCAGCTAGTTTCTGTCTAAAATGGGAGGTGGGAAACAAGTGAGATGCTAAATCATCACATTTATGGTAATAGTCATAGTGGAGTAAAAGTAATTCAAAATACTGTTCTTTTTAGTTGCTATTTTAGGTGATATATTTCACATGTAACATGATGAAAAAAAGGATTATACTATGCAAGGGCAAGAACATAATGATGAACTCAGCCCTCATTAAAGATCCTCACCCACCTTGACCCTCTTTTATTGCTTGATTAACAAAGACAAACACCAAAGTCTGGTATCAAATTTTGAAAAGTTTGCCATCTTGCAATTATCAGTTATACATGAACTTCTGGCATCTCTTTAGGCCCTAATTCTGCTGACTCTGGCAGCCAAAAGTCCCATTGGAGTGGAAACTACAGAATCTGGCCTTTTAAGGATTGCTGACTTCTTACATTCAGTGCCAGCCATTCAGTTCCTTTCTTTGGGTCCAATTCTTTACTCTCATTAGTAGTGCCCTTGAGTGAAATGGGACTATTCACATGTGCAAAATTACTCATATGCATAAGAGTTTGCAGGAATAGGTCTGTACATTTGTAAAAGCTTTTGGCTTATAATGTGTAAATAGGGAACAATACAAGTGAAAATAGGCCATAAACCTTTCCAACAGTTTTGTAACATTTCAGCAATTCACTACACATCAAAATAGAATTTAGAGTAAGCTACAAATGCAGTAATGAGATTTACTGATATAATTGCTAGAAAAATAGACCCAATCCAAGTGTGCCTATGATAATATAAAGTAACCCGAATATAAATACTGTCTCAGTGTGAGATGTTGGTAATTAATTACACTAAATTTATGAAGCCATAGAAAATATATTCGATATAAAATGTTACATAAAAGATTACAAGAGAAACCCCTGAATGACAGCTAAATTTCAGCCAATGTTTATCTCCATTATTTTCTGTCAAACATTTTAGGCTCAAACCTATGAACACTTATGAGTAGCTTTATGCATATGAGTAGTCCACTTGAATAAAATGGGATTACTCATGTGCATAAATGTTTTCAGCATCAGGACCTTAGATCATGAAAACTCTTCAAAGGAGCAACTGTGCCTTCTTATATAATTAATAGAATCATAGAATCGTAGGACTGTAAAGGACCTTGAGAGGTCATCTAGTCCAGTCCCCTGCACTCATGGCAGGACTAAGTATTATCGAGACCATCTCTGACAGGTGTTTGTCTAACCTGCTCTTAAAAATCTCCAGTGATGGAGATTCCACAACCTCCCTAGTGTTTAACCACCCTGACAGCTATGAAGTTTTTCCTAATTTCCAACCTAAACTACCCTTGCTGCAATTTAACCCCATTGCTTCTTGTGCCGTTCTCAGAGGTTAAGGAGAACAATTTTTCTCCCTCTTCCTTGTAACAACCTTTTAAACTTGAAAACTGTTATCGTGTCCCCTTTCGGTCTTTTCTTCTTCAGACTAAACAAACCCAGTTTTTTCAATCTTCCCTCACATGTCATCTTTTATAGATCTTTAATCACTTTTGTTGCCTTTCTCTGGACTTTCTCCAATTTGTCCGCATCTTTCCTGAAATGTGGCACCCAGAACTGGACACAATACTCTAGTAGAGGCCATATCAGCGCAGAGTAGAGCAGAAGATTTACTTATTATGTCTTGATTACCACACGCCTGCTAATCCATCCCAGAATGATGTTTGCTTTTTTGCAACAGTGTTACACTGTTGACTCATATTTAGCTTGTGATCCACTATGACCCCCAGATCCCTTTCCGTAGTATTATTTCCTAGGCAGTCAATTCCCATTTTGTATATGTGCAGCTGATTGTACCTTCCTAAGTGGAACATTTTGTATTTGTCCTTATTGAATTTCATCCTATTTACTTCAGACCATTTCTCCAGTTTGTCCAGATCATTTTGAATGTTAATCCTATCTTCCATAACACTTGCAACCCCTTCCAGCTTGGTATCATCTGCAGACTTTATAAGTGTACTCTCTATGCCATTATCTAAGTCAGGGGTCGGCAACCTCTGGCACGCGGCTCGCCATGGTAAGCACCCTGGCGAGCCGCGTGCCAGAGGTTGCCGACCCCTGATCTAAGTCATTGATGAAGATATTGAACAGAACCAGACCCAGAACTGATCCCTGAGGGACTCCATTCGATATGCCCTTCCAGCTTCACTTGTATCATTGGTAACTACTCTCTGGGAATTGTTTTCCAACCAGTTATGCACCCACCTTATAGTAACTACATCTAGGTTGTATTTCCCTGGTTTGTTTCTGAGAAGGTCATGCAAGAAGCCTTAGTAAAGTCAAGATACACGACATCTACCGCTTCCCCACCCCATCCACAAGGCTTGTTACCCTGTCAAAGAAAGCTACTAGGTTGGTTTGACACAATTTGTTCTTGACAAATCCATGCTGACTGTTACTTATCACCTTATCTTCTAGGTGCTTGTAAATTGATTGCTAAATTATTTGCTCCATTATCTTTCTGGGTAGTGAAGTAAAGCTGACTGGTCTGTAATTCCCCAGGTTGTCCCTGTGATGGGTTGGATCACAGAAACCCCCTTGGGAGCTGCCAACTGATGTGCAAAGGCTACCTCTGTTCCTGTTCTCCCTGCCAGCTCAGTGGCTTCAGCTCCCTGTCTTGGTGAAGCCAGACACACCCATCTGCTCCTGCACAGACTCAGGGTCTGAATCACCTGTCCCAAAGCTGCAGGTTTACCTGAAAACAGCTCACAGAAGTGTGCTTGCCTTTAGCACTCAGATGCCCAATTCCCAATGGGGTCTAAACCCAAATAAATCCGTTTTACCCTGTATAAAGCTTATACAGGGTAAACTCATAAATTGTTCGCCCTCTATAACACTGATAGAGAGATATGCACAGTTGTTTGCTCCCCCAGGTATTAATACATACTCTGAGTTAATTAATAAGTAGAAAGTGATTTTATTAAATACAGAAAGTAGGATTTAAGTGATTCCAAGTAGTAACAGACAGAACAAAGTAAGTTACCCAGCAAAATAAAATAAAATGCGCAAATCTATGTCTAATTGCACTAAATATAGATAAGATCCTCACCAGTTCCAAAATGTTCCCTTTTACAGGCTAATCTTCTTTTAGCCTGGGTCCAGCAATCACTCACACCCCCTGTAGTTACTGTCCTTTGTTTCAGTTTCCTTCAAGTATCCTGGGGGGGTGGAGAGGCTTCTTCTTTAGCCAGCTGAAGACCAAATGGAGGGGTCTCCCACGGGTTTAAATAGACTGTCTCTTGTGGGTGGAGACCCCCTCCTCACCCTCTGTAGAATCCAGTCACAAAATGGAGATTCGGAATCACATGGGCAGGTCACATGCCCATGCATGACTCAGGACTGCAGGTAGCAGCCATTACCCACATGCTACCTTGAACGTCCTCAGGTAGACTTCTTATGTGGATTGGAGTCTTCCAAGCTCTTTTGTCTGTTAAGTGCTCCTTGATTGAACATTTAACTTGCACATTCCTTTCCCAAGAAGTGATCAAATGTTCTAACTGAGGCCACTTAGAAATCAAGCAATTATATAGCCAATGTTCATAACTTTGAACACACAAATGGTGCCTGCATCCAACTAGGGTGAACAAAACCAGTAGATCATAACCTTTACATAGATATGTTACATGGCCTATGTAGCAAAACCCTATTCCAGTTATATTATACATACATTTATGAGCCCCCCCCCCCATAAACCTTTATGGGGTACGCTGTCACAGTCCCTATTTCCTTTTTTATAGATATGCCCTTTTCCAGTCCTCTGGAATCTCACCTGTGCTCCATGACTTTTCTAAGATAATTGCTAATGGCCCAGATATCTCCTCAGTCAGCTCCTTGAGTATTCTAGGATATATTTCATCAGTCCCTGGTGACTTGAAGACATCTAACTTGTCTAAGTAATTTTTAACTTATTCTTTCCCTATTTTAGTCTCTGATCCTACCTCGTTTTCACTGGCATTCACTATGTTGGACATCCAATCACTACCAACCTTCTTGGTGAAAACTGAAACAATGAAGTCATTAAGCACCTCTGCCATTTACACATTTTCTGTTATTGTTTTCCCCCCTCCTCATTGAGTAATGGGCCTACCCTGTCCTTGGTCTTCTTCTTGCTTCTAATGTATTTGTAGAATGTTTTCTTGTTACCCTGCATGTCTCTAGCTAGCTTAATCTCATTTTGTGCCTTGACCTTTCTAATTTTGTCCCTACATAATTGGTGTAATGCCTAGCACATTTTGGGTTCCAGTGTAATAAAAATTATTATACATAAAGCATACCAGTTAAAATGTTTAAATAACAAATATTGTTTGAGGAACGCTTTTTGAAATTTAAAATTCTCTGTGATTGTTGATATCAATGAGCTTTTTCTATTGAGGCTACCATTTATCTGCTAACAGGAAGGAAGATATTAAAATCAGGGCAGGAAGTAAATCCTTTTGCATTGAAATCGGTGGTAAAACCATTGGACCATTTTTACGTAAATTGCATGATATAGTTTAAAATTTTCAGTTAAACATAGTTTTGTTTTTAGTTAACTTGTACTTCTTTTGCCAGGAATTTCAAAGAAAATAGATAATCTGCATCTCCTTTAATAAGAAATGCTATGAATCCTCTGACTCCCTTTTCCCCACTTCCTCCTACTCTTTTTCTTGCTACCGTTGTCTCTTAGTAATCAAGAATCATTAGTATTTGTGAAGAGATAAATGAGTGGGCATAGAGTTGGGATAGTTTTTCCTAGTCTATTTTTATGCACAGTGTTGGATATACTTGCTATTATTGCTTTGAACATGGATGTATAATCAACAATAAAAGAATCAGCAAAGCTTACACAGATGTAGCACCACTTTTAGAGCTGCAGCAAAACAGTTTGGTGTTCAAACCTCCAGTCAGACTACTTTGCAGTCACAAAACTGCTGCATCCCAGAACCTGCTCCTAAATGTGGTGTGCCTTTATACTGTACTGCTTGTATTGTAATGCATTAAAACAGTCATAGTCCTAGCTGTCCTTCATAGCCATTACCAACAGCCAGATGTCAGTCTGTCTCAGATTGCTTGGGGTTAGAAAAAAGGAGATTTTTTTAACCAATTACATTTGAAAGGAACTTTGCCTTAGAGACAGCAGGCCAAATTCAGACCTTGTGTAAGTAGGTACAATTCCACTGAGTTTAGTTTAATTGTACCTGCTTACATCAGGTCTAAATTTGGCCCAATGTATTAACAGTTGTCTAAATTCTCTACTTAAGTGCCTTTAACACATAAGGTCAAATTCAGCCTTGGTGTTGTTAGTGAAATTGCATACACTTACACCAGGTCTACATTTAGCCTTAAATGATTAAACTCAGTCTATTGGGCTAATGGGATAATGACAAACGTGGTGTTTAGCCCTTCCTGTGTGGAAACTGAGATATTCAAATATGCCCTTGTAGAGGGAGCTTATTGAGCCAGATCTCCCACTGAAGTAGAGCTATGCCAATGTAATCCTGTTGTGGACCTGACCGAATAGTTACAAATCTTCATCACTTTTATATTATTAATTATTATTATTATATTAAGATACACTTATGCAGAATGTGGTAGTCTGCATTACTGAAGAATTTCCATCAATATATCAGTTGAAATGCACTATGATGCCTTGGATTTTCTGCTAAAACTCCCCTCTCCTCCCTAGAGCTTTCTCAATTTGGACCAAAATATGTTACTAAAAATATGAAATATACTGTTTTTCTTGAAGCATTGAAATGTGTGTGCACAAGCACCTCCCTCTATAGTCCATATTTTTTAACTTTGGTAAATAGTGATAAAGGAATAAGGCTTTAGAACAGTCCTTTCTGTCAGGGAGTTGAGTCTGTTGTACATGGCTTGCATTAATAAATGTAAAAAGAATGAGGAGTACTTGTGGCACCTTAGAGACTAACACATTTATTTGGGCATAAGCTTTCTTGTTTTTGTTAGTCTCTAAGGTGCCACAAGTACTCCTCATTCTTTTTGCTGATACAGACTAACACGGCTACCACGCTGAATAATGTGGTAAATGTGACTATTGTACTAGCACTAGAAATGCTTGACTGATGAGCTGATGCACTTTTTATCTACTTTGAGCCTGACTGACATCTTTGAACACTTTTGTATCTGAACAGCTTGAATATGTGACCTCATTCTATAAATACCATCATCACTCCAACAGCTCCTGTTGCTAAAATAAAAATACCGTTGGGTTCCTTCTGTTTTAAAAAGGTCCTACAGACCCTCTGTCAAGTGCAAAGCCACACCTTCCTTCACTATGTTAAAAATGATTGCTACATTGCAGTTATACTGTACATAAAATAGCAATTACACTACAGGTATTGCTTGCACTTGTCTGTCATTAATTTTATATAAATATCATGTGACTCTCATGGAGCGCTCTATTATAAAAAGTAAAAATATGAAACAGATCTCAAAGAAAATGATCCCTGAAAGGTAAAGTGGTTGAATAATTTAATTTTCTTATATTTATAGTTTAGATATTTCTGAAATAATTTGCTAGCTGATCACATATAGCTAAATTTAGGAAAGGTTGGATCTGAGCCAACCTTTCTAGGAGAATAAAGGGTCATCCTTCTCACTCAATGCTGCCTTTTAAAGCTCTGAAATAGGCCTTCTGCTATGCAGTTTGTTCTAACTACTCTGTATCTTTATTCCATAATAAGGACAGATTTTAAAATGCAGGCTATGTTCTCTAACCAGATCTAGTTATTTTTCTGAGAACAGATTTCATAAGGATTCTGCAAGATATATTCTCAGAACAGCGTTTAGCATTTTTTTGAGGTGGGGGAGTGGGACGGAATTTTTTTTTTTTTAATTTCAGCCTCTTCACGACTGGAATGATGTGAAATCAAGTTTTACTTAGAGAGTTTACTGCAAAAATCCCCACAATTTTTCTGATCTTACTGAAAATACTCACTGACCGATGTTTAAACTGTCTCGTCAATTAGTTTATCGAGTTGAATGCTTAAAATAGCCAAGGCTCGGATCTTAGTATTCTCTAGTGCAGTTGCAATCCCATATGTGCTTACACAATCATAATTGTTATATTTATGCTTTATTACTACCAGCAGTACTGGGACAAATGACAAAAGGCCAAAGGAAGTAGTATGAGAGTTCAATTAGCTCAATTCATTTAACATTATAATTTAATACAGAGGGGTTTGCCAGGATATAATCTAATTTCCTTGAAGTATTAAGTTTTCTCTATAAAAACTCCACTCTTAGGCCCAATTCTGCAAACCCATACACGTGTGGTTAACTTTACTACCATGTGTAGTTCCACTGATTTCATGGAGCTACTCATGGTAGTAAAGTTAACCACATGCATATGGGTTTGCAAGATTGGGGCTTTATGTAGTACACTATATACAGGCATGTTGAATCCATGTATGGTTTATTCATGTGTCTGGAAATCAGAAACATTTCAACAGTATTCAGTTTGAATCACGTACTGCATATACCAATTACTTGTTTATTGAAAGTTTTATCGAATCTAAATAAAAATGGATTGTGTAGACTGACTTGGATTAAGGAGATCTGACTATAGGTATCCTTTTTGTCCAGTAATCAGCAAAAAGAATGTGTCTTTGTTCTTACTAAATGACATGTTATCCCGTTATTTCTATAACTTCTCTGTGATTTTGGTAATGTTATAACAACTTTACACTATTTTATAAAGAAGACACACATCAGGACATTTTACAGAAGAATAAAATAATTTAATATAACCTCCACTGCCAAGCTAGCACCTGAAAATAAAAGGCAAAAGAACTGAGACTACAATCTGAATTTAACCAGTGATAATTACAGCAGCCTGGACATCTCTCAATAGGGAGTGGTAGGGGAAAGATACAGCCTAAGAACTGGTCACCTAGCACACATTTGTAGTATGTACTGGTGAGACAAATAGGAATCAGGTAAATTTATTTGTCACATAGGGATGTAAGGGGTCATTGGATCAGACAACAATCTTGGAGTAAGATTCCACAGGGCTTTATAAATCTAGAGGAAGCACCTTGAGCTAATATGAAATCTGACTAGCAAGCAGGGTAAGTGAGCCAGGAAAAGGAGTGATGTGGTCACTTCACCTGGTGCCAGCAAGAATCCTGCCAGCATCATTTTGTACAGATGAAGTCTGCTAGTTCTGCGTGCATAGATACAAGCATTACACTAAAATAAATGGAAGAAAACCTAGGCATGAAGATGGACCCCCCAAATCTGCTAGAGGTAAGGATGTAAACTGGCAATGCTCCCAAAGAGAAAGGAAACAGTAAAGATTAGATTAAATTGCAGGAAATTTCTTGACCTTCTGCCTGCACATCAGTTAGATGCACAAAAGTGGAAGCACAGATCAGTAGAAGCACAAAAGTGGCAGTGGAAATATTTGGGTGATTTTTAAATAAATCTGTGTGACTTTGACATATGAAGGAAATTTAAGTTCCATTATGACATCATAAATTCCTTACATATTACAAAGGTAAGGACTGAGAACAGAGCTGCGAGGACACCCATAACAACTGATTTAGTGAAGTGGTTAAATGCACTGTAGGACACGAACTGATTTTAATTGGGAACACAGAAACTGAATTAATAAAGAACAGTTTCATCCTATCACAAAATGTTCAAGGAAAATCAAATAGTCAGTTGTATTAAAAAGTAGCCCAAACGCAAGGAGAAGGGTACTTACTATCAACTCTCTATAAGAGGTCAATAACAAGTTTAATTGATTCTAATTCAGTGCTTATGCTGTAGTTGAAAACTAGAATAGAAATATTTGAACCAGTTGTTCTTAGAGAGATAGTGAAGGAGATGTTTTATTACAACTTATTCAAGGGAGACCTCAGCTAGGAATGGAAGGACAAGGATTGGATGGAAGTTAGGAATACAGTTGTTATAGCTTGGATTTTATGAGTACTTCTCATCTCATCTTGAAAACCAATTGTAGGTTTTGCCAACATCTACTTACTATCAGGGATGCATGTTAATATTCAAGCTACACAGAAAAGCACTGTATCATTTGGTGTTAATTACTTTTGGGATGGAGGATTAGTTTTCATCTAAAGGGTCCCCCGTACAGCTGCCCACTGTATGTTTCTGCGTACAAAGTAGAAAAGTGGACACCTTTGAAAATCAAAATACTTCTGAAAAAAAGTAAATGAATATCATTTATGGTAGTTTTGAGACAAGTCTTTAGCTTACAGTTACTCTATTTTGCTCAGTTAAAGCTTCTGGTACCCATTTCCTATGTAAGCCATATGTCATTCAGTTAATTTTAAAACCCCTTAAACCTAAATACAGCAGGCCAGATCTTCAGCTACTGGTACATTTGCATACCTCAATGGAGCAACAATTATTTATACCAGCTGCAGATCTGGTCCAGTAAGTATTTTGCATATAAAGGTTACATCTGAATTGAGTGACAGTTCATTTTAACAGGTTTCAGAGTAGCAGCCGTGTTAGTCTGTATCAGCAAAAAGAATGTTCTCTGTATGTATAAATATCTTCTTACTGTATGTTCCATTCTATGCATCCGAAGAAGTGGACTGTAGCCCACGAAAGCTTATGCTCAAATAAATTTGTTAGTCTCTAAGGTGCCACAAGTACTCCAGTTCATTTTAATGGAATACAGTTTGAACCCTTTTGAACTGAGCTTTTTCCAGAACTGTTAACACTAAGGAAAATGTAAATTTCCAAAGGAACAAATATACTATAAGTGTTTGCATGATTTCACTGATACCCTTGCTCCTCTTTTAAAGATTTTATACTATAAAAACTTTACAACACAATACTTTATCATATAAGGATATGTCAGAGCACTTAACACCTAGTATGGTAGAGCTGGCTTGTGCTTTTTACATCACAGTCCTGCATAGAGAGAAACTATTCCAGGAGAAAGCAGGGCTGTTCTGTGCACACAGAGTAATCTGCTTCATCCAGTACATGAGCTCAACTCTGCAAGCTGGTACAGAGAGGGGGACATCTTGGGATCTGTTCTTGTATTCCTTGATATCCAGATGGGTACTGCTGATTATGTTTAGTATTTCTAACCTCATGCTGTGAGGTGTTCAGTGTCATGTGAAGAAACCAATTTTACACAGGAAAGTTCAGCTCTATAGTCTCAACAAGATTTTATTCTCAGAGGTTCCTGGGTTTCTTCTGTTAGGCATCATTCATATAGAATTATTCTCTTAAGCTTTTACAAGTTTAGGATATTTTGAGTTTTTCATTTGAGCTTGTCACATTTTGTTTTGGAAATGGGTAATGCTGGAGTCATATTTACTTCAAGTGAAGGGGGGAGGGATAGCTCAGTGGTTTGAGCATTGGCCTGCTCAACCCAGGGTTGTGAGTTCAATCCTTGAGGGGGCCACTTAGGGATCTGGGGCAAAATTGATCCTGCTAGTGAAGGCAGGGGGCTGGACTCGATGACCCTTCGGGGTCCCTTCCAGCTCTATGAGATAGGTATATCTCCATATATTATATGGGGGGGAGGGATAACTCAGTGGTTTGAGTATTGGCCTGCTAAACCCAGGGTTGTGAGTTCAATCCTTGAGGGGGCCACTTAGGGATCTGGGGCAAAATTGGTCCTGCTAGTAAAGGCAGGGGGCTGGACTCAATGACCCTTCGGGGTCCCTTCCAGCTCTATGAGATAGGTATATCTCCATATATTAT
>QXTE01000133.1:221756-250240 GCA_003942145.1 Platysternon megacephalum
GGGGGGGAGGGATAGCTCAGTGGTTTGAGCATTGGCCTGCTAAACCCAGGGTTGTGAGTTCAATCCTTGAGGGGGCCACTTAGGGATCTGGGGCAAAATTGGTCCTGCTAGTAAAGGCAGGGGGCTGGACTCGATGACCCTTCGGGGTCCCTTCCAGCTCTATGAGATAGGTATATCTCCATATATTATAACATATGACATGAGTGAAATGGCTGCATCCCTTCACTATTCACCTCCAGACTTTCCTACTTTTGATTTTTTCAAGGTCGAAAATTCTTATGGCAATTCTAATGTGGTTTCTGCATGTTAAGCAGAATCCATTGTAATTCTTTTCAACCATATCTATTGCTTAACAAAGATATTTGCTTACTAATTATTATACAGTCAAGGCTCATTTTGGCTATTACTGTAGTGTCTTTTGCTATTGTTTTGTTTAATTATCATTTGATGACAAATTATCCATCTACAAGTATATATCTGAGCGTTGGCATGCATCTGTTTAGATACGTGTATTATTAATTATTTAATAGATATGTATATGGCCATGTCAAATATTGGTTTATATAGTATAGTGCCTTCTTTTCATTAAAACTTTACAGAATTACAAACTGAATCTCCACAGGAGCCGTCACTTCACACACCATGGAAATGTAGCTGTTGAAAAGGCTGGGTGACCTTGTGCCCCTGATTTTGGTAGTCAAGACTGCAAAATCCAGTTCTCACAATATTAGTAACTCTGCAGTAGCAGTACTGGCCCAAATCCATTCACCCTGCACCAGATTTAACTTCTGCCTTAGTAATTGTGCCCTCAGATACCCATGCACAACTGCCCTTGACTTCCGTGAGAGTTGTGTGTGCCTATCTGAGAGAAGAATTTGGTCCTTAGAGATAAGATTTGAATAAGAGAGAATAAAAAAGAGAAATACTATAGGATTTAAAAAAAAAATTTAAACAAGAAGTTTGTTAGGCAGTGATTCAAGCCCTCCATACACTCAATACAGTGAGATAACTTGCAAATCACTTATCTGTTCAGCTGGATTTGTCAATATGGCTTTCTGCCCCATCTACTTTCTCTGCTCTCACTATAAGCAGGGTTCCCTTACTCTATCTTTCTTTCTTTCGTCATCTCACTTTCAATTTCCTTACATTGGTCTTCTTATACACTTTACACCAATGGTCCCCAACCTTTTCCTTCTGGTGGGCGCCAAAAAAAAACCAAAAAAAAAACCGAGCGCTGCCGGCGGAGCAAAAACAAACAAAAAAAAAAAACACCCCGAGCGCTGCCGGCGGAGCAAAAAAAAAAAAACCCCGAGGGCTCCACGGGCGCACTTACACCCTCCGGCGGGCGCAATGGCGCCCGCGGGCACCGCGTTGTGGACCCCTGCTTTACGCTGTTTCTTGTTAATCTTTCCTCTTTGTTCTCATCTACCCTTCTTAAAGGGGACCCTGCTCCCATCTTCTGTCTGGAACTTGACCTAAGAAATGTGACCTGCCTTTAGCTACAAGAGCTTAACAACATACTTTCCAATATATGTACATATTCCAATCTTCTTACATATTATCTGAACATACATTTTGCAAAGATTATGATGATCAGTGTGACACAATCTTTCAGTAGAAACTTTACATGACACTTTTTGGTGAACTGCAAAGTAAATGCCAGACCCAGGGTATCCCTGTAACACTTATGTACCCCTGTACCCTCAGCCAGTTGGCATTAAGAGGTCCTATGGTCATAAATGACTCTTCTGAAGTTTTACAGTCTTGGTTACCAGTTAGTGTTCTGCCTATTTGGTGGGCAATGCTGACAGCTGACATGTTTGGCCCGTCGTTGGACTTAGGAGAAGTGTGGCTTCAAAAAGAAGCTGGTAGTAGTTTATTATTATATAATATTTATATTATTGTAGTGCACTGAAGCTGTGATCACGATTGGGACTTCATTGTGTTAGGCTCTGTACAAGCATAGAGGTAAATGTGGTCCCTGCCTGAAGAGTTTGCAACCTAAGAGAACACACACAAGGGTGTGGGGAGATGGACACAGTCAAATATATGTATAATGTTCATATACAATATATACTAGTATATACTGGTTTCTCTCTATGTTTGTACAGAGCCCAGCACAATAGGGTGCTGATTTTGGCACAATGGGTCCCTGATTTTTACTATTTTTATTGTATGATTAGTTTCTCTCTCCCTCTTTCTCTCTCTCTGTATGGTAGTGGATATTGTTACTTGCTTTGATTTAGATATGTCTCTCAAGTCCAGATGAGTCCAGCAACACGAATGTTAGCAACAAGAAGAAAGTCAAGGAAAGTGTGGGCCCCTTACTGAATGAGGGAGGCAACTTAGTGACAGAGAATGCGGAAAAAGCTAATGTACTCAATTATTGTTTTCCCTCTGTCTTCACAAACAAGGTCAGCTCCCAGACTGCTGCACTGGGCAGCACAGTATGGGGAGAAGGTGACCAGCCCTCTGTGGAGAAGGAAGTGGTTCGGGACTATTTACAAAAACTGGACGAGCACAAGTCCATGGGGCCGGATGCGCTGCATCCGAGGGTGCTAAAGGAGTTGGTGGATGTGATTGCAGAACCATTGGCCGTTATCTTTGAAAACTCATGGCGATTGGGGGAGGTCCTGGATGACTGGAAAAAGGCTAATGTAGTACCCATCTTTAAAAAAGGGAAGAAGGAGGATCTGGGGAACTACAGGCCAGTCAGCCTCACCTCAGTCCCTGGAAAAATCATGGAGCAGGTCCTCAAGGAATCAATTCTGAAGCACTTCGAGGAGAGGAAAGTGATCAGGAACAGTCAGCATGGATTCACCAAGGGCAAGTCATGCCTGACTAACCTAATTGCCTTCTATGAGGAGATAACTGGGTCTGTGGATGAGGGGAAAGCAGTGGATGTGTTATTCCTTGACTTTAGCAAAGCTTTTGATACGGTCTCCCACAGTATTCTTGCCGGCAAGTTAAAGAAGTATGGGCTGGATGAATGGACTATAAGGTGGATAGAAAGCTGGCTAGATCGTCGGGCTCAACGGGTAGTGATCAACGGCTCCATGTCTAGTTGGCAGCCGGTTTCAAGCGGAGTGCCCCAAGGGTCGGTCCTGGGGCCGGTTTTGTTCAATATCTTCATTAATGATCTGGAGGATGGCGTGGACTGCACTCTCAGCAAATTTGCAGATGACACTAAACTGGGAGGAGTGGTAGATACGCTGGAGGGTAGGGATAGGATACAGAGGGACCTAGACAAATTAGAGGATTGGGCCAAAAGAAACCTGATGAGGTTCAACAAGGACAAGTGCAGAGTCCTGCACTTAGGACGGAAGAATCCCATGCACTGTTACAGACTAGGGACCGAGTGGCTAGGCAGCAGTTCTGCAGAAAAGGACCTAGGGGTTACGGTGGACGAGAAGCTGGATATGAGTCAACAGTGTGCCCTTGTTGCCAAGAAGGCTAACGGCATTTTGGGCTGTATAAGTAGGGGCATTGCCAGCAGATCGAGGGACGTGATCGTTCCCCTCTATTCGACATTGGTGAGGCCTCACCTGGAGTACTGTGTCCAGTTTTGGGCCCCACACTACAAGAAGGATGTGGAAAAATTGGAAAGAGTCCAGCGGAGGGCAACAAAAATGATTAGGGGGCTGGAGCACATGAGTTATGAGGAGAGGCTGAGGGAACTGGGATTGTTTAGTCTGCAGAAGAGAAGAATGAGGGGGGATTTGATAGCTGCTTTCAACTACCTGAAAGGGGGTTCCAAAGAGGATGGATCTAGACTGTTCTCAGTGGTACCAGATGACAGAACAAGGAGTAATGGTCTCAAGTTGCAGTGGGGGAGGTTTAGGTTGGATATTAGGAAAAACTTTTTCACTAGGAGGGTGGTGAAGCACTGGAATAGGTTACCTAGGGAGGTGGTGGAATCTCCTTCCTTAGAGGTTTTTAAGGTCAGGCTTGACAAAGCCCTGGCTGGGATGATTTAGTTGGGAATTGGTCCTGCTTTGAGCAGGGGGTTGGACTAGATGACCTCCTGAGGTCCCTTCCAACCCTGATATTCTATGATTCTATGAACACATGAAATAGAAACGAAATAATCCTGAAACCAAACAAAACAAAACCTGATCAGACCAGAGCCCATGTAATTTACTTTTTTACTTCAGCCTTTGCATATCTATTTTTGTATATGTGTATATACAATTATAGATTGAGGTTTTCAGAGTTCAGGGTAACTACACCTGTATTTCCCATAAAAACGTAAGAATGGCCATAGTGGGTCCATCTAGCCCAGTATCCTGTCTTTCGACAGTGGCCAATGCCAGGTGCCCCAGAGGGAATGAACAGAACAGGTAATCATCAAGTGATTCATCCCTTGTCGCCCATTACCAGCTTCTGGCAAACAGAGGCTAGAGACACCATCCCTGACCATCCTGGCTAATAGCCATTGATGGACCTATCCTCCAGGAACTTATCTAATTCTTTTTTGAACCCTGTTATAGTGTTGGCCTTCACAACATGCTCTGGCAAGGAGTTCCACAGGATGACTGCGCTGTGTGAAAAAATACTTCCTTTTATTTCTTTTAAATGTGCTGCCTATTAATTTCATTTGGTGACCCTTAGTTCTTGTGTTATGAGGAGTAAATAAAACTTTCCTTGTTTACTTTCTCCACACCAGTCATGATTTTATAGACCTCTGTCATATCACCCCCCCTTATTTATCTCTTTTCCAACCTGAAAAGTCCCAGTCTTATTAATCTCTCCTCATACAGAAGCCGTTCCATACCCCTAATCATTTTTGTTACCCTTTTCTGAACCTTTTCCAATTTCAATATATCTTTTTTGAGATGGGGCCAGAGCCGGTTCCAGGCACCAGCTAAGGAAGCAGGTGCTTGGGGCTGCCAATACAAAGGGGCAGCACTCCATCCGCTATTGGGGCGGTCCGTCCGGGTCTTCAGCAGGAATTCGGCAGCGGGACCCTCAGTCCCTCTGTTCCTCTTTGAGCTGCCGCCGAAGAGCCGCCGAAGAGGAAGAGAGGGAATGAAGGACCTGCCGCCGAACTGTCGCCGAAGAATGGAGTAGCTTTTTTTTTTTTTTCCTCACCGCTTGGGGTGGCAGAAAACCTGGAGCCAGCCCCTGATAGGGCAACCACATCTGCACACAGTATTCAAGATGTGGGCATACCATGGATTTATACAGAGGCAATATGATATTTTAAGAACATACTGGGTCAGACCAAAGGTCCATCCAGCCCAGTATCTTATCTAATGACAGTGACCAATGCCAGGTGTCCCAGAGGGAGTGAACCTAACAGGTAATGATCAAGTGATCTCTCTCCTGCCATCCATCTCCACCCTTTGGCAAACAGAGGCTAGGGACACCATTCCTTACCCATCCTGGCTAATAGCCATTAATGGACTTAATCTCCATGAATTTATCTAGTTCTCTTTTAAACCCTGTTATAGTCCTAGCCTTCACAACCTCCTCAGGCAAGGAGTTCCACAGGTTGACTGTGCGTGGTGTGAAGAAGAACTTCCTTTTATTTGTTTTAAACCTGCTGCCCATTAATTTTATTTGGTGGCCCCTAGTTCTTATATTATGGGAACAAGTAAATAACTTTTCCTTATTCACTTTCTCCACATCACTCATGATTTTATATACCTCTGTCATATCCCCCCTTAGTCTCCTCTTTTCCAAGCTGAAAAGTCCTAGCCTCTTTAATCTCACCTCATATGGGAACCGTTCCAAACCCCTAATCATTTTAGTTGCCCTTCTCTGAACCTTTTCTAATGCCAGTATATCTTTTTTGAGATGAGGAGACCACATCTGTATGCAGTATTCAAGATGTGGGCGTCCCATGGATTTATATGAGGGCAATAAGATATTCTCCGTCTTATTTTCTATCCCCTTTTTAATGATTCCTAACATCCTGTTTGCTTTTTTGACTGCTGCTGCACACTGTGTGGATGNATTGAATATCAGGGTTGGAAGGGACCTCAGGAGGTCATCTAGTCCAACCGCTGCTCAAAGCTGGACTAATCCCCAGACAGATTTTTGCCCCAGAACCCTAGATGGCCCCCTCAAGGATTGAACTCACAACTCTGGGTTTAGCAGGCCAATGATCAAACCACTGAGCTATCTGTCCCCCCCTAGTATCATCTGCAAACTTTGCCACCTCACTGTTTACCCCTTTCTCCAGATCATTTATGAATAAGTTGAATAGGATTGCTCCTAGGACTGACCTTTGGGGAACACCACTAGTTACCCCTCTCCATTCTGAAAATTTACCATTTATTCCTACCCTTTGTTCCCTGTCTTTTAACCAGTTCTCAATCCATGAAAGGATCTTCCCTCTTATCCCATGACAACTTAATTTATGTAGGAGCCTTTGGTGAGGGACCTTGTCAGAGGCTTTCTGGAAATGTAAGTACACTATGTCCACTGGATCGCCCTTGTCCACATGTTTGTTGACCCCTTCAAAGAACTCTAATAGATTAGTAAGACATGATTTCCCTTTACAGAAACCATGTTGACTTTTGCCCAACAATTTATGTTCTTCTAGGTGTCTGACAATTTTATTCTTTACTATTGTTTCAACTAATTTGCCCAGTACCGACGTTAGACTTACTGGTCTGTAATTGCCGGGATCACCTCTAGAGGCCTTTTTAAATATTGGCGTTACATTAGCTAACTTCCAGTCATTGGGTACAGAAGCTGATTTAAAGGACAGGTTACAAACCATAGGTAATAGTTCCGCAATTTCACATTTGAGTTCTTTCAGAACTCTTGGGTGAATGCCATCTCGTCCCGGTGACTTGTTACTGTTAAGTTTATCAATTAATTCCAAAATTTGTGACAATTCCTCAGATTTGTCACCTACAAAGGATGGCTCAGGTTTGGGAATCTCCCTAACATCCTCAGCTGTGAAGACTGAAGCAAAGAATTCATTTAGTTTCTCTGCAATGACTTTATCGTCTTTAAGTGCTCCTTTTGTATCTCGATCGTCCAGGGGCCCCACTGGTTGTTTAGCAGGCTTCCTGCTTCTGATGTACTTAAAAAACATTTTGTTATTACCTTTGGAGTTTTTGGCTAGCTGTTCTTCAAACTCCTTTTTAGCTTTTCTTAGTACATTTTTACACTTAATTTGGCAGTGTTTATGCTCCTTTCTATTTACCTCACTAGGATTTGACTTCCACTTTTTAAAAGATGCCTTTTTATCTCTGTGACATTGTGCAGTCTATATGGTTTTATAAAAACATGATAATAAGTAAATATAATGTAACTGGAATAGTTTTATAAAAACATAAGTGAATATAATGTAACTGGAATATGCTTCATGCAAAATGTCTCTTGTAAGGTATCATTACAAATCTTATAATCTACTGAGTGTGATCATCCTATTTGTATAAATGTACCACTCTTGTATCTAAAACTAGAAATATGAAATATAACTCTGAGGGCCTATTGAATTATGTAAAGTGTGGGCCATTAATGGTGGTTTGGAATCTTGATGACTCCCATTAACTAGGACCATTGTCTGCAAATGGCCGTGTTTACCTGTGAGTCTTCCTGTATGTGTGTGTGCTGGCAAGTGGGCAATGAAGTCTTGCAGTGACATGTGATCATGTCACCTGAACTGGAATCCATCTTTAACCTGGTGCTTTTCCAGTGAGGGGTGGGGGAACCCAGAGGGACAAAGGATTCCCGCCTTATGCAAAAGATATATAAAGGGGTGGAAGAGAACAGAGAGGGAGAGGAGCCATCATGAAGAATCCCCTAGCTATCACCTGAGCTGAAACAAGAGCTGTACCAGGGGAAAGAATTGTGCCCAGGCCTGGAAGGTGTCCAGTCTGAGAAAAAACTTACTGAAGCATCTCTGAGGGTGAGATTATCTGTATTCAGTTTGATTAGACATAGTTTTGCGCATTTTATTTTATTTTGCTGGGTAACTTACTTTGTTCTGTCTGTTACTACTTGGAATCACTTAAATCCTACTTTCTGTATTTAATAAAATCACTTTCTACTTATCAATTAACTCAGAGTATGTATTAATACCTGGGGGAGAAAACAACTGTGCATATCTCTCTATCAGTGTTATAGAGGGCGAACAATTTATGAGTTTACCCTGTATAAGCTTTATACAGGGTAAAATGGATTTATTTGGGTTTAGACCCCATTGGGAGTTGGGCATCTGAGTGCTAAAGGCAAGCACACTTCTGTGAGCTGTTTTCAGGTAAACCTGCAGCTTTGGGGCAGGTAATTCAGACCCTGGGTCTGTGTTGAAGCAGACGGGTGTGTCTAGCTTCAGCAAGACAGGGTGCTGAAGCCACTGAGCTGGCAGGGAAAACAGGAATAGAAGTAGTCTTGGTACATCAGGTGGCAGCGCCCAAGGGGGTTTCTGTGATCCAACCCATCACAATCTCTCACTGCTTCTTTTACATGGTTGTTAAGCCACGGTGGCTCTTTTTTAGTTCTTTTACTGTGTTTCTTAATTTGGGGTATACATTGAAGTTGGGCCTCTATTATGGTGTCTTTGAAAAGTGTCCATGCAGCTTGCAGGGATTTCACTCTAGTCACTGTACCTTATAATTTCTGTTTAACTAACTTCCTCATTTTTGCATAGTTTCCCTTTCTGAAATTAAATGCCACAGTGTTGGGCTGTAGAGGTGTTCTTCCCAACACAGGAATGCTAAATGTTATTATATTATGGTCACTATTTCCAAGCGATCCTGTTATAGTTACCTCTTGGACCAGATCCTGCGCTCCACTCAGGACTAAATCAAGAATTGCCTCTTCCCTTGTGGGTTCCTGTACCAGCTGCTCCAAGAAGCAGTCATTTAAAGTATCGAGAAATTTTGTCTCTGCATTTTGTCCTGAGGTGACATGTACCCAGTCAATATGGGGATAATTGAAATCCCCCACTATTATTGAGTTCTTTATTTTGATAGCCTCTCTAATCTCCCTTAGCATTTCATCGTCACTATCACTGTCCTGGTCAGGTGGTCGATAATAGATCCCTACTGTTATATTCTTATTAGAGCATGGAATTACTATCCATAGAGATTCTATTGAACATGTGGATTCATTTAAGATTTTTACTTCATTTGATTCTACATTTTCTTTCACATATAGTGCCACCTCACCTCTCCCCCCTCCCCCCGCATGACCTGTTCTGTCCTTCTGATCTATTTTGTCCCATTGATTGTCCCCACTCCAACAGGTTTCTGTGTTGCCTATTATATCAATATCCTCCTTTAACACGAGGCACTCTAGTTCACCCATCTTATTATTTAGACTTCTAGCTTTTGTGTACAAGCACTTTAAAAACTTGTCACTCTTTATTTGTCTGCCCTTTTCTGATGTGTCAGATTCTTTTTTATGTGAACGTTTCTCATCTAATCTGGCCCATACTTTATCCTCTTCCATTCTCTCCTCCTGACTAAAACCTAGAGTATCTCTATCAATAGACTCTCCTCTAAGAGAAGTCTGTCCGATCCACATGCTCCTCTGCAGCAATCGGCTTTCTCCCATCTCTTAGTTTAAAAACTGCTCTGCAACCTTTTTAATGTTAAGTGCCAGCAGTCTGGATCCACTTTGGTTTAGGTGGAGCCCATCCTTCCTGTATAGGCTCCCCAATCCCAAAAGTTTCCCCAGTTCCTAATAAATCTAAACCCCTCCTCTCTACACCATCGTCTCATCCACGCATTGAGACTCTGAAGCTCTGCTTGCCTACCTGGCCCTGTTTTCTGTCCTATTATCTACCCCTTTCTTAATGATTCCCAACATTCTGTTTGCTTTTTTGACTGCCACTCCACATTGAGTGGATGTTTTCAGAGAACTATCCACAATGACTCCAAGATCTCTTTCTTGAGTGGTAAGAGCTAATTTAGACTCCATCATTTTATATGTATAGTTGGGATTATGTTTTCCAATGTGCATTTCTTTGCATTTATCAACACTGAATTTCATCTGCCATTTTATTGCCCAGTCACCCAGTTTTGTGAGATCCTTTTGTAGCTCTTTGCAGTCTGCTTGGGACTTAACTATCTTAAGTAGTTTTGTATCATCTGCAAATTTTGCCACCGCACTGTTTACCCCTTTTTCCAGATCATTTATGAATATGTTGAATATGTATAGATCCCTGGGGGGACACCAATATTTACCTCTCTCCATTCTGGGAACTGACCATTTATTCCTATTCTTTGTTTCCTATCTTTTAACCAGTTACTGATCCATGAGAGGAACTTCCCTCTTATCCCATGACAGTTTACTTTTCTTAAGAGCCTTTAGTGAAGTACCTAGTCAAAGGCTTTCTGAAAATCTAAGTACACTATTGTGACGTTGTGCAGTCTATATGATTTTGTAAAAACATGATAAGTGAATATAATGTAATTGGAATAGTTTTATAAAAACATAAGTGAGTTTAATGTAACTGAAATATGCTTCATGCAAAAGGTATCATCACAAAGCTTATAATCTACTGAGAATGATCATCCTATTTGTATAAATGTATCACTCTTGTATCTAAAACTAGAAATATAAAATATAACTCTGAGGGCCTATTGTAATTATGCAAAGTGTGGGCCATTGATGGTGGTTTGGAATCTTGATGACTCCCATTAACCAGAGCCATTGTCTGCAGATGGCTGTATTTACCTGTGAGTCTTCCTGTATATGTGTGTGCTGGCAAGTGAATAATGCAGCCTTGCAGTGACATGTGATCATGTCACCTGAACTGGAATCCATCTTTAACCTGGTGCTTTTCCAGTGAGGGGTGGGGGAACCCAGAGGGACAAAGGATTCCCGCCTTATGCAAAAGATATATAAAGGGGTGGAAGAGAACAGAGNAGCTTATACAGGGTAAAACGGATTTATTTGGGTTTAGACCCCATTGGGAATTGGGCATCTGAGTGCTAAGGGCAAGCAGACTTCTGTGAGCTGTTCTCAGGTAAACCTGCAGCTTTGGGACAGGTTGTTCAGACTCTGGGTCTGTGTCTGGAGCAGATGGGTGTGTCTGGCTTCAGCAAGACAGAGTGCTGGAACCACCGGTAGCTGGCAGGGAGAACAGGAACAGAGGTAGCCATTGCACATCAGCTGGCAGCTCCCAAGTGGGTTTCTGTGATCCAACCCGTCACAACTATATCCACTGGATCACCCTTGTCCACATGTTTGTTGACCCCCTGAAAGAATTCTAATAGATTGGTGAGGCATGATTTCCTTTTGCAAAAACCCTGTTGACTTTTCCCCAATAAATCATGTTAATCTATGTGTCTGATATTTCTGTTCTTTACTGTAGTTTCAACCAGTTTGCCCGGTACTGAAGTTAGACTTACCAGCCTGTAATTGCCAGGATCACCTCTGGAGCCTTTTTTAAAAATTGGTGTCACATTAGCTATCCTCCAGTCATCTGGTACAGAAGCTGATTTAAATGATAGGTTACATACCACAGTTAGTAGTTCTGCAATTTCACATTGGAGTTCCCCCTCTGTGGTCCCTCAACAGCACCCACTCTAGATTCCTGGCTCCTCAGCCATCACCTCTCTATTGCAGAGTGTCTAGCCATTTGACCATCTCAACATCTTCATTTCCATGGTGGAGAGCATACTGACTTCTCTTCTTGTAGCTTGCCACAAGA
This sequence comes from Platysternon megacephalum, assembly GCA_003942145.1. Classification (NCBI taxonomy): domain Eukaryota; kingdom Metazoa; phylum Chordata; order Testudines; family Platysternidae; genus Platysternon; species Platysternon megacephalum. The sequence goes on from QXTE01000133.1 coordinate 233,380, forward strand.
TAGAGGAATGTCCTGAAGATGCTGGACAGCTGTGAATAAGCAGTGGCATCTCTCAGCAGGGCATGGTGGGATAGCTGGTGGTGTGGCTACCTCTATAAAATGCCACATAGGCTCTATGACAAAGCCGTCAAGGTGAATAAAGACCACCTTAAAATAAGTCTTGCCAGGGCAGGTGGGGTTCAGTAGCCTCAGTAGGCAGCTCACCTAGAAGAAGGGAAACTCTGATTTCAAATCCAGGCTGTCAGGCTAGGATAGCTGACTTGTAAAGCTCATACAATAGATACACTTAGGTGAACTGATATCCATGTCAAGTGTACCTCAGAGGGCTAGGGCCAGGAATTGAAATTGGGGGGAGGAGGGGGGTGAATATACAAGGGGATGAGGTCTGATGAGGACGAAGGTGAGATCATGACGGCGAAGGTGGGCTGTATGGCACTATAGTAAAAAATGAAAAAATGTTTCACAACCATTTTATTAGATTTAACTCATGTTTTAAAATCATCACAGAAATTAAAGCTGGCTACTCAAGCCTTCTGTGAAGTACTACATCTACATCCTTTTTTGTTTCTTGTTGTAATTTTGCACAGCTCTGTTAATTAACTTCTCTAATGCAGTGCATTCATCTTTGGTGACTTCTTGTGTGTCCAGTACATCCAGTCCTTAATGATATGCTCAAGATCAGGCAGAAGGTGACTTCTTTCAGAACACAAAATTCTATTCAATGAGGAAAAAGAACGCTCAACTCTAGCTGTTGTGACTGGGAGTAGCAAGAGATGAATTCCTACTTCTTTCATCCCAGGAAACATAGCACAAATATTGGGTTGAACTGCTAGTGATGATAAAGAAGAAGTTGAAGTCAAATCTTCATTTGTTCATTGTATGATATTCTACTCTGTGTTCAAATGATCTATTCTGTCCTGATCATATAGCAGCCCCATTGCTGGTAGTGCCTCATTCCACTCAACTGTTGGTGTTTTATAAGACATGCATCTGTAAAAGCTATGTGGAGGTTGAGTAGAGTCCAGAAACCGCTATTGTAGATTTGTAAGATTCAAGTCTATGTACTTTTTCAGCTGGCTTAAAAAGCACTTCTTGTCCTCTTCACTTAAGGATTCAATGTAAGTGCCTTCATTAGTCAACTTCTGGACTAAAGTCTTTGCTTCTTCCAGTGTGTTTTCAATGTATATCTCTCTGATTGATCCAAGGGTAGCTTCTATTGCTGGACAAAGATCTACTACTATTGTAGCAGATACCTGAATGGCATTGTTTAATGACCCAGGTGGTTTCAACAATAGACTTACAGGAGAGAATGGCGATTGTCTTCTCTGAACTTAGTAGCAAAAGTAATCCACCAGCCTCACTACTTAGATCCATCCCATCTCGGTAGATACTTTCCAAAGCCAGTAATAATGGTTGCAGTAATTTTAAGACAACAGCCAAGGATCGCTCATGAAAAAGCCAGTGGGTTTTCCCAGGTTGGACTAATTTGAACTTCAGTCCCAGTGTATCTTCTATTTTTTCCAAGAAGTTCTGTCCTTTTGGACTCTTGCTGGAAAAAAGAATATAATTAAGACATTAAATTTATGGCTTTTGTAATGTCCTTTGAAGATTCTGCAGCTCATGCTAGTGCTATTTGGAGTAGATGGCCTCTTCAGTGTGTATAGGAGAGATTAAAGTTACACTTTTCTCTGAGCAAACCTTGTAATCCACTATGTCTTCCAGAGAAGTTTGCAGCACCATCAAATGCACAAGCATTTGCATTGGTTCATTCATCAGCCATGTATGCACATTTTCTGAATGCAGTGAGAGAGTTCTTCACTTTTTCAACTGCTGAGTCTTTCACTGTTGTACTGCATGCTTCTAACCAGTTAGTTGAATCTTTTGCAGAAAGATAGCGAGCATTTGCCGGTCTTGTTCAGAACCAGCGTCCTGATTATCCTATCAGGATTAACAAGTGACAATGCATTTAACATTGGCCTCCAGTTTGTAGTGTGGTATTTCTTGCTTAAATAGAAAGTATGGTGCACCAGCCATAAGAACATAAGAACATAAGAAAGGCCGTACCGGGTCAGACCAAAGGTCCATCTAGCCCAGTATCTGTCTACCGCCAGTGGCCAATACCAGGTGCCCCAGAGGGAGCGAACCTAACCGGCAATGATCAAGTGATCTCTCTCCTGCCATCCATCTCCATCCTCTGGCGAACAGAGGCTAGGGACACCATTCTTACCCATCCTGGTAATAGCCATTTATGGACCTAGCCACCATGAATGTACCCAGTCCCCTTTTAAACATTGTTATAGTCCTAGCCTTCACAACCTCCTCAGGTAAGGAGTTCCACAAGTTGACTGTGTGCTGCGTGAAGAAGAACTTCCTTTTATTTCTTTTAAACCTGCTGCCTATTAATTTCATTTGGTGACCCCTAGTTCTTGTATTATGGGAATAAGTAAATAACTTTTCCTTATCCACTTTCGCAACATCAATCATGATTTTATATACCTCTATCATGTCCCCCCTTAGTCTTCTCTTTTCCAAGCTGAAGAGTCCTAGCCTCTTTAATCTTTCCTCGTTTGGGGCCCTCTCTAAACCCCTAATCATTTTAGTTGCCCTTTTCTGAACCTTTTCTAGTGCTAGAATATCTTTTTTGAGGTGAGGAGACCACATCTGTACACAGTATTCGAGATGTGGGCGTACCATGGATTTATATAAGGGCAATAATATATTCTCAGTCTTATTCTCTATCCCCTTTTTAATGATTCCTAACATCCTGTTTGCTTTTTTGACGGCCTCTGCACACTGCGTGGACATCTTTAGAGAACTATCCATGATGACGCCAAGATCTTTTTCCTGACTCGTTGTAGCTAAATTAGCCCCCATCATGTTGTATGTATAGTTGGGGTTATTTTTTCCAATGTGCATTACTTTACATTTATCCACATTAAATTTCATTTGCCATTTTGTTGCCCAATCACTTAGTTTTGTGAGATCTTTTTGAAGTTCTTCACAATCTGCTTTGGTCTTAACTATCTTGAGTAGTTTAGTATCATCTGCAAACTTTGCCACCTCACTGTTTACCCCTTTCTCCAGATCATTTATGAATAAATTGAATAGGATTGGTCCTAGGACTGACCCTTGGGGAACACCACTAGTTACCCCTCTCCATTCTGAGAATTTACCATTAATTCCTACCCTTTGTTCCCTGTCCTTTAACCAGTTCTCAATCCATGAAAGGACCTTCCCTTTTATCCCATGACAGCTTAATTTACGTAGGAGCCTTTGGTGAGGGAGCTTGTCAAAGGCTTTCTGGAAATCTAAGTACACTATGTCCACCGGATCCCCCTTGTCCACATGTTTGTTGACCCCTTCAAAGAACTCTAATAGATTAGTAAGACACGATTTCCCTTTACAGAAACCATGTTGACTCTTGCTCAAGAGTTTATGTTTTTCTATGTGTCTGACAATTTTATTCTTTACTATTGTTTCAACTAATTTTCCCGGTACCGACGTTAGACTTACCGGTCTGTAATTGCCGGGATCACCCCTAGAGCCCTTTTTAAATATTGGCGTTACATTAGCTAACTTCCAGTCATTGGGTACCGAAGCCGATTTAAAGGACAGGTTACAAACCTTAGTTAATAGTTCCGCAACTTCACATTTGAGTTCTTTCAGAACTCTTGGGTGAATGCCATCTGGTCCCGGTGACTTGTTAATGTTGAGTCTATCAATTAATTCCAAAACCTCCTCTAGTGACACTTCAATCTGTGACAGTTCCTCAGACTTGTCACCTACTAAAACCAGCTCAGGTTGGGGATTCTCCCTAACATCCTCAGCCGTGAAGACTGAAGCAAGAAATCCATTTAGTTTCTCCACAATGACTTTATCATCTTTAAGCGCTCCTTTTGTATTTTGATCATCAAGGGGCCCCACTGGTTGTTTAGCAGGCTTCCTGCTTCTGATGTACTTAAAAAACATTTTGTTATTACCTTTGGAGTTTTTGGCTAGCCGTTCTTCAAACTCCTCTTTGGCTTCTCTTATTACACTCTTGCACTTAAGTTGGCAGTGTTTGTGCTCCTTTCTATTTGCCTCACTAGGATTTGACTTCCACTTTTTAAAGGAAGTCTTTTTATCTCTCACTGCTTCTTTTACATGGTTGTTAAGCCACGGTGGCTCTTTTTTAGTTCTTTTACTGTTTGTTCGCATAAACTGTGCTGTTGAAGTGACCCAGGAGTGTAGCTAGGGGGGGAGCAGGGGGAGCGGCTGCTTCCCCTGAGCACATTATCCAAAAGTGGTGCTTTAGGCGCCGACCCCATGGGTGCTCCAGCTCCCCGGCCCCAGCTCACCTCCGCTCCGCCTCCTCCCCTGAACGCTCCGCCCTGCTTCTCCCCCTCCCCCCCGCTTCCCGCGAATCAGCTGTTCGCACGGGAAGTCTGGGAGGGCGGAGAAGCGGTGCGGCGGCTTCGTGCTCAGGCCCAGGGAGGCAGAGACGGAGCAGAGGTGAGCGGGGGGGGGAGGGCTGCAAGCTCGGCCTGACCCAGTGCTCCAGGTGCTGCGCGGCGGTGGCGTGGCCCGGCTCCAGCCGAGCGGTGCGGCTGTAGCGCCACCAGCCACCTCCAGGCAGCGCGGTAAGGGGGCAGGGAGCGGGGGGACGGGGGTTGGATAGAGGGCAGGGGAGTTCAGGGGGTGGTCAGGGGTGGAGGGTGGATAGAGGTCGGGGCGGTCAGAGGGTGGGGAACAGGGGGGTTGAATGGGGCAAGGGTCCCAGGGGAGCAGTCAGGAAGAGGGGGGTTGGATGGGGCGGTGGGAGGCAGTCAGGGGCAGGGGTTCCAGGGGCGGTCAGGGGACAGGGAGAAGGGGTGGTTGGATGGGGCAGGGGTCCCGGGGGGCCATCAGGAATGAGAGGAGGGGTTGGATGGGGTGGTGGGGGGCAGTCAGGGGACAGGGAAGGGGGGTGGATGGGGCAGGAGTCCCGGGGGGGTGGGCCACGACCCCCTTGTGGGGTGAGGAGGGAACCGGTTGTTAAGATTTTGGCAGCTCATCACTGCTTCAACTTACCAGTTGTTAAATTTAGAAGCCCTTTTAGAACCAGTTGTCCAGCGTAGGACAACTGGTTCTAAAAGGGCTTCTAAATTTAACAACTGGTTCCCGTGAACCGGTGCAAACCGGCTCCAGCTCACCACTGGGGGTCACCAAATGAAATTAAATGGCAGCAGGTTTAAAACAAACAAAAGGACGTATTTCTTTACACAGTGCACAGTCACGCTGTGGAACATTTTGCCAGGGGATGTTGTGAAGGCCAAAACTATAACAGGGTTCAAAAAAGAACTAGATAAGTTCCTGGAGGATAAGTCTATCAATGGGTATTAGCCAAGATGGGCAGAGATGCAATCCCATGCTCTGAGTGTCCCTAACCTCTGTTCACCAGAAGCTAGGAGTGGATGACAGGGGATGGATCACTTGATGATTGCCTGTTCTGTTCTTTCCCTTTGAAGCACCTGGCATTGGCCACTGTCGGAAGACAGGATATTGAGTTAGATGGACCATTGGTCTGACCCAGTATGGCCATTCTTATGTAAAAATTAATATAATAAAAATGTTTAGTACAGAAACTCCCCAAGATAATGACCTCTTGAGATAGCAATGATGTGAGATAACAACCTTCGCAAATAAGGCGTTTTATAAATCGTGGACTAATAGGAAATTTATATACATTTCCCAGTCACAAATCTAGCATTATGGAGCAAAGTCACTAAAAGAGTCCAACAAACAAATGTTCCTTTAATGTGTCCCTCCCTTCTCCCTTCTGCACCCCACTCAGAGTTGTTGTACTTGGTCAGTGGAGATCCAGAGTTCAGAGGTGCTTTTGCGTGAGTTCACCTCCCACCTTTGCTTGTTCTTCCAGCCCTTCGCCACTCGCTCCGGCCACTTGCTCTTGCCACTGTTGTTTGTTGTGCCACCAATCACTCCACTGCTCCATCCTGGCAAGCCCTGGCACAAATGAAGCACTGAAGGTAACCCCCTCAATCAGGACAGGCTAAGTACAGTTCTGGTGCCCTTTACTCATACAATAAAGTGATTCATAACTCAACACCAGGCAAAATTGATCACTTGGGCAACACAGCTCTGTCCGCTGGATAACTAGGCAGAGTAGTAATACAGTCTGGTCCTAAAGCCTAAAGCCTTCCACTCCCTGGCTCATCACTAGCTGTCAAGAAAGAGCTCATTCAGACCTTGCTTACAAATCATAATTTGAAATTATTAGGTTGGCCAACATCACCGAAACAAACAAACCGACATCGTCATAAAAAACAACAGCTTTGTGAGGAAGCTACTCTTTGTTCATACTTTTTAAACCTATAATGCTTTTTCAGGTACAAGTATTTTATATTGTATATGCTTTTAAAGTGTGTATTAATGTTTCAATTTAAATTCAAATTTCCAAAACCAATGACTGAGGAAATTCAGGGGGCATGACTGGCTAGGGCATACCCTGAAAGCGACATAAAGCAGCCTTGCCTGACTGTTGTAATTGGGCAGGCTGCTAAAGAAGTGAGTGAGTAAGCAGATTAAACTGAGATATATGCAAAAGTTGGAATGTAGGAATGCTTACTGGGAGAAGCTTGGAACTATGGGAGACCTTAAATAGGATAAGATACAGTGGACTAATTAAGTTCTTAAAATTGTCTTGAAAAAATATCTACAATAATTCAGAGTTGTTAAACTTAAGATGCTGTAAATGAACATTTGCTCTCCATAAAGAAATAATGATAACACAAGATGGAAATGGTGGAAATCTGATATGAAGAAACACCAATAGCAAAAGACTGGATTAGAGATTGCATTCTTTGACAGCAGATGTGGTATTTTTTCAGGCAGAAGTTATAAATCACAAATAGCTCATCTGCTCTCTCAGAAAGCATCTACATTCTTTCCAGCATGTGCTTATTTATTTTTAGGCTCAGACTTTAAACTCCATGCTATATAACACTCTAGTTCTAATTGATATATTTAAAACAGTTAATCTGAACTAATAATCTATCTGGACTGGTGAAGTCAATTTGAGCATATGTTATATGGAAGGCTACGTTTTAGTCACAGGTATTTTTAGTAAAAGTCATGGACAGGTAAACAAAAATTCACTGCCCATGACCTGTTCATGACTTTTACTATATACCCCTGACTAAAACTTGCGGGGGATGAGGGTGGCTCGAGAGGGCGCCGTGGGAGCTGGGGGGCTGGGGCAGGCTTCCTACCCGGCTCCTGGGAAGCGGAGACCCCAGCTCCTAGCTCCACCTGCTGCCTCCGCTCTGCCCCAAGCCCCAGTTCTGCAGCTCCCATTGGCTGGGAACCGCGGCCAATGGGAGCTGCGGGGGCAGTGCCTGTGGGCGGAGGCAGTACATGGAGCTAGGAGCTGAGGGAGGGGAGTTCCTGTCACCCTTCCAGAGAGCCCCCGCCAGGTAAGCACCGCCCCACACCCCAACCACCAACCCTGAGCACCCCCCCCACACTCAAACTGCTGCTGCTGGGAGGCGGGGGGGAGGGGCGGCCCCCGGGCCAGGTGCACTGGTCGCTGCAGAAGTCACGGAATCTGTGACTTCCGTGACCTCCGTGACAAACATGCAAACCTAGTTATATGTAATTCAGAGTGCCTGTTTTTATAGAAACATGTTAATACTGTTCACATAATAAAAAAGTAAAGTTATGTTTGTACAGACAAATAACATTTGAAAAAGCTGCCCCTATTTGCCAACCACACCCTTGAAAAATTCTAAGGAGCTCCAAACTTTACTATATTTTGTAGAGGTGCTGCTGCTTGCTTGGGGGAAACAATGGGAATGTTTAGTGTAACCACTGCTTTCCCTGTTCTGTGATTTCTTTTTTCAGGTTTGTCCTTTTGTTTTTCACTCCCTTCCATGTCACACAACGAAAGAGAAAACTCAGTCCAGTTTTATTTCCCATGTGCTTATTTGGCCCTATCAAAGCTGTGGATGTGTATCTGACTAGCCTGCAGCAGTTTCACTAGCATGGTTCCCATGAAAAATGTCCCTTTCTTCTTTGAGTGATTGCACATGTCCATTCCACTGAATGTGTGCCCAGTGCTTGGTTGTTGTAGATTTTTTCCCTCAGTGGTATCCATCTGGATGACTCAAGTGCCCACTGCTGCTGCATGCAGGTATAAAGGGTGGAGCCACCCCGATCCCATTCAATTCCTTCTTACTGCCTATGATGGTTGTTGGAGCAATTACAACCTTGCTACTGCAAGTTCTTCCCTCATTCCTTGTAATATATACCCATTTTTACATATAGTTCCATAGTTAGGATTTTAGATAGTCTATAATTAGGGTAGTGGTTGGGTAGATATAAGTTTCAGTTTTTAGGTCTTTAGAATAACTGGTTCAATTTTCAGTATCGGTACCAATGCCAGAGCTATGCCTCAGTCTCCAGGGTTTAAATCATGTTGCTCATGCAGCAAACCATTTCTGGGGAGTGACACACACCCCAGCTACAAAAATGATTAGGGGGCTGGAGCACATGAGTTATGAGGAGAGGCTGAGGGAACTGGGATTGTTTAGTCTGCAGAAGAGAAGAATGAGGGGGGATTTGATAGCTGCTTTCAACTACCTGAAAGGGGGTTCCAAAGAGGATGGATCTAGACTGTTCACAGTGGTACCAGATGACAGAACAAGGAGTAATGGTCTCAAGTTGCAGTGGGGGAGGTTTAGATTGGATATTAGGAAAAACTTTTTCACTAGGAGGGTGGTGAAGCACTGGAATGGGTTACCTAGGGAGGTGGTGGAATCTCCTTCCTTAGAGGTTTTTAAGGTCAGGCTTGACAAAGCCCTGGCTGTGATGATTTAGTTGGGATTAGGTCCTGCTTTGAGCAGGGGGTTGGACTAGATGACCTCCTGAGGTCCCTTCCAACCCTGATATTCTATGATTCTATGATTCTATGAAATGCTTGGGGGAGTCCCATGTGAGTGACAAATGTCACATTTGTAAAGAATTTAAGCCAGGGGTGGGGAATCTTTTTTCTATCAGAAGCCATTGACCCACAGAAAAAAAATTAATCGCAGGCCGCATCTACTTTTCTTCTTTTGCTTGCAGTAGCCATTTTAAAAAGGAAGCATAAGGGTTGGAACAGTTTTAATCTTTAAGCAACCCGCAACAACAGTGTACAATAGCTGAAGAATGAACGTTGAGATGAAGAAAAGTGCTGCACGATTGGGAGGAAATGACAACTGCGTCATATACACAAGATTCGAAAATTAGTCGCAGGTTGCCATGCCAATGCAAACATTACCCTACCACCCACTCTACCATCAACACATTTGAATAAGTAACAATGATGATAGACTGCATGCACTAAAAATGCTATTTAAAAAAAGTTAAGTGCTACTGTCTTAGTCCCTTTCTCCCCAAAGCAGCCTGTACCCCCACAAACCAGGTTTCTCCCACAGCCACCTACCCCCTCCCTTTCTCCTCACAAAGCCCGGCTCTTGGCTCCAGCCCCCTTCTCACCTCCACCACTGCCTCCTTCTTCCCACTCCCTCCTCCTGTCCCCGCGGCTGGCAGTGGATCAGACCCGGGGCTTGGTGGGGCCTATGCTCCGTCCTGGGCCTCCCCCGGCCCCTCCTCACCTGTCAGTCACAGCTTGACAGGCCTGTTCTTCCAGGCCCCCTGCTTGGACATGCCCCGGCTGCTGCTGGGGCTCGGCGTTGCCTTTGCCGGGGCTGCCCCTGCCTCTGGGGCCAGGCAGGAAGAGGGGACGTGCTAATGGAGTGTCAGGCTGGGTGCTTAGGGCAGCGGCGGCTGGCGGATGAGAAGAAGCCCGGATGTGCCCAGCGTCGCCATAAGCAGGGTCAGCGCTGAGGAGGAGGCGCAGCCGCCACCGTTGCATTCCCCCATCCCCTGCCCAGGGCCCTGGTGGCCAACACTACAAAGCTCCCTTGTCCTCACTACCCTTTACGGTAGGGGAAGAGAACCTACGGGGCTGCGGGCCGGATGAAATTAAGCAACGGGCCGGATCCAGCCCACGGGCCATAGGTTCCCCACCCCTGATTTAAGCCTTTCTCAAAAAAAGGACAGAGTAGCCAGGTTTAATTGTATTCTTACGGAGGCAGTACTCTGTCCATCCTCAGAGCCAGAATGGGGCACTGTGTACATCAGCATAGGTCCAGAATGCTCTTCCTGAGTCATCTCAGTTGAGAGCTCAATTGCTGTTTCTGGTGCTGAGGAAGAGGCACAAGACCTGCAGGGTCTTGGTACCTTGCTTAATAAGATCCCCATTACTTGAAGCCTTCTAAAGGCAAAAGCTCTGGAAGGGACACTGAAAGGAGGCACTCCCGAAAACACTCTTCAGTGATGAAGGGGTCGTCAACTCCGGAACCTGCGCCAGGTCCATCAAGACTGACCACTGAAGTGCTCACTGCAGCTTCTTCAGGCTATCTCCCAGCACTTCAGAACCAAGAGGCATTAGTGGTACTATTGACACTGGAGGCATATGCAGCTGCTAGGGAGCCACTTAACCTCTTGGTGCCAGTTTCTCTGGTAGTACAGGAAGGATTTCAGCCAGTATAAATGCCTAGGGACCCTACTCTGGCTCCTCTGAAACATGCAATGCTGATGCCAACTACACTGTCCTTACCTTGGAAGACAGTACTGTTGAGAGGGAAACTAGCTATGATTTCTCAGGTACCATTATCTTCAGGTTCTGGCTCTCTCTCTCCAGTACCAACAGATCTGGCATAAAGCCCAGATATCTGTGGGTCTACTGCAGATGGAACAAAAATGTCACCAGCATGTTTCCAAGCAAATTCAGTATTGCTCTAGAATCCTGTAGGCTATGGAGCCTATGATCTGTCTTGCCAAAAAAAGGGAAGGACCTCCAAATGGGATGTCTTTGATGGTCTGCTGGACCTCTGGAGGGAGGCCAAATGACTGCAACCATGAATTATAGTTATGGCAGACTTGAGATGCTTATTCAGCTGCATCCAACCTGGCCTGAAGCGCTGTTCTGGCCGCTAGCTTGCCCTCCTCCACCATTGCAGTGAATTGCTGGCTGGAGTCATCCAGTAACTTGTCCTTGAACTTCAATATGTTATCCCACAAGGTGAACTCATACCGACTGAGAAGTGCCTGTTGATTTGCAATCCTAAATTGCAGATCCTCTGTAGAATAAAGTTTTCAACCCCAAAGGTCCAGCTTCTTTGAGTCCTTTACTTTTGGTGTCGATGCCTGGTGTCCCTGCCTCTCTCACTCATCAGCTGTGGCAACTACTAAGGAGCCCAGTGGGAGATGTATGTACAGATGCTCAAATCCCTTAGAAGGGACATAGTATCTCTTCTCTGCCCTTTTCACTATTGGGGAGGAGGTATGATGGAGTCGGCCACAATGCCTTGACCAGCTCCATAATATCCTCATTGATTGGGAGAGCCACCCTGGTGGGTCTGCTGAAGCCAAAATATCCACCAGCTTGTGGGATTTCTCACAGACTTCCTCCACTTGGATATCCAGGACTATGGCTACTCTTTTTAGCAAGACCTGATAAGCGCTATAACCATCTGGTGAAGAAGAGTCACTCACTACCTCTACCATCTTATCTAGTGATGAGGAAGTATACAGATGTTGAAACAGTTTGCTCTATCTCCTGTGCTAGAGGAACCACCAGAGTGGTTTCCACCTGCTCAGCCCCAGTCCTGGTACTGATGACAGGAAGATGTCTCTGGTGCCTATGCTACCAATGCATCCCCACAGTTACAGACTGTGATGGATGAGGGGAAACCCCCTGGGGTCCAGAAAGGCTATTGACAAGGTCTTGGGACCCAACCCTGACCCGGCCATTGCCCCTTGTCTGGTGGACACTGCTGAGGCTGCTGTGGCAACCATAGGACATAAGTCTCCAAAGGAGGATGCATGTCCCATCTAGACTGAGACACATAGGATCCAACCTCCAAGTCTGAAGATGAAGAATCTGAGTCCCCCGATAAATCTGGGAAGCAGGATCTGTTGGTACTGGAGAGAGAGAGCCAGAACCTGAAGATAATGGTACCTGAGAAATCATAGCTAGTTTCCCTCTCAACAGTACTGTCTTCCAAGGTAAGGACAGTGTAGTTGGCATCAGCATTGCATGTTTCAGAGGAGCCAGAGTAGGGTCCCTAGGCATTTATACTGGCTGAAATCCTTCCTGTACTACCAGAGAAACTGGCACCAAGAGGTTAAGTGGCTCCCTAGCAGCTGCATATGCCTCCAGTGTCAATAGTACCACTAATGCCTCTTGGTTCTGAAGTGCTGGGAGATAGCCTGAAGAAGCTGCAGTGAGCACTTCAGTGGTCAGTCTTGATGGACCTGGCGCAGGTTCCGGAGTTGACGACCCCTTCATCACTGAAGAGTGTTTTCGGGAGTGCCTCCTTTCAGTGTCCCTTCCAGAGCTTTTGCCTTTAGAAGGCTTCAAGTAATGGGGATCTTATTAAGCAAGGTACCAAGACCCTGCAGGTCTTGTGCCTCTTCCTCAGCACCAGAAACAGCAATTGAGCTCTCAACTGAGATGACTCAGGAAGAGCATTCTGGACCTATGCTGATGTACACAGTGCCCCATTCTGGCTCTGAGGATGGACAGAGTACTGCCTCCGTAAGAATACAATTAAACCTGGCTACTCTGTCCTTTTTTTGAGAAAGGCTTAAATCAGGGGTGGGGAACCTATGGCCCGTGGGCTGGATCAAGAAAAAGGGGCAGAAATTACAGGAGGTGACCGCCACCACCACCCTCTTCTTCAATTTCAGGTTCCTGTCATCCAGCAACTTCGAGAACAGACTGCTAGTCCCCAGAGTGCCATCCACTTCTCGCCCTCTATTTGCCAATTGTTTATCCCACTTCCCAAGTACTTGGTCCCACATCACCTCAGAAAAGTGGGTCTTAACCACAGTGGCTTTGGGGTTTCTATTACCCCTTCTCGCCCCCATTCCCTGCCCCTTTTCAGGTACCACTTTCACAAGACTGTCCTTCAGCAGGAGGTCCAATCACTCCTTCCAGCGGGTGGCCATAGAAGAAGGGGACACAAAGACATCCACTCAAAAACTGGAAGTCAAATCCTACTGAGGAAAATAGAAAGGAACATAAACTCTGGCAAGTTAAATGTAAAAGTACAATTAGTCAGGCCAAAAAAGATTTTGAAGAGCAATGAGCAAAAGATGCAAAAACTAACAGCAATTTTTTTAAGTACATCAGAATCAGGAAGCCTGCCAAACAGTCAAGGGGGCTAGTAGATGATCAAGGTGCTAAAGGAGCACTTAAGGAAGACAATGAATTCTTTGCATCCGTCTTCACAGCAGAGGATATGAGGGAGATTCCCATCCCAGAGCTATTCTTTTTAGGTGACAAATCTGAGGAACTGTCCCAGCTAGAGTTTTCAGTAGAAGTGGTTTTGGAACAAATTGATAAATTAAACAGTAGTAAGTCATCAGGAACATATGGTATTCACCCAAGAGTTCTGAAGGAACTCAAATATGAAATTGCAGAACTACTAACTGTGCTGTCTAGCCTATTGCTTAAATCAACTTCTGTACCAGATGGCTGGCTGATTAAAAAAAAAAAGGCTCCAGAGGCAATGCTAGCAAGTACAGGCATGTAAGCTTAACTTTAGTACCAGGAAAATTGGTTGAAACTATAGTAAAGAACAGAATTATCAGACACATAGATTAACACAATATGTTGGGGAAGAGTCAACATGACTTTTGTAAAGGGAAATCATGCCTCACCAATCTATTAGAATTCTTTGAGGGTGTCAACAAACATGTGGACAAAGGTGATCCAGTGGATAAAATGTACTTGGACTTTCAGGAAGCCTTTTACAAGGTCCCTCACCAAAGGCTCTAAAGCAAAGTAAGGAATCATGGGAAAAGAGGGAAGGTCCTCTCATGGGTCAGTAACGGGTTAAAAGATAGGTCTAAATTAGCTGTTACTCTCAAGAAAGAGATATTGGAGTCATCATGGGTAGTTCTGTGAAAACATTTGCTCAATGTGCAGTGGCAGTCAAAAAGGCTGACAATGCTAGGAACCATTAGGAAAGAGATAGATAAGACAGAAAATAAAATGCCAATATATAAATTCATGGTATGCCCACACCTTGAATAATGTGTGCAGTTCTGGTTGTTCCACCTCAAAAAATATATACACCTCTACCCCGATATAACGCGACCTGATATAACACGAATTCGGATATAACGCGGTAAAGCAGTGCTCGGGGGGGAGGGGGGCTGCGCACTCCGGTGGATCAAAGCAAGTTTGATATAACGCGGTTTCACCTATAAGATTTTTTGGCTCCTGAGGACAGCGTTATATCGAGGTAGAGGTGTATTAGAATTGGAAAAAGTACAGAGAAGGGGAACAAAAATGATTAGGAGTATGGAACTGCTTCCATATGAGGACAGATTGAAAAGATTGAGACTGTTCACTTTGGAAGAGAGATGAATTGGGGGAGGGGGATGTGATAGAGATTTATAAAATCATGAATGGTACAGAGAAAATGAATAAGGAAGTGTTATTTACTCCATCACATAACACGAACCAGTGGTCACCCAATGCAATTAATAGGTAGCAGGTTTACAACAAACATAAGGAAGTACTTCTTCACACAATGCATAGTTAATCTATGGAACTTGTTGCCAGGGGATTCTATAAAAGTTAAACACAAACTGGGTTCAAAAAAGAATTTGATAAGTTCATGGAGGATAGGTTCATCAATAGCTATTAGCCTATATGGTTAGGGATGCAACCCATGCTCTAGGTGTCCCTAAACCTCTGACTGCTAGAAGCTGAGACTGGACAACAGGGGATGGATCACTTGATAAATTTCTCTGTTCTGTTCACTCCCTCTAAAGCATCTGGCACTGGCCACTGTCAGAAGACAGGATACTTGGTCTAGATACACTGTTGGTCTAATCCAGTATGGCCATTCTTATGTTCAGGGGGAACATAATCCAAAGGCCTGAGACAACCTTTTGTTTATTTTAGATCTAAGAGAGTTAAATTCCTGAAGAAAATAAAATTCTGCTTGGTTACCCTACCTTCCATTATTCTTTACCTGAAGCAGGGGGACTGGTATGCTACCCTCAACTTGAAAGGCGTTTCTCAGATTAGTGGTAAAATGAATTTACTGCCAATCTACAGTGCTTTCATTTGGCCTGTCAGCAGCTCCTCATATCTTCACCAAGTGCATGGTGGTGGTAGCAGTGTTCCTTTGAAAGTCAGGTGTCCATGTATTCCCTTACCTGGATCACTGACTAGTGAGAGGCCAGGCCAGGTACTGTCCAGTGTAGCCATTATCCAGTCCACTTTTGGCATGCTGGCGCTCCTAGTCAATGTGGACAAATCAGTTCTGAAACCAGTTGAGAGTAAAGAATTTATTGGCATGGTCCTGGACTTACGAAGGCCAAAGCTTTTCTATTGCAATAGAGGTTTGAAACACTATGGGACATAATTCTAGAACTAAAAGCACATCCGGTCATCATGGTATGCAGCTGCCTCAGGTTCCTAGGGCACATGGCAGCATATATCTATGTAGTGCAGTACACGAGACTGCACCTCAGAAAGCTACAAGGATGGCTAGCTTTGCGGTATTCCCTGAGCCATCATCATCTAGATATGGAGATCTGAATACCAATCCTAATCTTAGAATTCCACCACGATTTCAACAGCTTCCACCCCACCATCAACTTCAGCCTGGACCAATCTACACGGGAGGTCCACTTCCTAGACACCACAGTACAAATAAGTGATGGTCGCGTTAACACCACCCTATACTGAAAACCCACTGACCGCTATGCCTACCTTCATGCCTCCAGCTTCCACCCTGGACACACCACACGATCCATCGTCTACAGTCAAGCGCTGAGGTACAACCACATCTGCTCCAACCCCTCAGACAGAGACCAACATCTACAAGATCTTCACCAAGCATTCTCAAAACTACGATATCCACACAAGGAAATAAGGAAACAAATCAACAGAGCCAGACGTGTACCCAGAAGCCTCCTGCTACAAGACAAGCCCAAGAAAGAAACCAACAGAACTCCACTGGCCATCACCTACAGTCCTCAGCTTAAACCTCTCCAACGCATCATCAGTGATCTACAACCCATCCTGGACAATGATCCCTCGCTTTCACAGACCTTGGGAGGCAGGCCAGTCCTCGCCCACAGACAACCCGCCAACCNCATCATCAGCCTGTGAGTCAGGCTGGGAGGAATGAAGGCTTGGGGTCTTGCAGTGACATGTGATCATGTCACCTGAACTGGAATCCATCTTTAACCTGGTGCTTTTCCAGTGAGGGGGGGTGGAAACCCAGAGGGACAAAGGATTCCCGCCTTATGAAAAAGATATATAAAGGGGTGGAAGAGAACAGAGGAGTGAAGAGGAGCCATCATGAAGAATCCTGCTGGATCCTGCTATCACCTGAGCTGGAACAAGAGCTGTACCAGGGGAAAGAATTGTGCCCAGGCCTGGAAGATGTCCAGTCTGAGAAAAAACTTACTGAAGCATCTCTGAGGGTGAGATTATCTGTATTCAGTTTGATTAGACATAGATTTGCGCATTTTATTTTATTTTGCTGGGTAACTTACTTTGTTCTGTCTGTTACTACTTGGAATCACTTAAATCCTACTTTCTGTATTTAATAAAATCACTTTCTACTTATTAATTAACTCAGAGTATGTATTAATACCTGGGGGAGCAAACAGCTGTGCATATCTCTCTATCAGTGTTATAGAGGGCGAACAATTTATGAGTTTACCCTGTATAAGCTTTATACAGGGTAAAACGGATTTATTTGGGTTTAGACCCCATTGGGAATTGGGCATCTGAGTGCTAAGG
>QXTE01000133.1:250403-383275 GCA_003942145.1 Platysternon megacephalum
ATGATAGAGGTATATAAAATCATGAGTGATGTGGAGAAAGTGGATAAGGAAAAGTTATTTACTTATTCCCATAATACAAGAACTAGGGGTCACCAAATGAAATTAATAGGCAGCAGGTTTAAAACAAATAAAAGGAAGTTCTTCTTCACGCAGTGCACAGTCAACTTGTGGAACTCCTTACCTGAGGAGGTTGTGAAGGCTAGGACTATAACAGCGTTTAAAAGAGAACTGGATAAATTCATGGTGGTTAAGTCCATTAATGGCTATTAGCCAGGATGGGTAAGGAATGGTGTCCCTAGCCTCTGTTTGTCAGAAGGTGGAGATGGATGGCAGGAGAGAGATCACTTGATCATTGCCTGTTAGGTTCACTCCCTCTGGGGCACCTGGCATTGGCCACTGTCAGTAGACAGGATACTGGGCTAGATGGACCTTTGGTCTGACCCGGTACGGCTGTTCTTATGTTATTTTTTGGTCCATATTCTCCATTGTGTTCGGGTATCTTCGTGCTATGCTGTCATTGCGAAGCAAGCCCTAAAGCTGATGTAGCCGGCTACAGAAAAATCCCCCCAGTGCATATAGCAGCCATAGCAGCTCCTATTCCAACCCCCTCCTTGGGGCTGTGGTAGAGGGTGTGGCCAGGAGAAAGGAGTCCCTGTACCCAGCAATTCACAGCTGCCTTAAATGCTCCTTGGAACTTGGCAGATGGTGTAATTTATAGCAGCCCTTAAACTGCTTTCACTTATACTGATGGATTGGCCCAGTTCAAGACTGGAGAAGCACAAAATGGTTTAAGCATTTTGATTACCTTGTGTGATTGATTTGAAGCTGCTTTGCAATAATGTATTACTCTAGAATACTGTATGTTGACCTGATTATTGGAATGTTTGCTGTATGATTACATTGGTGTAATAGGCGGGTATCACAGGTTAACACTGGGCCTTTAAGAGGGAGTAGGGACGGTGCACCTGTGCCTCATCCACTGCTTCCAATTTGAACTTAAAAGAGGGCACCTTGGCCAGGAAGTGACCCAGTGAGGCAGGGCTACTTGGGAGAAAGAGATGAGAGGGGCCAGAGATTGCATGTGAGTGTTCCTGGGAGAAAGGCTGAAGCTAGGATAGCAGCAAGAGGAGTTTTCTGGCTGGCATCCCGAAGCCAGAGTGAGCAGAAGGCTAGAGAGCAGGGATGGAGTTAACATCTTGGATGTAAGCCAGAGAGCCAGAACCAAGGGCTGCAGAGGGCTAAAGGCAGAGAGGAGTGGAGGAGCTTACCTGCTGACATCTTCAAGGTTGAAGAGCTAGATACAGAAGAACAGTGAGAGGACCAGTGGGAGTGAGGGATGTTCCCAGCAGAGAAACTCTGGGGGTTTCCACAATGCACAGCTGTATGGGCTGGGGTGGCTTTTCTGGGTCAGAGGGACAGAACAGGACTGACAGAGTCTGGGTGTGGCCAAAGGCACCAGTATGTGGCATTGAGGGATGAGATGTGAGGAGTTCTAATGTTGCACTGGGGTGAGAAATGGACTATATGTTTGGGACTTTTGTTATTGACTATTTTGCACAAGGTTTTTATAACAAACCAGCCTCAAGGAGGGTATTACTGAGTCAAGAGAGCCTGAAGTAAGTTATTGGGTTACCAGAGAGGAGGGATACTGAAGCAGGACACTGCAGAGCCACCTCATGCCGTGAGGGGGCATTCAGATGTCCCCCTTGTTACAGGGGGCTATGGGGGGGGGAACAAACCGGAGAGAGAAAGAATGGCTCAAGATAAGTCATCCCTCAGCAAACGCTTGAGGGTTGTTAAAAGAAAATGCCAGGACAGAAAAAGGCCCGGGAACATAAGAGATCAAAAGAACTGTAGCAGGGTTTAGGGACTCTCCTTCAGGAGAGAGGAGTAATTGTTTGAGGGAACCAGAGTGATACACAGACCCCAGCAGGGTATGTCTGAAGAAGATAGGCCTGCGTCCGTTACCAACGGCGGATGGTAAAACTTCTAGGTAGGATAGACAGGAGAGTAGACTTTTAAAAAATCCTTTTTCTCTAAATGCTTTGTTCCTACTGTTAAAATACACAATACTTGGTTTCAAGAAGGCTATTTTGTCAGTGTATACCACTGATCACAAACTCCTGAAGGGAAGAACTGCAGGTGTCTGAACTCAGTCACACTTGCTGGATAAGAATGGTCAATACCCAGAGCCAGGACTAAGATGGGGAGAAACGCAGAATTCCACCTAACGAGAGGTAAAGGCATGAGGCTGACATGTGAGGGAGTGTGCTGAGAAAGACCAAAAAGGGGACAGAGTTGCATCTAGTCATGCAACTGAACACTTTGTTTTTAAATTACCACACATTTGTGTTTAAAGCATCACAGGCCAAATGCACATCCTGTGTGATCCTGCTGTAAAGTCGTAATGCTGGATTTGTAAAATTACAATTATTTTCCTAGCAGTAGACTCTGATATTACTTTAGTGTAGGATTGAGCAGAAGGTCACACTGGGACATGAAGAAGAATGCCCTTCTAAAACACTTCTAAACACGAAACACTAAAAATCTTCAACACTACCAAAGGAAATTGAAAAATATTAGCTAGTATATTTCTTTTTTAATTATAAAATGCTTTATTTTTCCAAGTTTGCTCCATATGAAAACTTTCCTTTCGGTTTTCAAATGATCTAGTTGAATATCTACAGTGGACTCTAACTACTATTGTAAATTTTTATAAGACTAAAATGTCTTTCTAAACAATTAATAGAATTGCTGTTGTACAGCATATATTAAGGACTTAGGAGCTGTAGTTTCTACAGCCTATTGACTTGAATTGCTCAATCCACTTGGAACTTCCTCCTTACCTTCCTCCAAGATATTAAGTCACTTCCTCTTTAAATAAAAACACTTTCCTTTCTCTTTAGGTGGTGACTGACACACACATACAACCATTCTGTGGTACAGCATATGAAGGATTATATTTAAAAATGAACTAATATATATATATTTCTTATTTACTTCTAAAAGTCAAAATCAGTGATTAGTGAAATTTCAATTTGTGCTGTCATTATGACTGTGTTAAAATTATTTAAATTGTTACAAATAGGTTCCCTGAAGTCTGAAAATATACATTTTAAGGGAACTTTTAATCCACTATTGTGGCCAACAAAAGATAAAAACCATTTTAGAACTGCAGGTAAAATGATAAAGAAACAACTTGTTCAACTAAATTGCTGTTATTTGCAGTACAGAAAATAAAAAGATGTTTTCTCTTCCAGCATGCAATGAATGAATGTATGTGAATCTTGCTTTTAGTAAAATATTTTAGGTCTGATTCTTTGCTGGTGACATGAGTGAAACGCCACTAAAGATAATGGAATTGTGCAGAGAATGTGACCTATTATTTTTAGTATGAATAGAAGCTTTGGACCATGGGCCTACTTTTGATTAATTTCTTAAGTAACTCACTAAATTCTGTGAAGGAAATACCACCCCCCCTTCTTTGTCCCCTCCAAGTTACTTTCTCCCCTCTTTTCTATCCCCCCCGGCCTGGCTCAGAACTGTCAGACCGGAAGCCTGAGCCGGACTAGGCTGCACTTTGAGGATGGGAAGGGGGGGGAGAGCGGGAGGAAAGAAGAGGAACTAGCAGAGAGAGGACTATTTGTAACAGGCATTGCTCAAGGTTTAAAATGCATCTGCTTATATTAATTTGCTTGCTAAAGGCTATTAAGACTCATCCTGAAACCTATCTGTAATCAATGCTTTTATAATGAAATCGTTGCTTGGCATATAAACTCTGTTACCTTTGGATTGTGCCCCCTTTAGGTAAGCCCCTGTATGCCCATACCCACCGAAAGGTTAGTCCTCCTCCTTACCCCAAGGCCCAGCCGAATGCCCAAATGGCATCAGATGGGGGCCCCCTCTTTTGTGGCCCCTATAACAGTAGGAGGCCTTAATAACCCTTGTAACAGCAACCCCCCTCTGTAAGCTCTNGTGGTCATACTGAAGGGCATCATGCTCCTTCTTTGTCCTACTACGTACCCCCTTGCCCAAAACCCTACTAACACGTATAATTAAGGAAATGTTAACTCATTATAAAACAATATTATTGTTTGGCTCTGATATACAGGCATGTAACAAAGTATTCTTGTAACCTATGCTGGAACATATTTCTGCAAAATCTGTCTTTTGTAACCGGAATTCGTGCTAATGTCCCCGCTCATGGCATAAACAGTATAACTGCAGACTGCCCTTTTGTGGACCCCTGTGGACCCAGACTAGTTGTCACACTAGGCCCAAAATACCATATTGGGCCCTAACCCCTCCGGTCACAAAATGCGGGGCCTACGTGTCCAGGACATGTTAAAAGTTTCTATAGGGAAGTACCAATCACCCAACCCCTCTTGGCACGTCCAAAGGAGGATTGCTGACAACTCAGAAAAGCACCCCTCACCCTAATGCTTGGCAGTGACACGTGTGCGGTTGCGGTTTAAGGCTTTAAAAATGGCATGTAACCTTGTAATCGTGGTAGTTGATTTTGGTCTGCTACCCCTATGCATAGGTGTGTGTGAGCTCAATAAATGGGCCTCAGGCTTGAGACTATAATTCAAATTTTCTGCCTAGGAGTGTTTGTTCCTAACAGTTCAAATGACTGCCTAGGGGGTATTCGTTCTTGACAATTCATTTTAAGCTTCCTAAAGATGTTGTCAAAACCACTCAGCATTGTATTTACATAACATTCAGTTTTTAATAATCTATTTCACATATGTTCTAGAGACTTACTACTACATGGTAGGAAAGAATAGAAAAGTATAATGTCTTTCTTAAGTACTTTGGAGATGCTCATGTATTATGGGTGCTAATAAAAGAAACTGGATGAAGGCTGGTGAGGGTAGATCATATGTTTAAATACCAAGGGCTCAAATTCATCCCTGGTGCAATTCAATTGACTTCAGTGGAGTTACACCAGGGAACCTGGCCCATGCTCCTCCACCATAGGGCTTGGCTACACTGGCAGATGTACAGCGCTGTGAGTTAAACCTGCCTTCGTACAGCTGAATAGGGAAAGCGCTGCAGTCTGTCCACACTGACAGCTGCCAGCGCACTGTCGTGGCCACATTGGCGGCACTTGCAGCGGCATTGGGAGCAGCGCACTATGGACAGCTATCCCACAGAGCACCTCTTCCCATTTTGGTGCCACTTGGCGCCGTGGCTTGTGGGAAGGGGGCGAGAGGTGCGGGGCATTCTGGGTCCTGTCCCAACGCCCCGTGATGCATCACTTCACATCCCAGCAATCCCTGTGTTTCCGTCCACATTTGGCGCCATCTTTCAACGGTTATTGTGCAGCGCGATTTGTGTGTTCCGTTTCAGTCTGCGGGAAATGGACCCCGAACTGCTGAGGAGTATGCTGACGAGTCTCGCCTTCACGTCACGTTTAGCAGTCGAGCTATTCCTTAGGATCTGAAGTGACAGTGACGAGTCCGATGAGGATTCCGACGATGATAGTGAGTCACGTAACGCGTACGACACGAAATTGCTTGTCTCGTTCACGGACATGCTCAGCAGCGTGGAACGCCGCTTCTGGGCTCGGGAAACAAGCACTGAGTGGTGGGATCACATCGTCCTGCAAGTCTGGGATGACGAGCAGTGGCTGCAGAACTTTCGGATGAGAAAAGCCACTTTCATGGGACTGTGTGAGGAGCTCGCCCCCACCCTGCGACGCAAGGACACGAGATTGAGAGCTGCCATGCCGGTGGAGAAGCGGGTGGCTATTGCAATCTGGAAGCTGGCAACTCCAGACAGCTACCGATCGGTCGCGAACCAGTTTGGAGTGGGAAAGTCGACCGTTGGAATCGTGCTGATGCAAGTTTGCAGGGCCATTAATAAAATCCTGCTCAGAAGAACCGTGACTCCGGGTAACGTGCAGGACATTGTGGATGGCTTTGCACAAATGGGTTTCCCTAACTGTGGAGGGGCAATAGATGGGACGCATATTCCTATTCTGGCCCCGGAGCACCTAGCCTCCGAGTACGTTAATCGGAAGGGGTATTTCTCTATGGTACTCCAGGCGGTAGTGGATCACCGTGGGCGTTTCATTGACATTAATACAGGGTGGCCCGGAAAGGTGCATGATGCACGCATCTTTCGGAACACTGGCGTGTTCAGGAAGCTGGAGGCCGGGACTTTTTTCCCCGATAGGAAGATCACAGTAGGGGAAGTCGAAATGCCCATTGTGATCCTTGGAGACCCCGCTTACCCGCTAATGCCGTGGCTCATGAAACCCTACACAGGGTGCCTTGACAGTAGCAAGGAACGGTTCAACTACAGGCTGAGCCGGTGCCGAATGACTGTGGAGTGTGCTTTTGGCCGTTTAAAGGGCCGCTGGCGATCTCTGTATGGGAAGCTGGACTTGGCAGAAAACAGCATCCCCGCGGTTATATCCGCGTGCTGTACCCTCCATAATATTTGTGAAGGGAGGGGTGAAATATTCAGGCAGGCATGGACCTCCGATGTTCAACACCTGGAGGCTGAATTTGCACAGCCAGAGAGCAGGGCTACTAGACGGGACCAGCACGGGGCTGCTAGGATTAGGGATGCCTTGAGGGAGCAATTTGAGGCTGAAAGCCAGCAGTAATGTCTGGTGCCCTGTGGTTACAATGTTGGTAGGAATCTGTGTTTGCTTCACTGATTTGCAGTGCCTGGTTCCTGGCCTAATGGATCTTTTACTTTATGCAATAATAAAGAATGTTTTCAAAACCAAAATATCCATTTATTGAAAAGAAAATAAATTTATTGAAAGAAACAACTGTTTGGGAATCAAGAAAGGGCAATGGGGTGGGGTGGGGTTGGGATGGGGAATGGTACAATCAGAGATCTGCGTATGTCCTGTCTCCACTGCTTTGCATTGAGTGCTGCACTTCATGATGTCTATACTGCATGGTGATGGGGGTTGAGTGCAGGGGGTAAGGCTCGTAGTTTTCAGAGCTGGGTGGTGAAGATACCGGTGTTGGAGGCAGCAGTTGGCGGTAAGAACCCGCACGTTGGGGAAAGTGGGTTGGAGGGGACATGGGGGCACAAGGTAACGAGTTTTGGGGCAAGGGCTGCATGGGGGTGCGGGCGCGGTAGTGCTCCGCCTGCATGGCTACGAGCTCCTGGATAGAGTCTGCTTGGCGCTCCATGATGGTTATCAGCCTATCCGTGCTTTGCTGCCGGTGCTGCGTGGCCTGCCGCCGGTGCGATGAGTTTTCCTGGCGGATCCTGCTTTCTGTCTCCCTCCACTCCTGCGCTCTCTCCCTCCACTCCTGGGCTTTTTGATTTTCTTTAACAGACTGCTGCATGACTTGGTGCAGCATGTCTTCCTTGCTTTTCCGCGGTCTCCTCCGGAGTCTTTGCAGTCTTTGAGCAGGTGTAAACACGGACGGCTGAGGTCTCAAGGTTGCATCTGCAAAGGCAAAATGCAACACTTAACAGAGGCAGCATTGTTTAAACCAGACAGAGTAATCATTCCCCCGCACTTGAGGAGGGCACACACAGTGTACACAATAGCATAATTTTCCTGTCCCAAAGAGAGCGGACATAACCCACGGGAGCCCCAAAATGGTGAGTAAGGGGGACTGATTGTTTCTGGGCTGTACTGTCTTCTGGGTTTCTGTGCCTTGGGGAGAGCCAACAGCTGCAGGGGGCACCTACACTGAACACTGTCCCAAAATTTTCCACAGGAGTTCGTCCTGGAAGATATCTCACTGCTGAGGGTGACCTGGGAAGCAAGGGAGGGTCTTCTATTGCAATGCGGCTTCCGCCCTGGCCCATATGCAGCTTCACTGTGTGCAGCAATGGTCCCCCCGCCCCTCGCGGCACAGTGGCGCGGACACGTTAGCCTGACTGGGACAAGGACCACGGTGGCTCTCCCAAGAAACCTGCGCAAGCGCATTGCCCACATTCTGGATGAGACTTTCGAAGAGATTACCGCGGCCGATTACCGCGAAGTGATAGACCACATCAATGCGCTATTCCACATCTAGGCATGCATGCAGCCCTAACCCTCCTCTCCCGAAAATCTTCCTTCCCAAAAAATAAAGCGCTTACCGGGAACACGCTCTTCAGTTTGTCCTCCACCAGTTTGTCCTCCACCAAGTACCGGCTGCTGCGACTGGCTAGCTTCCTCCGGGCTCGAGAAGAGCTCCTGGCTGCATGGACCCAGGTAGTCCGGGGTGTCTCCAACCGCCCCAGCACCCTGACTCCCGGTTTCCTCCTCGTCCTCCTCCTCCACCACCCGCTCTGAAGTGTCCATGGTGGTGCTCGGCATGGAGGAGGGGTCACCCCCAAGTATCTCATCCAGCTCTTTATAGAATCTGCAGGTCGTGGGGGGAGCACCCGAGCGGCTGTTTGCCTCGCGGGCTTTGCGGTAGGCATTCCGCAGCTCCTTCACCTTAATCTTGCACTGCAGAGCATCCCGGTCATGGCCCCTTTCAATCATGGCCCTTGATATCTGCCCGTAGGTATCGTAATTCCTACGGCTGGAGCGCAGCTGGGACTTGGACAGCTTCCTCCCCCCAAACACTGATGAGGTCCAGCAACTCGCCATTGCTCCATGCTGGGGCTCGCCTAGCGCGTGGAGGCATGGTCACCTGGAAAGATTCGCTGATAGCACTCCATGCCTGGCTGAGCAAACAGGAAGGGGATTTTTCAAATTCCCGGGGAATATAAAGGGTGGGTCTGACGGTTGGTCACCTGAGGCCAGGGCAGTAGAGTTCGAACTGATGACCAGAGTGGCTAGAACAGGCATTGTGGGATACTGCTGAATACTTCTGGAGGCCAATGAGTGCGCATTGGGCAGCTACACTGGCGCCGCAGCGCAGCAGCGGCAGCGCAATTCTCCTTATTCCTCTGGGGGAGGAGGAGTACAAGCAGCGCTGTATCTGCGGAGATACAGCGCTGTACGTGCCTTGCCAGTGTGGACGGGTAGTGAGTTACAGCGCTGTGGGCGGCTTTAGTGCGCTGTAACTTGCCAGTGTAGCCAAGCCCTTACTGTCTCCACAACCTTTACTTGATCAGAAGTAGTATTCAGGGATAACTATCCTAGTTCAAGGTGAAGTTCAAGACTTGAAGTTATGACACTGGACTAAATTCAACCCGGGTAAAGCAGTGCAGTCCTCCTGATTTTTATATGTATGACTTAGTCCACTGGGCCCAATTTTGCCTTTGCTTAACATATGTACAATCCATTAACTTCAATGGGGCTATATAGGTGTAAGTAAGGGTAGAATTTGACCTATTCATTCCAGAGGGGAAAGCCTGCCTGTGTTCTGTTTTAGCACCACCTGTAATTTAATCAAACTACCTTGCTGCCACTAAATCATTCTTTATTTTATTACTATACAAAGGCTGAGTAAAAGTTGCACATGGATGAATTGTTTGTCCCCAGGAAGCAAAAGCGTTAGAACAAACATAAAACCCAACCCTTATACATTGTTTTAAGTGCTTATTCACACACAGTGAAACTTTAGATTTTTTAATAATGATACTTATGTCACCTTCACTGTACTCTTGAAACTGACTTAAAACTGTTTTCTCATACACATTCTAGATGGTTGTCAGGAAACAGAACAAATGTGTGTGATCTAGGTTGAGTTTCACACGAGAGCAGCTTCAAGCTTGGGTATAAAATGCAGCTGTTCAAATGAAATCAGACTTGCCATGTAGGAAGGCATAAAAGGGGATAAATGGGTTATGGAATTAAAAATAGTTGGCTTATGGGCCTTTTACCTCCACATCACTGGTCTGAATCCAGCCCACGTCAATTATTTGAAAATCATTATAATTTCATGGCTATTGTGGCCTATGTGAAATGAGAGAGTGGTCTCAGTTCAGTTTGGGTACACTTGAAGAAAATCTGCACTAATTGTTAGTTTCAGCAGAAAACACAAGAACTGAATGTAAGCATGGAAACTGAACTACCCTCTCTGCCATCAGGTGATTTATATAGGTCTAGGATGAGGCACAGTAGTCGTAGCTTATACTGGTGCTGCCTGTGCCGGATCTATTGTATGGTTAAATTAAATTAAATATGTCATTCTGACATTCCCCTCTGGTGTTATCTGGACCGGTGATCTTCTAGGTCACTACAATCCTTGATAGAGCTGCTCCTTGGATTGTGCAACCAAATGACACTAGTCAGTATCTCCGGTCCCAGACACAACCCTAGGAACCTCTGTCTTGCAGTATCCAGTTATGCCCACTGGATGCTGCAAGCTTATATGAGTTCATCAATTTAACAAAGAAATTGCTATGTACCAGGCTTGTTATCCCAAGGGGAGTCTCTGACACACTTCAAACCAAACACACTGCTTCAAGTAGAATAAACATAAAGATTTATTAACTACAAAGATAAATTTTAAGTGATTATAAGTCAAAGCATAACAAGTCAGATTTGGTCAAAGGAAATAAAAGCAAAACGCATTCTAAGCTGATCTTAACATTTTCAATATCCTTACAAACTTAGAGGCTTCTCACCACAAGCTGGCTGGTTGCTCTTCAGCCAGGCTCTCCCCTTTGATCAGCGCTTCAGTCGCTTGGTGTGGTGTCTGTAGTTGTAGGTGGAAGAGAGAGAGCGAGAGCATGGCAAACGTCTCTCCCTTTTATCATGTCCTTTCTTCCCTCTTGGCTTTGCCTCCCCCCCACTTCAGAGTCAGGTGAGCATTACCTCATCACAGTCCCATACTGACCAAAGGAAGGGGGGTAACTCACTTGAACAGATCCTTTTGTTGCTGCCTAGGCCAGCGTCCTTTGTTCCTGTGAGGCTGGGAGGGTTTGTCTCATACCTGCCCTGATTAGGTGTGAAATGCCTCTCTGCTCTTGGAGAGTTTTTGCCTGGGCTTATTTTAAGCCATGAGGATACATTTTCAGCCTCGTAACTATATACATAGTTATATAACCTATAACATTACTGTAACAATTACTATAACATCACTATAACAACAATGCTCATTGCATCATGAGCCTTCCAAAGACAGCGAACATGACAAACTTTGCATTTTACAAGGCTGAACATGGGGGTGCTGGGTGTTCCCCCGAGGTACAGAGCGTCACAGTCATTTATATCAAATACTATTTTGAACAACAAAGGAAATTGAGAATTTTCACATATGTATTTTTCAGTTAGTAATAAGCTGACAATTGTGAACTATAGATCTACAACCCCATCAATCCCTTCTGAGTCAACTGTTTTAGAAGTAGAGCTATTTGCATGCTAGGCAGCAGACAGAACCCAAGTGCAGGGACCTAGGCAGTTCACAAAGGATGAACTATTATCTAGGCTCTTTGCAAAGGGGTAAACTTCAAGATACAATTCTGCAACCCTTACTTATGTTGAGTAGTACTCACTAATGCAAGTAGTCCCATAGCTCATGTAAATATCTCCATTGACCTTAATGGGACTGCTTATTTGAGTAAGTAGAATGCAATGTGGTAGAATTGGGCCCTGAAGTTGGTGCTTTTTATTTTACACTTAAATAAGGAGAGAGAGAATTTCCCATTTGCACCCTTCTTTTTTCTGTAACTGTCACATCTGGGTGAATTTGCAGTTTGCATCTCACTTTGAATATCTCCATAAATTGACCTCTAAACCCATATATATGAAATCAAGGAATGCGTGTATCCATGATCCAGAGGTATGCAGTTTGGAAGAGTAGAGGATTATGCCATTAGAGAGGCAATGGAATGTGAGACTGTGCTCGCTTGTCCTAGCTGTGGTGACTGTGTTGATTTAGTTAAACTGGTGCTAAGGGTTCTGTAGACACACTTATTTCTGTTTAAACCAGTCTTATTTCAGTTTAGTTTAAATTGATTAGGAATTGTTTAAAAACCAATTTAAATTAAACCAGTACAACTTCCATGCCTAGAGAAGGCTACAGTCAGTGTGATAATAGTACTCATCAATGCTTTAAAAAGCAATTTGGGATGCTTTGCTTATGAAAGGCAAGACAGTACCATGAAACTTATTGTGTATGGGTCTTTTGAATAATAACTTAAAAACAGAGGTCTTGTCTTCTCTGCATGGACATGGAATAGTCAAGTTATTTTTTGTACATAGGGCATTTTTTTCCTCTGGTACTTTTGGCCAACATTTCATTCCCCTTTTGCACCCCCTCCACCAATTCTGCTATTGAGTGGCATGCTGACTGGTCACCATCTTCCATTCCAGCAATGGCTGTATTTCAGTGATGGTGTCTGTATACAGTCTTGTGAGATGCTTGTGGGTAAATGCTATATAAACATAACATTTTATATAAAAAGTCTTAAAATGTAGATATGGTATCCCATAGATATTCTTTAATGTTGACTTCCATATTTTATGATTCTGGGAAGTATAACTGACTAAAATGACTGTTCTTCCTGTTCACCAAAGGACTGATCCAGCAAGGTGATGATCTCTAGCTAAGATCATAGAATATGAGGGTTGGAAGGGACCTCAGGAGGTCATCTAGTGCAACCCCCTGCTCAAAGCAGGACCAATCCCCAAACAGATTTTTACCCCAGTTCCCTGAATGGGTAAATCCTTCAAGGATTGAACTCAGAACCCTGGGTTTAGCAGGCCAATGCGCAAACCACTGAGCTATCCCTCCCCCAATAAGCATTCTCAATTCACCTTAAAGACAAGGGAAGTTGAGGGTGCATTTTGCAATAGGTGCTCAATGTCACAGAATCAAGTCTTAAACTATTTATTTTTATTTAATTTTATTATTTAATTTACTTTATTTAATGCATTTAAGGTTGGCCAGGCCCTGTTAGAAATTGTTGAATCATTAAACTGAGCCCCCAAAAAATTGATGAAGAAATTAGCCTGGCATTATTTAAAATTCCTTTTCAGAGTTTAAGTTTTTAGCTGTGTCACTCATGGGGCTGACTCATCCCACCATTTATAGAACCTAATGCAGGTTGGAGAGCTACTGTATATAGCCACTGTGCAGAAAGAGATGTGATTCGCTCATTACTTCATCTATAGCAAGACACCGCAGTAGCCAGTCTGTGTCTGACAAAGAGGATTCTTCAAGCCTCTCCTTGTCCCTCCGCCCCTCGCAGAAAAAGTTTTGTGCCACAAAATGTCTGGCAAGCAGCAGACTGTTGTCTGAAGCGCAGACTAGGCGCTATTGCTGATCCTCCTAGGGGCGACACCCTGAAATGGACCCATCCTTCTCCACTCCTTTTATCTCCGCTATACAGCCGCCCCTCCCCGCTGTACACACACACAGAACCCCACCCCTCACCGCCCCATTCACACAGCGCCCCCACCCTCTGCAGCCATACAGACCATTCTCTCCCCCTCTGACACAAAGAGCTCCCATTCTCCCCTGCCCCCCTCAGTTATAGAACCTCCCTGTCCCTTTACAGTAAGAAAGCAACCTTCAGACGCACACGGTCCCCCTGCCCATCCCCCCATCACACACAGCCCCTTGCCCCTCCACTGGGTCTCCCTTCCCCCCTCACCAACACAGGCTCTCCACCCTTCAGGGCTCGCCCCACCCACATTCTCTGCACCGAACTTCATCCGACTTTTCTATCCCAGTTCAGCCGCCAGCATCCATCCCCTGTTGAATATTCATAAGGCGGCGGCAGCAGCCTCTCTCATTGCTTCCTCTCACCCTCCCATTGGCTAGCCGGGCTATCCCTCTCTACCCTCGGGCGGGGGGAGTCAGCTCTGCCTCCCCTCCCCAGTCTGACTCAACAGGGCGTGGAGGCTCGGCACCGCGGCAGCTGCGCAGCCCGAGGAGCCGGCGGAGAAGAGCCCCGCTCACTCATTGTTCCTGCGGCCCCAGCACCATGGACGAGCAGGACCAGTCCCCCCATGTCTCCTCCGCCGGCCCAGCCCGGCCGCAGCAGCCCCGCTTCCAGTACCAGTTCGTGCGGGACGAGGAGGAGGAAGTGGAGGAGGACGACGACGACGACTTCGACGAGCAGCTGGAGGTGATGGAGAGGAAGCTGCCGGCCATGGCCGCGGCCCCCGCCCCGCTGCTGGACCTCGGGGGCTCCGGGGAGAATCCCCGCCCTACAGCCGCTGAGCAGCCGCAACCGGACAGGAGGCCCCCCGTCGTGTCCTCCTTCTCCAGCCCGCCCCCCCCTCAGGAGCCCGAGCCCCCCGCCCACCTGCCTCCCAAACCGGAGCCCCCTGCCAGCAGCCCTTTGCTGGCACACCCCGCCGCCGCTCCCAAGAGAAGGGGATCGTCCTCCGGCTGTGCTGGTAAGTGCCGTCCCCCGCATCCTACGCTGCGGCCCGGTTCCTGCTCCCGGGGGGGAGGGGAGCAGCCGCGCTAGGGGGCGTGACTGGCTTTGTGGCGGGGGTGAACTGGGGCTAGAGGGTTGTGACGGGGGAGGAAGGGGCACCCTGGCTCCTACACTCTTCTTCCCCGGCAACGCCGGCGGCCCCAGTCTGCCCCAGCCGTGCGGAGCAGGGAGTTTCCTCTTTGTCCGCAGCCTCTACTGGCCTTCTGAGGCGTCTCGGGTCCCTTCTGCTGGGCTGGGATGTGCCCGGGCTCGGTGGCCCCGAGAGCGAGGTGTGCGTGCGAGGGGGATGCTGCCCGCAGCAGCTGGGAACAAGAGCCAGGTGCGTCTCTCCACGTCCCACTACTGCTGCTCATCCTCCTCTAGTCCATCTCCCTTTTCTGTCCGCTGCCTCCCACCCCCCGCCGCCTTCTCCGCCCCCAGCTCCCTTATTGGCTGTTCCCTCCTCCTCCGCTCCTGCCCGTCTGCGCCCGGGGACGTAGAGCTGCTGATTCAGGGCAGATTCTCGTCTTTGTCTTTTAAAAAATATATATATTAAATGGAGGACGGGGAAAACGCTGCCTTCTGCTTCCCACTGGGCACTGTGCGGTGCAGTGGTGCACATTTTTTGTCTGCAAGTCTCCTGTCGGCTGTCGCTGTCTGGAGACATGGGTGGTGGCGAAGCTGCTCGTTCCACCAGTCCATTATCCCCCAGCGCCCCACCTCCTCGACCCTGTCGCTCATGCTGGGTGGAGACTGACTGAGTGGAGCGCCTCCCTCCCCTGGTGCCACGCCTAGAAAAAAAAAGTGGGGGAGGCGGCTGCCTGCCTGCCGCGTGTCGCCGCCCAGTTTCCGCAGCCGCGATGTAGCTGCTATAATAGCAGCAGTAGAGTGGGTTAGGCAGACCCTGTACTGTTACTGGGTATTGTCTGCAGTAGAAACCCTCCCCCGTATTCCAAGCTAGGGAGGGACAGTGGGGAATTCATTTGAAAAGAATGACTAAAGCTAAGAGCTAATTAGAGCGCATTAGATATTGGAAGAGGAATGGTGCTGTTAAAATGGGCGACACAACTGAACAGCATGGAGCTGGTGGATTCTTTAAGTATTAAATTCAGAAGCTATTGTTTCCCTGCTTTTTCCCTGTCTGCGTCATTTATTCCTCTTCTGGGATATTTTTTGTTTTGAATTTAATAACTAAATTATAATCTATTGCTGTAAAAATAATTTGTGGTGTTTTCACTAGTACAGTGAGGTGCACATTGATAGTCCTATATCATTAGTATTCTCAGTGACCAGTAAGGTGAACATACTGCAGTGTTAGGATCACCCCAGAATATGCGTGCGAGTGAGTGTGTGTGTGTGTGTGTGTGTGTGTGTTTTTAAAAGGACTATTTGTACCCTGCCCTAGAATATGTGTGTGTACACATATATATATATAACATCTTAAAAGTACTATTTGGTGCTGGGTGGGGAAGAAAGAGAGGGGAAGTGAAAAACAACTTTCCTCCTGTCTTAAGTCAATCTCACAGGGATGTAGTCAGGCAAAATACTCTTGCAAAGAATGCAATAAAATTTTGTTTGTAAATAGCTTATTTATTGTAAATTCTGTTGGGTTTGTTTTTTTGCTAAAAAACTATTAACATGAAAATGAAATCCCCCCCCCCCCCAAAAAAAAAAAGACAACTAATGTAATACAAAAGCATATACTGAGTACTAAAGGCATATATAGGTATGCATGTTATTACAGGTATGGAAATAGATCACAACCTCCATCCCTCACTTCCAGCATGGGACCTTTAGAGGCCCAAATGGCCTTGGTCTTGGTTCTGTTTCATTATAGAGACAGCATCTTCAACAGTAGAGTGCTTCTTACGTCATGGTGAGTACTGGTTCAGTGCTGACACAGACTAAAAGAGTACCACTTGTTGAGCAACCACCTGCACTCCTGTAGTACTGAGGCTTTCTTCGAAAGTCTCCAATCCCAAGTACTGACTAGCATAGCTCTGTCTAATTTATGATAGTGCTTGTTGCCATTGTATTTTAGCACCAGTCATGCTTAGTTTGAAACTTGAAAAGATCATAGCCAAAGAAGTGACTTCTTATTAAATAATAAAAGTGAAGAAATCAAGATGCCTCATAATCATGCTATTCTTAACTCATAATGACCCATGTGCAATAATACATAAGCAAGGCAAAGATACAAAAGTGCAGTAATACCTAGGTACAGTGGTGGGAATAAAGACACTCAGTGAGATGGACTTCTTAAACAAATGTTTTGTCTGGGTTTTAGGTTAATTTGTTATTCATCTTTTAAAAGAACTTTGTTAAAAGGATACCAACCTAAAAATTGCACTTCTGTCTAAAAATACTGTCATTTACAATTGTTACATTTAGCACCAAAGATTACTATAACTGAAGGAAATTTGCAATGTAAACTTTTCCTGTTGTTTCAGTTTATTTAATTTGTATATTTGACAGCATTGTGTGTAGACAGATTTGCTGGTTTGTTTTCATGTAGTTAGTTTTTCTGTTTGTATGGGTCCTTCACGAGCAAGTGGGCTGAGGTGTATAGGGGAAGGGATAATAGTTGATGGCTGAGTAGAAATTTTGCCCAGGAAAAGTGGCTTTGAGTAGGAATGGGGATGCGCTTGAGCAGAGTGGGGAGTAGGAACAGAGAAGGCCACTTGCACTCCTTTTAGCAGGAGGTAGGGAGGTTCCTGGATCTGTTGTTTTTCAGAGAAAGGGAAAGGCAGGGAGCAGAGCAGTTCCTGAGCCATTTCTTCTTTATAGAGTAGAGATGATGTATAAAACAGGATTTGGATGCAGGAGGAGGAGGATGACCTGGGTGGTATTTTCAGAGAGAGACCAGACGTTAATAAGAGGGGTGCAGAATTTCACTTGGAAGGGGCAGAATTTATTGAAGACAAAATTAGTTTAAAGTAGTGGTGCAGAACTGACTGATGTAGGATGGGCTCTTTGGGAAAGTATGGCTTTTAGGTAGGGGGCATGGCAGCAGTAGCCTTAGTCTTTGTCTAGTAGGCAGTAGGGAAATGTGTTGAGTACTTGTATCTGAAACTACTTTTAACTCTTTGATGTCTCACTCTAGAAATATTGTCTATATATTTGCTTTATTTAAGGACTACATGAGTAACTCCAGTTTTCTTAGATGGAAGAATATATTTCAAGCATATTGTGTGTCTTTTTAAACTTCAACTGTTTTTGGGCTGGAGCAGTTAGCTTAATAGCTGATGTTGGAACAGTTTATCCCTACATAAGTGTTTAGTTTGGCTCCAGTTTAGGTCACTTTTTTAGTCTCTGTATAAAATTGACAGGATTAAATTTGTGCCTGTATCTTGAGGCAGTATAGCTGACAACTAAGATGAGATGTATATATGTAACAGTTCAGCCTGCTTTTGGGGATTTTAGTTGCATACACTTTCTGTTCTGTTCTATATGTTTCAGGTATACTTTGTGATTTCATGTGTATGACTTAGAATTTAGAAAAATCACTTTTGGGCAGAAGTTGCCTACAATATGTGAGATTTGTTTGTTTTAATTCAGTTCGCATTTTGAATAATTTAGAAGTTCTATTTAAAATAAACAAAGAATGGAGTAGTATTGCCTGTAGTAAGAACATGTATGATGACATTTCGGACAAAGGAATCTGTACCTTCAGTGTCAGAATTGAGTAAATGAATCTTAATATGTTGTCCAATACAGAAAAAGCAGCACACCATTGGAATATGTAGAAAAGACAGATGTACAAAGTTAAAGGATAGAACGTGGCATGCAACAACTTTGAATGTATATGCCTTTCCCAGGCAACATTTCCTGTCTGCATCATCAGGTTATCAAGATGATATTTTTCTTGATTATTAATGTTTGTTTATGTTTGAGATACTCACTGTATTCGATTAGGAGTGAAAATAAAAGTATGTCCTACATTACAATTTTCCTCTATGTATATCAAACTTAGAATATGGCTGTGACGGGTTGGATCACAGAAACCCCCTTGGGAGCTGCCAGACTGATGTGCAAAGGCTACCTCTGTTCCTGTTCTCCCTGCCAGCTCCGTGGCTTCAGCTCCCTGTCTTGGTGAAGCACAGACTCAGGGTCTGAATCACCTGTCCCAAAGCTGCAGGTTTACCTGAAAACAGCTCACAGAAGTGTGCTTGCCCTTAGCACTCAGATGCCCAATTCCCAATGGGGTCTAAACCCAAATAAATCCATTTTACCCTGTATAAAGCTTATACAGGGTAAACTCATAAATTGTTCGCCCTCTATAACACTGATAGAGAGATATGCACAGCTGTTTGCTCCCCCAGGTATTAATACATACTCTGAGTTAATTAATAAGTAGAAAGTGATTTTATTAAATACAGAAAGTAGGATTTAAGTGATTCCAAGTAGTAACAGACAGAACAAAGTAAGTTACCCAGCAAAATAAAATAAAATGCGCAAATCTATGTCTAATCAAACTGAATACAGATAATCTCACCCTCAGAGATGCTTCAGTAAGTTTTTTCTCAGACTGGACACCTTCCAGGCCTGGGCACAATTCTTTCCCCTGGTACAGCTCTTGTTCCAGCTCAGGTGATAGCTAGGGGATTCTTCATGATGGCTCCTCTCCCTCTCTGTTCTCTTCCACCCCTTTATATATCTTTTGCATAAGGCGGGAATCCTTTGTCCCTCTGGGTTCCCCCACCCCTCACTGGAAAAGCACCAGGTTAAAGATGGATTCCAGTTCAGGTGACATGATCACATGTCACTGCAAGGCTTCATTACTCACTTGCCAGCACACACATATACAGGAAGACTCACAGGTAAATACAGCCATCTGCAGACAATGGCTCTGGTTAATGGGAGTCATCAAGATTCCAAACCACCATTAATGGCCCACACTTTGCATAATTACAATAGGCCCTCAGAGTTATATTTTATATTTCTAGTTTTAGATACAAGAGTGGTACATTTATACAAATAGGATGATCACTCTCAGTAGATTATAAGCTTTGTGATACCTTTTGCATGAAGCATATTCCAGTTACATTATACTCACTTATTATCATGTTTTTACAAAATCATATAGACTGCACAACGTCACAATGGTTTTATTTTGCTATTCAATTTCTCCTTTTAGAGCAGTGTTCCTATGTGATATGTGTAGGAGAGGTGAGTGATCAGTGGGTTGACTGGTTCCAGTAGTGCTATCTTCAATTTTTCCTCTTCTGCTCGTTTCCATGGTCATGATTATTCAGGGAGGAACTATGCTTCGTTGTTTTGTCTGAAATCTTCGGACAGTCATTGCCCATCTATCTGGATATGAGAGGGTGTTATTACTTTTTCCTTTACCATCAATGAAGTCAAAAGAATCTATTAACTTTTTGCAGTGGAGGGCTTGAAAACAGTCACCTGTGGGCCTAACTTTACTTGTGCTGAGCATCTAAATTTTACTTCCATGGGAGTTGTGGGTAGTTGTCATCTCTGGAAAATCAAACCTTATTTGCTTAGAGGACTATATCTACTAGCCTGAAGATGGTCCTTTTTTTTTCTTCTTTTTTTTTTTGACAGGGGTCTAGAGAATGAGCCCAGTGTGGTTTAAAAGCAATGCTGTAGTAGGAAGCCCAGCACAGACAGTCCTTCTTTCTCTGGTGTCCGGAAAGGGAGAAGTAGACCAAACTTCCAGCAGAGTTCAGGGCAGCACTTTAAATGAAAAATCTCGCCTTTCATATTTGCCTTGGTTAGATGAGATCTGCCAATTTGGAGCTCTCCTGGCTGCAGGAGGGAAGCTATTCTGTCAACAGCAGGGGAGAAGGGCTTCAGTCATTTTCAATCCCTTACTCCTTTGCAGCCTTTGCTAATTTGAGCATAGGTATGAAACTGACATGCCAGTTTCACTTGTTTGCTCTCAGGGTCCCTATTTCAAGGATACTTTTTCACTTATGTTAACAAATGGGAAGACTGCCCCCCACCACCTGCCCCTAAGTTTTTTGTTGCAGTGCCATTTTGGCTTGTGCTTTACTTACCTCTTAAATTAAGGACTCTTGAATATTTTCCTGAGGTAGAACCCAACTTAGTAAAAGAATTGTATTGAGGATACCTCCTCTACCACTGGCATTTGTCTAGACCATTTTCCTTCCTCCAGGATCACATAGCACCCATATGGAAACGACAACAATTTCTAACAATTCAGAGTAAATTTAGTTCATTTATTTTTAATGAACTTTAATGCGGTAAGTTTCATCCTCCTTTTTTTTTTTTTAAACAAAGTAGACAGTATGGGCAGTCCTTTACATATCCACACTCCTGTTCATTCTGTTCTACTCTCCCTCTGCTCTCCTGCACATGGGTTCTCTGCTGCGTGTCCCCCTTCACCTCTCTCCCTGCACCTGCTTCTCTGTTCCCTAGCCATATTTCCTAGCCATTTGGTTCTGTTCTCCCTGCTCCCCAGCTGACCCATTCTATTCTGCTTAGCTCTCCTGGACTTTCCTCTTCTGCTGCTGATGTAACAGCATTTCCCTTTGTAGGCCATCAGCAATGGGGAAAGAACCCTGACCTCTTGTTCTTAAAAGGTGTGAGCTTCTACTGTTAGAACTAAAAGACCTATGCCTGTTAGCCTGATCAACCTCTATATGTAGTCCAGAACAAAGAATCTTGATGGACCCTCCAAATTGGTTACGCTTTCAGAAACAAGGCTCAGATTTTGAATAAGAACTCAGGTTAGAATTCCAAGAATAAACTTTCTTCAGAGCTTCTTGTAGGCCAAGTCCTCCCAAAGCAAGCTGGCCTCCTCAGACAGCAGCACATACACTGCTGATAGGCCTCTGAAAGAGCTCACTGCAAGGGTATTCACCCTGTTCTTAAAGGGGCAGCTCCCGTTTCTCTCATTCCATAATTTACAGAGCTAGTAACAAAAACAACAATATAAATGCAACAATAAACAAATATTCACACATTCAAAAATTATTAAATACTAACGAGGGCTGTCGATTAATCACAGGTAACTCATGCGATTAACTGAAAAAAGATGAATCGCAGTTAAAATAATTAATCGCAATTAATCACAGTTTTAATTGCACTGTTAAACAATAGAATGCCAATTGAAATTTATTAAATATTTTGGATGTTTTTCTACATTTTCAAATATTTGATTTCAATTTACAACATGGAATACAAAGCGTATAGTGTTTACTTTCTATTTTTTATTACAAATATTTGCACTGTAAAAATGATAAACAAAAGATAGCATTTTTCAATTCACCTCAGACAAGTACTGCAATCTCTATCATGAAAGTGCAACTTACAAATGTAGGTTTTTTTTGTTTGTTACATAGCTGCACTCAAAAACAAAATAATGTAAAATTTTAGAGCCTACAAGTCCACTCCGTCCTACTTTTTGTTCAGCCAATCACTAAGACAAACACGTTTGTTTACATTTACAGGAGATAATGCTGCCTGCTTCTTGTTTACAATGTCACCTGAAAATGAGAACAGTTGTTCGCATGGCACTGTTGTAGTCGGCATTGCTAGGTATTTATGTGCCAGGTATGCTAAACATTCGTATGCCTCTTCATGCTTTGACCACCATTCTAGAGGACATGCTTCCATGCTGCTGATGCTTGTTTAAAAAAAAAATGCATTAATTAAATTTGTCACTGAACTCCTTGGGGGAGAATTGTATGTCTCCTGCTCTGTTTTACCTGCATTCTGCCATATATTTCGTGTTATGGCATTCTCGTATGATGACCCAGCACATGTTGTTCGATTTAAGAATACTTTCACTGCAGATTTGACAAAACGCAAAGAAGGTACCAATGTGAGATTTCTAAAGATAGCTACAGCACTCGACCCAAGATTTAAGAATCTGAAGTGCCTTCCAAAATCTGAGAGGGACGAGGTGTGGAGCATGCTTTCAGAAGTCTTAAAAGAGCAACACTCTGATGCGGAACCTACAGAACCCAACCACCAAAAAAGAAAATGAACATTTTGTTGGTGGCATCTCAGTCAGATGATAAAAATGAACGTGCGTCAGTCCGCATTGCTTTGGATTGTTTATCGAGCAGAACCCGTCATCAGCATGAAAGCATGTCTTCTGGAATGGTGGGCGAAGCATGAAGGGACATATGAATCTTTACTGCATCTGGCACGTAAATATCTTGCAACGCTGGCTACAAC
This sequence comes from Platysternon megacephalum, assembly GCA_003942145.1. Taxonomy (NCBI): domain Eukaryota; kingdom Metazoa; phylum Chordata; order Testudines; family Platysternidae; genus Platysternon; species Platysternon megacephalum. Next base: position 272,817 of record QXTE01000133.1, read on the forward strand.
AGTGCCATGCAAACGCCTATTCTCACTTTCAGGTGACATTGTAAACAAGAAGCTCCTGCAAATGTAAACAAACTTGTTTGTCTGAGCGATTGACTGAATAAGAATTAGGACTGAGTGAACTTGTAGGCTCTAAAGTTTTAAATTTTTTGTTTTTGAGTGCAGTTATATTTTTGTACATAATTCTACATTTGTAAGTTCAACTTTTATGATCAAGAGATTACACTACAGTACTTGTATTAGGTGAATTGAAAAATACATTTTTTTTCTTTTTTACGGTGCAAATATTTGTAATAAAAATAAAGTGAACACGCTACACTTTGTATTCTGTGTTGTAATTGAAATCAATATATTTGAAAATGTAGAAAACATCCAAAAATATTTAAATAAATCCATATTCTATTATTGTTTAACAGCGATTTTGCGATTAATTTTTTTAATTGCTTGACAGCCCTAATACTAACAATATGAACCTATTTCTAAAACTTTATTTTAGCATTCTCATGCTGGCTTACAGCCACTAAAATACAAAAATGTGGGCATAGCATGAAATTGAATGGATGTCAAAACAAAGACCGGTGCTAACATACTGACATTATACACCTTCAATAATTTAAAATCTCAGTCTTCTAATTTAAATAAAGAAACTTCAGACTTTTCACTATGCTACATCAAAGTGGCATAATATCTAGGGATTCTGCCACAGAATTTAGGTTTAGCTTGTTTGGAATACGTGGGGTATTACTTGTAATCAGTCATGGTATATTTTTCCCAAACATCTGTCTTTCCTTCCACATTCTTACATATTTGTTTCACTACACTGTGTGCTCTATCTACCTCTTCTATTGTATTTTATCTTACCCTTTTCCACTCATGCACCCCTCAAGCTGTTGGAGAAAAAGCAGGATACTCAATTTATGTCAAGAGTGCTGTCCCTGGATTCTACTTGGGAGTTTCATCTTTTGTAACTGCTAGCTAGTAGGTGTCTGACAAATTTGAAGAATGCTCTCTTTTCCTCCCTTCTTCCTCACCCCTCCAAAAAACAAAATAAACCATAAAATAACTAGGGTTGTCAAGTGATTAAAAAAATTAATCGTGATTAATTGTGCGATTAAAAATATTGATCGCGATTAATTGCGTGATTAATCGCAGTGTTAAACAGTAATAGAATACCATTTGTTTGAATGTTTTTGGATGTTTTCTACATTTTCAAATGTATTGATTTGAATTGCAGCACAGGGTGCAGGGTGTGCAGTGCTCACTTTGTATTTGTTTTTTATTGCAAATATTTGCACTGTAAAAAAACAAAAGAAATAGTATTTTTCAATTCCCCCATTGCAAGTGCTGTGGTGCAATCTTTGTCATGAAGGATGAACTTGCAGGTGTAGAATTATGTGCAGAAAAAACCTGCATTCAAGGATAGGACAATGTGAAACTTTGGAGCCTACAGGTCTAGTTGGTCCTGCTTCTTGTTCAGCCAGTTGCTCGGACAGGAGATGCTGCTGCCCGCTTCTTGTTTGCAATGTCGCCTGGGAGTGAGAGCAGGCGTTCACATGGCACTGTTGTAGCCGGTGTCGCGGGATATTTACGTGCTGGATGGGCTAGGGATTCGTGTGTCCCTTCATGCTTCAACCACCATTCCGAGGATGTGTTGATGACAGGTTCTGCTTGATAACGGTCCAAAGCAGTGCGGACCAACGCATGTTCATTTTCATCTTAGTCAGATGCCAGCAGCAGAAGGTTGATTTTCTTTTCTGGTGGTTCGGGTTCTGTAGTTTCCACATCAGAGTGTTGCTCTGGAAAAATGCTCCACAACTCCTCCCTCTAAGATTTTGGAAGGCATGTCAGATTCTTAAACTTTGGGTCGAGTGCTGTAGCTATCTTTAGAAATCTCACATTGGTACCTTCTTTGTGTTTTGTCAAATCTGCAGTGAAAGTGTTCTTAAAACGAACGTGTACTGGGTCATCATCCGAGACTGCTATAACATGAAATATATGGCAGAATGTGGGTAAAACAGCAGGAGACATACAATTCTCCCCAAGGAGTTCAGTCACAAATTTAATTAACGCATTATTTTTTTTAACGAGTGTAATCAACATTGAAATACGTCCTCTGGAATGGTGGCTGAAGCACGAAGGAGCATACGAATGTTTGGCATATCTGGCGCATAGGTGCCTTGCGATGCCGGCTACAGGGGTGCCATGTGAATGCCTGTTCTCACTTTCAGGTGACATTGTGATCAAGAAGCGGGCACCATTGTCTCCCATAAATGTAGACAAGCTTGTTTCTCTGAGTGATTGCCTGAACAACAGGTAGGACTGGGTGGACTTGTAGGATCTTGTAGTTTTGCATTGTTTTGTTTTTGAGTGCTGTTATGTAACAAAAAAAAATCTACATTTGTAAGTTGCACTTTCATGATGGAGAGATTGCACTGCAGTACTTGTATGAAGTGAGTTGAAAAATACTATTTCTTTTGTTTATCATTTTTACAGTTCAAATATTTGTAATCAAGAATAAGAATACGGCGTGAGTGCTGTGCACTTTGTATTCTGTGTTGTGTTTGAAGTCAATATATTCGAAAATGTGGAAAACAGTCCAAAATATTTAATAAATTTCAATTGATATTCTATTTTTTAACAGTGTGATTAAAATGATGGGGTCTAAATTAGCTGTTACCACTCAAGAAAGAGATCTTGGAATCATTGTGGATAGTTCTCTGAAAACATCCACTCAATGTGCAGCGGCAATCAAAAAAGCAAATAGAATGCTGGGAATAATTAAGAAAGGGATAGATAATAAGACAGAAAATACCATGTTGCCTCTATATAAATCCATGGTACGCCCACATCTTGAATACTGTGTGCAGATGTGGTTGCCCCATCTCAAAAAAGATATATTGGAATTGGAAAAGGTTCAGAAAAGGGCAACAAAAATGATTAGGGGTATGGAACGGCTTCCGTATGAGGAGAGATTAATAAGACTGGGACTTTTCAATTTGGAAAAGAGATGGCTGAGGGGAGATATGATTGAGTTCTATAAAATCATGACTGGTGTAGAGAAAGTAGATAAGGAAGTGTTGTTTACTACTTCTCATTACACAAGAACTAGGGGTCCCCAAATGAAATTAATAGGCAGCAGGTTTAAAACAAATAAAAGGAAGTATTTCTTCACACAACACACGGTCAACCTGTGGAACTCCTTGCCAGAGCATGTTGTGAAGTCCAAGTCCATAATAGGGTTCAAAAAAGAACTAGATAAATTCATGGAGGATAGGTCCATCAATGGCTATTAGCCAGGATGAGCAGGAATGGTGTTTGCCAGAAGCTGGGAATAAGCAACAAGGGATGGATCACTTGATCATTACCTGTTCATTCCCTCTGGGGCACCTGGCCACTGTCGGAAAACAGGATACTGGGCTAGATGGACCTTTGGTTTGACCCAGTAGGGCCATTATGTTCTCTTTTCTCTGAAGGCTTTTGTTGCTGCCTTGCTTGTGCTCTCCTATTCTCAGTTGCCATGGAACCTTCGCTCTTCTCTGATTATTATTTTGTCTGTTTTCTTTGTTACTTAGAGCTTTTATACTAAATGTGTACATAGCATGTATGTGAGTACTGATGGTTGTAATCAGAACATGATTACTTTGTTTTCAGACAGTTGCTAACAGGTAACAGTAAAATTTAGCAGTAAAAATGGGGATTTAAAGGAATATATACATGCCATATTATCATTTCTGTAAAAACAAAAGGCCTATTTGTGTTCTTGAGACTTCAAAAGTGATCATCAGATTTTAAATGAAATCACGATGTAGTTTAAAGGCATAATTATGAGAGTTCACATTAAAGTATATTGGAAGAGTCTTCAGGTTTCTTCAGTGGTACCAGTTAATCCAAAATAAATCCAGGTAAATCTGAATTGTTGTTAAATTGTCTAACGGGAGAAATACTATTGAAATTAGTCACTTTTTTTGTATGGGACTGTTCTGACATCTAAAGTATTTTCCTTATACTTTATCTAGGTATAAGTTCACGTATGTGGTTGAGACAGTTCATAAGAATACCCCAGTGAACAAAAGGTGAAGTAACTTGCAGTTGTCTGACGTGGTCTCTTATTTATTGCTACTATATCCATACTTTCCTTGGAGTGGGGAATGGAGGTGTGAAGGGAAACCTTTTAAATGTGGTTCTAGTCTGAAACGTTAATTTGAGAGAGAGAGAGAAAATGTGTGTGTGACTTGAACCCCTTCCACCTCCACTTCCCCTCTCTGGGTCCTCATTCCTTTTCCCCTCAAACCTTCCTTTTTATTTCTGATAGAGTCCAGGCTACAGCAAGTTGAGCTTCTGCCTCTGATATGTATAGCGTTAGCAGCATAGCACCAAAGAAATTCCTCTAGGCAGCCTGCATCTGTTTTTTTCTGTGAACTGGGTTTTTCCGGGGTGTTCTGGTTTGCGCCAAAATCAATAGGCTTGTGATCACTGATGCCTAAAGCATAACCTGAAAATTTGAAGTTGATGACATGCAGCTTTCCAAAATTGTTGTTACTGACAGAGAAATGCAGTTGAACTGGGTGTTAGACCTTCCTTTGCTTGGCTGGTGATTATCTTGTTTGACCTCTTGCATAACACACGCCATAGAATCTCAGCCAGTAATGCACTTACTCTTTTGTGATCTGCAGTACTGCATGTTGACTAGTGTCCAGTGAGAGTATCTAGTTTGTATTAGAATAGTCACTTTAAAATTTCAATTTGAACATTGCTTTCACATATTCTGAATTAGGGTTGAAATTTTCTACTTGTGGTTGCTAAAATGAATGTTAGGATAAAGAATTTGAGCATATCCTTACAGCCATTTTAGTTCTAGAAATTTTTAAAAAACCCCAAACTCTATTTTTTCATTTAAAAAGAAAAGACATTTATTTCATAAAACTAAATTGGCTGAACTTTGAAATTTGGCATGTGAACAGTGTTCATCTTAAGCTGCTTGCACAACCAGGCTTGGCAAAAATTCGCTGAATGATAGAAGTAATTTTTTTCCCAATTGTTTGCTATCCATTGAACATGTTTTGCACCTTTTTACATGCCACATTGTACACTGAATCTGCCTTATGTGTTGTGCTCAGATTCTTAGTTGGACAGACAGTGTGAGAGAGATTGTCAATGTTATACAGAAACTCCTAGGAAAGTTCTTCCAAATAAATGCGTACTAATATATTATCAGGAACTGAAGAAAATCACATGGATGAAATTGCATAATTCATTATTTTAGAGTCTCTCTAACTTTTTTCTATATCTTGAAATATCCTGCAAATTATAAATTTCATTTAAAGATGGACACCTCTGTACAACTCTGTAGTACTTCCTAGTTCACTGAAGATATCTTGTAATGCATTATGATGTGACATCAGAGATGCTGTAGCTTACAATAAGACTTCTGATATTTTGTGATGTTGCCAGGAAGCACCATGAAGATCTCTGGGAATAACCCAGATTAAAAACAAAGCAACAAAAGACAGTATACATTATCTTGCAGCCTGCTTTTTAGGAGCACTTAGTGTGTGTTTCTGTAAACTTAGCCATTCAGAAAAGTGATATGATTGAGTTCTATAAAATCATGACTGGTGTAGAGAAAGTAGATAAGTGTTGTTTACACTGTGGCCGTGCCGCCCGGCCCAGCCCGCTGGAACATGCTGCGGCCGTGCTGCCCGGTCTGGCTTGCCGGAGCAGCCTGCGGCCGCGCTGCTCCTCCAGCCAAGCCAGGGACATCCTCCCCTGGCCCTCCCCAGATAAGGTGGGAAGGGATGGGATGGGGAGAGTGTGGGGGTCCCGGGCTAGGGGTGAGGTCATGTGGGGGGTGGTCACAGCCCTGACTCCCAGCTTCTCCCCCCCAAAAAATTTCCCCACCAGTTGCTGTCCCAGCCCGTCAGGGTAAGCAGCTGGCATGCCGGGACACTTTGTTTACTTAGGTTTACCTCCGTGCCTGCGGACGCTCGAGGTACACAAACCATCTTGGCCCACCAGCGGCTTATCCTGATGGCCTGGGAGCCAAAGTTTGCTGACCCCTGAATTATAGGGTCGACTTATGAACGGGTCGTAAAAAGTTTCCATTTTTACTTATCCATCTGGGGGGGGTGTGTCGTCTTATAAACGAATCGGCTTATGATCGAGTATATATGGTACATTAAATTTTTTGCATTTCCTAACTTTAATGTCCTAGAGCAGCTTTAACTTGAAGGCATCCCTTTAACTTCCTGTCCTGTACTTGAATGTTGCAAGATTAGTCATCTTTCTGTGACACGTGGCTACAGTGTTAAGGACAGCATGGCAGCATCAACTCTGGATAATTTGTTCTTTTATATTGTTAGGAGTCTAGTACAGTGGTTCTCAAACTTTAGCAACCCGAGGACCCCCATTTTGATTTAAAAATTTTTGCGGACCCCCAAGCCAGCTTCTAATTTTCCCTGGGGGTGCTGAACCCCCACTCCGCCCCAGACCTTGCCCCCCTTCCCCCAAGGCCCCACTCCCTGCCCCATCTCTTCCTGCTCCTGCTCAACCCCTGTCCCTCCTCTTCCCTGCCTATTTCTGCTCCCGCCCCCGAGTGCGCCCTGTCCCCACTCCCAGCGCCTCCTGCACACTGTGGAACAGCTGTTCCGCAGTGTGCAGAAGGCACTGGGAGGGCGAGGGAGGAGTTGTCCGGGGCCACCGACCCCACTGATCATGACCCCTGGAGCCGGAAATGACTCGCGGATCCCCTGTGTACCCTTACAGACCTTCAGGGTCCATGGACCCCAGTTGGAGAACCTCTGCTTTAGTATACTCCTGGGGGAATTCTGCACCAAAAAACTAAAAATTCTGCACACAATATTTTAAAATTCTGCATATTTTATTTGTCAGAGCCCAGCAGGAGGGCCAGACACCTGCATCTCCCCCCCTCCCCCAGAGCCCAGCTGTGGGGCAGCCCCCAAGGGCAGACACCCACACTCACTACCCTCCCACCCACCCAGAGCCTAGCTGCAGGGCCCTCCCAGCCCAGACACTCACACCCTCTCATCCTCCACAGCCCAGCTCGCATGCCCCCCCTCCCCACCAGAGCCCAGCTGTGGAGCCCACCTCAGCCCAGACACCTTCACCCCATACCCCCAGAGCCCAGGGATCCAGAGGGAGAAACAGCCTGATGCTGCGTCCTGGCCTTGTGTGGAGTTTCCTGCACGCTGCCTCCTTCTTTCAGGACGTAATAAGAACCTGCAGCTGCCAGGAACCCTCCAGCTCCTCCTCCTCCCTCCACCCCCCCCCCCACCTCCACCCCCAGCAGGGTCCTTTATGTGCTGTGTCCAGCAGCTCCTAGTGGTGCCCAGCAGCTCTGTAGCCCATTTCTGTGGGAGAAAAAGGAAATTTTGCATGTACAACATTAATTTCTGTGCAAATTCTGCATGGACAGTGGCGCAGAATTCCCCCAGGAGTACTAGTAGCATAGAAGCTTGGACAATTAAGAATGAAGACTAATTGCTGTAGTTTACTAATCTGTCTTAGAACGAGCTCCTGGCTTGGGGTATGGGGAAGCATATGTAGCCTTAGTAACACCCTCATAATAAAATTGAGAATTTTGAATTCAGAGACACCATACTTTCTGGTTTGTGTATAGTCCTGTGGTTTCTAATGTGGATATAAATACTAGTTACACATTGTTACTGATTGTGAACGGAATACTTGCTTGCTTACTCTTCTTTTCAAACTACCTAGCCTTTATTTATTTCTGCTGAGGTTTTATGTATTTGTTTTTCAGATGAGACCCTTTTTGCTCTTCCTGCTGCATCTGAGCCTCTGATGCACTCCTCTGCAGGCAAGTTCTTTCTGCTAGCCTTTTGTCTTAGAGTACATTCTGCACTTTGACTGTCATCTCATTAACTCCTTCCAACTAGTTTGCATTTACTAAAAGTTAGCATGGGTCCAAGAATAGCATTTATCTTCCAAATTCTAAGCTTGCAGTTTATCTGCTCAAGATTCAAATATGCATTTATTTCTGTAGATGGCAGATAGTTCCTATTATAAACAAGCTAGTGCTCTGTAGATTCTTGGACTCTTGATACAGGAAATCATGTGATACAATTAACAGGTTAAAATTTTAAAGCATAGTTGCTCTTACTGACTAGCGAAAGCTTTAATCAGTAATAACTTTCTGCAGTATTTTATGTGTAAATGAACTCCATGGTATAGCATTTACTCAGTGGCTGTTCTTCTAATATGCTATCCATAGAATCACTTTTTTGTAAAAGGGAAAATAAGACCGATTCCCCTCCCACCTCCCCGCCAACACACACACCTGGTTAGAGTTGCCTAACATTCTTATTGGTGATACTTGGATTGGATACTATTCTCCTCTGATCTTTTGATTTTAACTAATCTTTGCACTGCATAAAGTTGCTGCTTCTCTAACCTTTTGCATACTTCCCTGCTTGCTAAAAGAGGTGAAATAGAATAACATTATATTCTAACCCACACTTTAGTTTAATGGCTAGTAATATTTATGATTGTTTTAGAGGAATGTTTTAATAACTAATATTATTTTGAACTTGTCATACAATTTGCATTAACTTTAAGAACACTTGCATTCTCTAACTTTCCTTTCTGTCCATGGTCACAGAAAAAGTTATGGACTTGCAGGAGCAGCCAGGTAGCACTATGTCGTCTGGCCAAGAGGATTTCACTGCAGTCCTGCTTGACACTGCTGCTTCTCTTCCTTCTCTCTCTCCTCTCTCAGCCGATCCCTTTAAAGAGCACGCAACCTTTGATATGCTATCAGATGGATTACCTGCAAGAGGCATTTACAACAAAAATGAAAGTGAGGCTTATAAAGAAACTAAAGAAATTGCAAGGAATCCATTTCTTGTAGAGAAAAATGCCAGAGATGTTCCAGAGATGGAATATTCAGAAATGGAATTCCCATTTGCTAAAGCAGAAGCAGCCATTATATTACAGACTATAGAAGAAAAGCTGCTAGAGAACAGTAAAGAAAGGTTTAACCTAGAAAAAATCCCTGCACATCAGCACCATACATCTCCAGAAGTTCCTGTTGATTTATTTGGAAAGCATGATGAAGAGGCATCTTCTGAGAAAGTGAAATATGATAGCAATGATCATGGTGAAAAAGTTGCTTTAGAAGAAAACACTCCTATAAGGGAAGAATATGTAGACTTCAAACCATTTGAGCCAATATGGGAGGTAAAAGATACTTGCCATGGAGTTAGCAGCTTGAAAGTGGTTGTTGGAAGTCAGGTAGATAGCAAATTAGAAAGCAGTTTAGATGAGAAATATGATGCAGATAAACTTCAGATACTAACAATACAAAAAGATCTTGAAAACAAAAGTGAAAGCAGTAATGAAGATCTTTCTTTCCCAAGCACCCCAGAAGCTATAAAAGAATCGTCACAAGCTTATATTACTTGTGCTAAATTTGAATCTGCTGTAACAATTGAGGACAATATAGCTAAAACTCTTTCTCCATTAGAGGAGGATATGTCAGAAAATAAAACGGATGAGAAAAAAATAGCAGAAATGAATGCCCAGATTGGCACAGAACAGAATGATACCAGCATTGAAGTAGTAGGCAGACAGGGCCAGGAAGCTGACTATGCTAAAACAGAGAGTTTATCAGAGATGTCTGCTGATACTGCAACAAATATGCCTGAAGGTCTTACTCCAGATTTAGTACAAGAAGCATATGAAAGTGAAATGCATGATGCAACATGTACAAAACTTGCTTATGAAACAAAGATAGATTTAGTCCAAACATCTGAGTCATCACAAGAGCCTTTGAAACCTGTGATACAGCTCTCTCTCTCATTTGAAGGAGCTGAAGCTGCCCCATCACCAGTCTTGCCTGATATTGTTATGGAAGCCCCATTAAACACTGGAGTTGCTGGTGCAGATGCTACTGCTGGGCAGCTTGAAGCCTCCCCATCAGAAGCTTTTACTCCTATCGTTGATTATGAGAATGTAAAACAAGAGTCTGGGAAATCTCCACCATACCAAGAGGCAGTGAATGTATCATTAACACAGGCACAAGAAGCAAAGGAGGAAGCTGTATTAAAAGAACCTGATCATAAGAGTAGTGCAGTTGCTGAAGAAATAGAGACTCCTTATATATCTATTGCTTGTGACTTAATTAAAGAAACAAAGGTCTCCAGTGAATCTGCTTCCCCAGCCTTTATAGATTATACAAAGACACTAATAACAGAATGTGTTTCACAGCATGTGCCTGAACATATTGAGTCCTTTGAAAAAATGTCACCCCAGTCTGGAAAAACTGCCTTGTTTAGTGGTCAGCCAACACCTGAGCTTCCTCAGAAAGAACAAGTAGTTGCATCCCTCACTGTGGAAGATAAATCAGTTGAAAATACTGACAAGATTGTAACACATGATGATGGTAAGGAGAGACTTACAGATTTGCTACATTCTACTGGCAAACCCTATTTGGAGTCTTTCCAACCTGAATTGGAATCTTCCATAACTACTACTACTTTGCCCTCTGAGTCAGCTTTTATAGAAATAGCCAAGGAAAAAAATCATCTTCAAATGGAGGAGTTGAGTACTGTGGCCTATTCAGGTGATATGTCTGTTTTTAAGGAATCAAAAATAGTAGACAAAGTTCTCTTACTCACAAAGTCATCTCCAGTCACACTGACAGAAGATTTTATGACATTAGTCAGTCCTAAAACTGCTCCTAAATTGGTGACAAAAAACACTGACAAAGAAATATCCCACAAAGATGAAAGTAAACAGATTACTAATGTGATCAAAGCTGAGACAAGTCACTTGCCTTGTCCAGAACTATCCTATGATCTGTCTTTAAAGAATGTGCAAGTGAAAGCTGAAGAAAATATTCATGCCTTGGAAAAGTCCTCAGAGGTTTTGGTCAGAGAAGTGCCTGAAGTATCCAAGGTGGTGTTACTGCCTACTGATGTTTCACCTTTATCCACTGAGAAAGAGGTAGTCAGTATAGGAAAACCTGAAGCCCTTGAGAAAGAAGCTGAGAGAGAAGTTGCTTCTGTTAAAGACAAGGAAAAATCTACTGCTATATTTACAGCAAAGATGAGTAAATCCTCAGGTAATCTGCATACACTGTCTTGCACTTCACTAATCAACATATTTCTTTAGCTAAACTTAAGCATTAATGACGTCTTTTTTTTTTTTTAAATGGATCACTATTTGTACATTTTATTGTCTAACATATTTCTGGTGCCCTCAGCTTAAAATGTGAGTACTATATTAACATTTTCCCCATCCTGACTGCACCAGTATTTTTTTGTGTTCAGTCTTGCCTACCAGCCACTCAGGGTGGATTTCCCTTCCCCAGTCTTCTCCTCTCCTCTTTTTACTGGTCGTCTATTGGTACAGAGCTTTACCCTGAGCAAAGAGAACAGCTTACTTCTTACTTCAAAATTCTTTGGTGCTCCTCAATAAACTGGGCATCAAAAGCCCTGGAAACCAGTTTTTATTGCTCGAAGCCATGCATGTTATCTCCATGTTGCTAGCCCCAAGTTTTGAGACCAAATTATCCGTCAAAGGCAGGTTGCCATAGTAACTGGGGTGGTGAGTCTCTTAATTTACATTGTATGAGTTTATCTCAAATGCTTTTGTTTCTTCACCTACAGAATTTAATCATAAATCAGATCTTAAAACTTTCTGGGTAGTTTTTCTGCAGCTGCATGTACAACTTGTAGCCATCAAAGGCGCACTGATACAGCCCAAGCAATAACTTACGTCTTGCTTTTCATTGTTGTAATCAGTGGGCCTACATGTACATCAGGGATCTTAATATTCACATTTTTGAAAATGCTGAGCAGTAAGAAGTCCAATATTCTGTGAACATTAAAATCACTTTGTACACATACAGCTATATTAGAGATGCCCATTTCTTATTTTTATAATGAGATCTTAGTGAGCTGTACTCTAGCACAGTATTTCCCTAAATTCACATTGATTTAAAGTAGCAGAAAGGTAGAGGGTAGGATTCTCAGCATTTCATGTCTCATAATTGCTGCTCCAAACTATATGCCTCATTCAAATCCAGCTCAATTGTGGGATAAAATAAAACTGCTTGCCTTTTTGGTGCAGAACACTATGCTCCTTCTTGAAAAATTCTTGTGAATTATACATAAGCCTGTGATTTACTGGAAGTCTGCTTCTGGCACAAGTAGTGGTCAGTCTTTATAGACTTCAGTTTAGTATAAATGTGGATACATTGGAATCAGCATCATTTCAGTGTATGTATCCCTATTAATCTGAATTCTGTGAACTCTTGTTTTACTACATGCATGATGTGCAGTTTAATTTTTATGCTTTGTGTTGGTATTCCGTGTTACCTGCATGCAGCAGACTTCAAATTTCATAAGGGTTCTGTTTTGTGTACTTGTGTATACCTACTGGTACGATTACCTTATTTATCCAGTCCCTACTTCAAGAGCTTACAACTTAAAATTACACAACATTCTAAAATTAAATGCAGACTTTTTCCTTCCTAAAAGTTGCTGCTGTTCTTTAAAATAAACGAAAAGACCTTTTCTTTTCCTTTCCGGATCCTATTGCCACTTAGTATAGCGGTATTTATATTATTACAAAGTATTCCTTTGCTGTTTTATGGAGACTTCACATCCAACACCAGTTGACCTCTCTGGCATTTTTCTTGAAACTGGTTTCTCATCATTTGAACTCAGGGAAGCTATCCTTTGTTTAAAAAAAAGTTATTATTTGGAACAAGAACTTTTTAAAGCACATTGCTAATAGACTCAGACTTTAACGCCAGAAGGGTCCATCATGACCATCTAGTCTGACCTCCTGCACATTGCAGGCCACAGAACCTCACCCACACTCTCCTGTAATAGACCCATAGCTAAGGCCCGTGACCTGTCCATGACTTTTACTATATACCCCTGACTGACTTGAGGGGAGGGGCGGCCGTGGGTGCTGCGGTGGGAGGGGCACTGTGGGTGCTCAGGGGATGCAGCACAGGGGGGAACTGCAGGTGCTGGGGGGGGGGGGGGGCGGGGGGGGGGGGGGGGGGGGGGGGGGGGGGGGGGGGGGGGGGCTGGAGCAGGCTCCCTAACTGGCTCCTGGGAAGAGGCGACCTTAGCTCCACATGCTGCCTCTGCTCCGGTCCAAGCCCCGGTTCTGCAGCTCCCATTGGCTGGGAACTGTGGCCAATGGGAGCTGCGGGGGGCGGTGCCTGCGTGCGGGCAAAGGCAGCACATGGAGGTAGGTGCTGAGGGAGGGGAATTGCTGTCGCCCTTTCAGGGACACCTCCCTCCCCCCCCCCAGGTAAGCACCACACCCCAACCCTGAGCCCCCACAGACCCAAATTCCTGCTGCTGGGGAGTGGGGGCCCGAGACTGCCCCAGCAGTGGCTGGTGAGCCTGGCCTGGGGCTGCCCGAGCTGCTCGGGTGCACTGACCGCTGCGGAAAGTCATGGAAAGTCACGAAATCTGTGACCTCCGTGACAAACATGGAGCCTTACCCATAACCTCTGGCTGAATTACTGAAGTCCTCAAATCATAATTTAAGGACTTCAAGTCACAGAGAATCCACCATTTACACTAGTTTAAACCTGCAAGTGACCCAGGCCCCATGCTGCAGAGAAAGGCGAAAAACCCTTTAGGGCCTCCACCAATCTGACTCGGGGGAAAATTTCTTCACAACTCCAAATATGGCAGTCAGACCCTGAGCATGTGGGCAAGACCCACCAGCCAGACACCTGGGAAAGAATTATTTGTAGTAACTCAGAGCCCTTCCCGTCTAGTGTCCCATCACTGGCCGCTAGAGATATTTGCTGCTAGCAGTTGCAGATTGGCTATGTGCTATTGTGGGCAGTCTCATCATAATCCATCAACTTATCAAGATCAGTCTCGAAGCTAGTTATTTTATTTTATTTTTTTGTCCCCACTATTCCCTTTGAAAGGCTGTTCCAGAACTTCTCTCCTCTGGTGGTGACAAACCTTCATCTAATTTCGAGTCTAAACTTGTTGATAGCCAGTTTATAGCCATTTGTTCTTGTGTCCACATTGGTGCTTAATTTAAATAACTCCTCTTCCTCCCTCTGATATATTTATAGAGAGCAATCATATCTCCCCTCAGCCTTCTTTTGGTTAGGCTAAACAAGCCAAGCTCTTTGAGTCTCCTCTCGTAAGGTAGGTTTTCCATTCCTTGGATCATCCTAGTAGCCCTTCTCTGCACCTGTTCAGTTTTCATTCATCTTAAACATGGGAGACCAGAATTGCACACAGTGTTCCAGATGAGGTCCCACCAGTACCTTGCCTGATGCATCCTAGGATTGTAGTAGCCTTTTTCACGGTCACATCACATTGGCAGCTCATACTCGTCCTGTGATCAACCAATACACCCAGGTCTTTCTCCGCCACTGTCACTTCCAACTGATATATCCCCAGCTTATAGCAAAAATTCTTTAGTCCCTGTCACAGGGTCCGCACAGGTCTCCGCCCTCTCGAGCCTGTGCCCTGCATTGGCTGGTTCAATAAAGAGTCCCCATGCCTTCTTGGTGCTTCACCCATGTGTCTTTATTTACAGCGCAACCGTGTAGTCCCCCTTATTCCCCGAACAGCTATCCCCATTCAGACCCTTCCCATGGTCTAACCACCATGAGGCTCCCTGCCTTTGGTGAGGAGACAGAGATGTATGCCTCCTATCCCCTCTCAGGCTAGCCTCCTGACTGAGCTTTCTCCAGGGCTTTTATAGCCCTCCCCTTCCTCAGCCCAGCTGTCTCTACTTAACTCAAGTCATTGCTGTGAGCTGGCCCTCGTTAGGGCCTGCAGCTGGGCTCTCTGCCAGAAAGCAGGGCTTAGCCAGCATTTTAGCAGGGCATTCCAGGGGTTTACCCCTACCCTGCCACAGTCCCTAAATGCATGACTTTGCACTATTAAATTTCATCCCATTTCTATTACTCTGGTTTTCAAGGTTGGCCAGATCTTCTTGTATGATATTCTTGTCCTCCTCTGTATTGGCAATACTGTATCTCCCAACTTTGTGTCATCCGCAAATTTTATTAGCACACTCCTACTTTTTGTGCCATTGTCATTAATAAAAATGAACATGCTACATTATTTTAGAGGAGGAAAAGCCTCTTTCCTTCAAGATCAGTGCATACTAAGGTACTGGGGTAAAAAGGCTGTAGCAGCAATTTGTATTTGTTCCCACTATTTTTAAAGCTAATGTGATATTCTCTTAAGACCTGTCAGTTTATAGGGAAGATATAGATTGTTGGAAACTGGATGCAATTTGTTGACAAAATTACTCTCTACTGTTTCATGGTTTCCATGCTGTTCCATCCTCCCATCACTGTCCTGGGGGAGACATAACTCTCCTAGTCATTGTCTTGAATGGAGTTACTCCAGGCGATGCCACGGACCCCCTGATAGCCATCAGGATGAATGGCAGTCTTTGGTCCCATTCCTTCCCTTGAGTTTACTACTTTTCTGAGAGCTGTTTTTAGAGTACGGTTAGTTCACTCCACTTGGCCTGAACTTTGGGGGTGTCCAGCTATATGTAGCATTTGTTTAATTCCAAACACTTGGCAGATTCCTTTTGTGATTTCCCCAATAAAGTGGGGCCCTTGGTCTGAATCAATTTCCCTCGGGATGCCCCATCTGGTTATTACTTGTTCAGTGAGGACCCGAGCTGTAGTTTGAGCTGTTATTTTGAGTAGGGATAACCTCAATCCATTTAGTAAAGGGATCAACAATCACCAGACAATACTGATTACCCCTTGTTGTCCTGGGTAGGGGCCCAATAAAATCAATTTGCATTCGGGCCCATGGTCCCTCTATTCTCTGATGTCTCAGAGGTCCTTTGATTATTTTGGGATCAGCATTATTGGCTGCACATGGTAGACTGTTATTTACAAACTGCTCCACATTGCTGCTCATGTGTGGCCACCAGTCGGCAGCCTGCAATCAGGTTAAGGTTTTCTCTACTCCTAGGTGTCCCCCATCGTGAGCTAGGGAAATCATTTCTGTTCTTAATGCTGCTTCTGCTTAAGACTGCTTCTGGTTCCCCTTCTTTAGTTGCTAGAATTAATTTTGATTCATTCTGCCACAACTTCCACTCCCGGTGCTTTCCCTTTTTCACTAATTCTGTCAGGCTGGGATCCTGGCTTTGGAGGTTTATTAAATCTATTTGAACTGAGTCTCTTTTTCTGGCTGCTGCTATAGGAGCTATACCTTCCCCATTTCTTGGCTGCCACAATTTTCCTTCTTTGGCCCCCCTCCTTGCTTCCTCATCTGCCCGATTATTCCATTTTGACTCCTCATTCCCCTTCTTGTGTGCTCTGACTTTTCCCAAGTGTACCACAGTGTTATGGGCCTTCATCATTGCCCACACATATGTCATTTTGTTGGCATGGGCTATGGGTTTCCCGTCTGCAGATCTCATCCCTCTCTTTTTCCATTCTGGAACCCAATCCACTAGGGACCCAAGGACACAGTCTGAGTCTGTTAAAATGGTTATATTTTCGAGGGCTACTGCTATAGCCACAATTTCGGCTGCTTGGACAGAATATGGTGTACACTGTGCCCTCAGCACCTCGCCCGTAGGCACTTTTACAGCAGCGAAGCCCACATGCAGATGGCCGTTTTTGTAAAAACAAGAGCCGTCCACAAACCAAACAATATCTGCTATTTCCAGCATCTCACTCAGCATGGCCCCTCCCTTGAAGAGCGACGGCTCCCGAGGCAGTGGCTCAGGTAACGGGCATTCGTGCTCTTCCCCCTCTATCAGGAGGCCGTAAGGTATTGGGGACAGTACTGGTTTTTTTTCCATATCTACATTTTTGATTAACAAAGCAAGGGTCCATTTTGCCAATCGAGGGCTAGATACGTGGCCATTGTTGATTTTGCCAGTGAGTACATGCTTCACTGGGGAGTGGTTTATTTTTAGTAACACGGGACAAACCCACCAGGTATTCCCAATGCTGTAGTGCCCAAATGAGTGCCAAGACCTCCTTTTCACATGGGGTGAATCCCTTCTCTATCTCACTCAGGGTCTTGGAGGCAAAAGCTACAGGTCGGAGACCTGTTCCATGGTTCAGGCTTAGCACAGCTCCCATTCCCTTGTCTGTAGTTTCCAGTTGTAATACAAAAGGTTCTCCTACCCGGGGACATGATAGGGCTGGGGCTTGGGCCAAGGCTTGTTTTAACTGGGCCATGGCTTCCAGCTGCTGTAGGTCCCCAGTTCCATTCTGCCCCTTTCTTTAACAATTCATGCAGTGGTGCTGCTTTTTCTGAAAACCCTTCTATAAGATCTCGGGAAAAGTTAACCATGCCCAGGAAGGATCTCAGAGCAGTTAGGTCTGTGGGGGCTGGGTGATTGAGAAATAATTTAACCCTCTGTTGGTCAGGGGAGCTCCCTTCTTGTCCCAGGATTACCCCAAGCTAGTGTATGTGCTGGGAGCACAGTTGGGCCTTCTTTGGGCTTACTTTAAACCCTGTTTCCTGAATCTTTTGCAGCACTCTGTCCAACACCTTTACATTTTCCTCGTGGGTCTGTGTGCAGACCAGGATATCATCCACATAAGAAATCACACTATCCCTTTCAGACATTCCCTCCCACATTTTTGCTACATGGGCATGGCAGATAACAGGTGCGTTATTCCAGCCCATGGGGACCTGGGCAAATCACAATTGTTTTTCCTGAAAAGTGAAAGCAAATTTTATAGTAGCTGTCCCGGTGTAAGGGGATAGCAAAGAAAGCGTTAGCCAAACCTAAAACTGAAAACCACTGGGCCCGTCCTACAATGGAAGCCATTACCTCCTGATATTTAACCACTATGGGGGCCATAGGTGGAGTCACCCAGTTGAGGGGGCAAAAATCCACAAGTTTTGCCATCACTCTTAAGGACGGGCCATAGGGCAGCATTGTTAGAGCTGGGCTGTTCCACTAAAACTCCTTGGCTCAAAAGCCCATCAATTGTTTCCTTTAGACTAGCTTCCGCCTCCTTTGGATATCGATACTGCTTCTGGCATGGAGGATCAGGGCCTGTGACTAGGAATTCTGCATCAATTTTACCACATTCTATTTTATTCTTGTCCCACACCTCCTGGTATTTCTCTGCAATTGCTAAAACTTCTGGGGGCCAAGCAGCCCATTCCAATTTCTCAGATGCCTTAAGGGCTGCTATTCAATAGCTGACTGAAATCTCCACAGGCTCCCATGGGGTGCAAGGAGGCATTTCCCACAAAACCCTGATAGCACAATCAACCAGCACTCTCAATTCCCTCAGAGCATCTATTCCTAGAATACCTTCTCCCCCCAAATCCATCAAGCCAAATTGCCCTTGACTCTTCTTCGTTCCCACACTATATGGGATTTTTTTACAGAAGGGGACAATGCTTTGAGCCTCATTAAATCCCTGCAAGGTTTTGACTCCAGCCAGAGGTCCATAAAGGGGCTTATTTTGGGTACTAATTAGGGAGTAGGTGGCACCTGAGTCTACGGGTAAATTTTGTCCGAACGCACCTCCTGCAAACTTCACATAAACCGTGAACCTCCCCCACTCCACCAGTGTTTAATTGTGCTACAATTGGGGGATCCTGGGGTGCCCATCCTCCCTATAGGGCAGCAGTCGGTGGTGCACTGGCGCTTTTTCCTCGACGCTCCAGTTCATGTTCTGCCAATTTCGCTAGGAGTTCAGCAGTAGGCAGCCGGTCTATTGTTTCCTTTTGCTCATATTTTAAAAGCTGCTTCCAAATTTCCCCACGCCATGAGTCGGGGGTTCTGCCTCGTCCCTTATGGGGTCTGTCTCCACTTTCCTTTTCCTGCGTGCTACTTGGAGGGGCTATAGCAGCCACCTTATCAGGTTTTCTTTTAGGAGAGTGGATATCCTTTTGGACCTCATAGGCCTGCGTTGCTCTATTCTCAATGTCTCTTGTTAGAACTGCTGCCAGATCCATAACCACTAAGGCCATACAAATTAAAGGGAAAAATCCTTGGATTAAAGCTTGTTTGAAAGGGAGGGCTGCAAAGTCTGGGTTAATGACATTTGTCAGCCCAGAATGTCTCCATGCCAGTTTCTTTCTGCCTATATAACTTTCCACTCTCTCCCCTGACTGTTTCTTCTCTTGGTGAAATATAACTGTGGGGCTTTCTCCCGAGAAGAGGGTGTGTATTACTCCTCTCTGTGCATTTATGTGCTTCTCTGTATCATCTGCTCCGGGGTGTGTGTGGCGCATCTGCATATCATAAGGGGGCCCTGCAAAATCCTTGGGGGACATACACTCCCTGCACATAGCTGACACATCAGCCGGAGTGAATACAGCCATGCCAGATACTCTTACCATCCACCCCAAGGCTGTGCTCCTATTCAGTAGGCCAACTGATTTCTCTACTACCCTAACCTGGTAAAGGGTCTAGTCTCCAGCCGCTCCTCTGTTCCTCCCTGACCTCCCTGAGGTCCCCTTTTTGTGACAGAGGTATTGACTATGCGGGCCACTGGAGGAGGTCTTTGCAGCTCTTCCAGTGATTCCGGTAGGGGACTATATGGAGACTGCCCGATGGGATCTAGGGTGAACTCACCAGGGTCCTTCAGCTCATAATTGCAATAAGGGGGGTATGCATTGGGATCCTCCTCTGATTCTATGTCTTCCTCCCAACTACAATTCACTCTGATCCCTGCCATGATCCCTCTTTGCTCTCCCAACTGAGCCTTAAGGGCACAAATCAATCTCAGGCATTCCCCGTGGTCTGCCTGACTTCTGCTTTGTGAATCCTGATAAAATACAGGCAGCGTCTGATCAGAAACAGTCAAATAAAAAAGAGTCCCATTCAATTACATCATGTAATGGCAGACAGCTAAAAGGAGACAAGTTTTTAAAGTGCTTATATACCAATGCTAGAAGTCTAAATAATAAAATGGGTGAACTAGAGTGCCTCGTATTAAATGAGGATATTGATATAATAGGCATCACAGACACTTGGTGGAATGAGGATAATCAATGGGATACAGTAATACCAGGGTACAAAATATATCTGAAGGACAGAACATGTCATGCTGGTGGGGGAGTGGCATTATATGTGAAAGAAAGCATAGAATCAAATGAAGTAAAAATCATAAATGAATCAAACTGTACCATAGAATCTCTATGGATAGAAATTCCATGGTCTAATAAGAAGAATATAGCGGTAGGGATATATTACCGACCACCTGACCAGGATGGTGATAGTGACTGTGAAATGCTCAGGGAGATTAGAGAGGCTATTAAAATAAAAAACTCAATAATAATAATGGGGGATTTCAATTATCCCCACATTGAGTGGGTCACCTCAGGGTGGGATGCAGAGATAAAGTTTCTTGACACCTTAAATGACTGCTTCTTGGAGCAGCTGGTCCTGGAACCCACCAGAGGAAAGGAAATTCTTGATCTAGTCCTAAGTGGAGCACAGGATCTGGTCCAAGAGGTGAATATAACTGGACTGCTTGGTAATAGTGACCATAATATAATTAAATTTAATATCCCTGTGGCAGGAAAAACACCACAGTGGCCCAACACTGTAGCATTTAATTTCAGAAAGGGGAACTACACAAAAATTAGGAGGTTAGTTAAACAGAAATTAAAGGGTGCAGTGCCAAAAGTAAAATCTCTGCAAGCTGCGTGGAAACTTTTTTTAAAGACACCATAATAGAGGCTTAACTTAAAAGTATATCCCAAATTAAAAAACAGAACCAAAAAAGAGCCACCATGGCTAAACAACAAAGTAAAAGAAGCAGTGAGAGGCAAAAGGGCATCCTTTAAAAAGTGGAAGTTAAATCCTAGTGAGGAAAATAGAAAGGAGCATAAACATTGGCAAATGAAGTGTAAAAATACAATTAGGAAGGCCAAAAAAGAATTTGAGGAACAGTTAGCCAAAGACTCAAAAAGTAATAGCAACATTTTTTTAAGTACATCAGAAGCAGGAAGCCTGCTAAACAACCAATGGGGGCCACTGGACAATCGAGGTGCTAAAGTAGCACTCAAGGACGATAAGGCCATTGCGGAGAAACTAAATGAATTCTTTGCATCTGTCTTCATGGAGATTCCCAAACCTGAGCCATTCTTTTTAGGTGACAGATCTGAGGAACTGTCTCAGATTGAGGTATCATTAGAGGAGGTTTTGGAACAAATTGATAAATTAAACAGCAATAAGTCACCAGGACCAGATGGTATTCACCCAAGAGTTCTGAAGGAACTCAAATGTGAAATTGCAGAACTACTAACTGTAGTCTGTAACCTATCATTTAAATCAGCTTCTGTATACCAGATAACTGGAGGACTGCTAATGTGACGCCAATTTTTAAAAAGGGCTCTAGAGGTGATCCCGGCAATTACAGGCCTGTAAGCCTGACTTTAGTACCGGGCAAACTGGTTGAAACTATAATAAAGAACGATATTGTCAGACATATAGATGAACATAATTTGTTGAGGAAGAGTCAAAATGGTTTTAGTAAAGGGAAATCATGCCTCACCAATCTACTAGAATTCTTTGAGGGGGTCAACAAGCATGTGGACCAAGGGGATCCAGTGGATATAGTGTACTTAGATTTTCCAGATACCCTTTGTTTCCTATCTTTTAACCAGTTACCAATCCATGAGAGCACCTTCCCTCTTATCCTGTGGCAACTTACTTTGCGTAAGAGCCTTTGGTGAGGGACCTTGTCAAAGGCTAAGTATAAATGGTCAGTTTTCAGAAGAGAGAGAGGTAAATAGTGGTGTCCCCAAGGTGTCTGTTCTGGGACCAGTCCTGTTCAACATATTCATAAATGATCTGGAAAAAGGGGTAAACAGTGAGGTGGCAAAATTTGCAGATGATACAAAATTACTAAACATAGGTAAGACCGAGGCAGCCTGCGAAGAGCTATAAAAGGATCTCTCAAAACTGGGTGACTGGGCAACAAAATGGCAGATGAAATTTAATGTTGATAAATGCAAAGTAATGCACATTGGAAAGCATAATCCCAACTATACATATAAAAGATGGGGTCTAAATTAGCTGTTACCACTCAAGAAAGAGATCTTGGAATCATTGTGGATAGTTCTCTGAAAACATCCACTCAATGTGCAGCGGCAATCAAAAAAGCAAACAGAATGCTGGGAATAATTAAGAAAGGGATAGATAATAAGACAGAAAATGCCATGTTGCCTCTATATAAATTCATGGTACGCCCACATCTTGAATACTGTGTGCAGATGTGGTTGCCCCATCTCAAAAAAGATATATTGGAATTGGAAAAGGTTCAGAAAAGGGCAACAAAAATGATTAGGGGCATGGAATGGCTTCCGTATGAGGAGAGATTAATAAGACTGGGAGTTTTCAGCTTGGAAAAGAGATGTCTAAGAGGAGATATGATTGAGGTCTAAAATCATGACTTGTGTAGAGAAAGTAGATAAGGAAGTGTTGTTTACTCATAACACAAGAACATGGGGTCCCCAAATGAAATTAATAGGCAGCAGGTTTAAAACAAATAAAAGGAAGTATTTCTTCACCCAACACACGGTCAACCTGTGGAACTCCTTGCCAGAGGATGTTGTGAAGTCCAAGACCATAACAGGGTTCAAAAAAGAACTAGATAAATTCATGGAGGATAGGTCCATCAATGGCTATTAGCCAGGATGGGCAGGAATGGTGTCCCTAGCCTCTGTTTGCCAGAAGCTTGGAATGAGCGACACGGGATGGATCACTTGATGATTACCTGTTCTGTTCATTCCCTCTGGGGCACCTGGCACTGGCCACTGTCGGAAGGCAGGATACTGGGCTGGATGGGCCCTTGGTCTGACCTAGTAGGGCCATTCTTATGTTCTTTAAAAGGGCTCTGACTGCAACTTTGCTCTCTGTGGTCTGCTGTGTCTACTCAGAAACTTCCTCCTGCAGCTTGCCACTGACCCTCTCACTCTCACACACCTGCTTCTGCATTTCTACAATCGGTGCTGCTTGTGTCAGAGACGTAGCTCTGAGAGCATCAGATTCTGCCTTCAGATTAATCACTTCTTTCCTTTTCAGCTCTGATTCTTTCCAATTTCTGCACCTGGTCTTTTAGCTGATCTATCTCCTGATCCAGTGTTGTTGCAACCATCCACAACCCCTGCAAAACAGCCTTTTTCTTTGCTCAACATTCAGACCTCCCCACCTTCCTGCACTAACCCAGATATCCCATTGCTTGTGGAGCTGCAGGAAGGCTCTGGGGCCAGTGAAGGCACCCGGCTTCCAGAGTCCATTACCCCCATACTCTTGTACAAAATCTGTCAATCTGTTTCCCAACATCATTTTCAACTGTTCTTTCTTTCCAGTTGTTTCCCTGTCTCTGGACATAACTTCCTCCACTGGAGCAAGCAATCAGCCTGAGTTCTGAGTCCCAGTAACGGAATGTATCTGTAAATTAACTCATGAACTGCGACACGGGAACTTGTAGGGAGCGACCCCACCCCACTGTCTTTTGCCTCCTATTGCAATGGACAAACTATTTGTACCTGTGACGGGTTGGTTCACAGAAACCCCCTTGGGAGCTGCCAGCTGATGTGNCCGTCTCCTTCCTCTCTACCATCCTCACTGGGGCCTTCAAATTCTGTTACCTGGGGTTCTTTCAACCCAAAGCTCTTGGTAACTTTTACTCTTTGCGAGGTGGTGTCAGGAAATAAANACCTCCTATTGCAATGGACAAACTATTTGTACCATCCGTCTCCTTCCTCTCTACCATCCTCGCTGGGGCCTTCAAATTCTGTTACCTGGGCTTCTTTCAACCCAAAGCTCTTGGTAACTTTTACTCTTTGCGAGGTGGTGTCAGGAAATAAATCAGGGGAGACATGGCCGTCCGACCGATAGATGGCTGGCACAAACAGGACAACACAAGAGTGCTTACACTTAAAGCTAAACTTTACTTAGTCTCAAGCACTTAGTCTGCAACAGGTTAGTAAAACACCCCCAACCCTCAATAATTAACAAAGCTGAGTGTGGCTATCGAGTGGCACAGCAGCAGCCTTCTGGTGGCCAAATCTGCCGGTGGGGACCACAAGATGTGTCCAGAGGGAGAATTCCTGAAGAAACCCTCCCGAAGAGTCCAGCTAACTCAAACTTTCCCCCCTAATTTATACATTAGTAATACAATGACATGTCACTTAAAGAAAACTTGTTAAGCAAGCAGTTTCAAAGGTCAAGCGAGAGGTTTCCTTCTGGTCATCGATTAACCTGGTGGTTTTTTTTTCAGAGTTTGCACGCCTTGAGGCCCTGTCAGACACATTCCTGAGGGCACATGGACAAACTTCCTGTTCTTCTAAAATTCATGTATCAGCAATTTCAACACAATTCTTATCAGGAAGGACGTGGAGTCAAGCTGACCTTTCTATGGCACCCAAAACCTCCTCCCCTCCTGCCTTGGTTATGCTAAGGCTGCTGCATGGCCATCTTACGGCCTGCTGACTTGGCTGCTTTTAGCAATAAGCAATAGTGGTTTCAGGCACTTTATTGGTTTGCCAAAATCTCCCCGTACAGTTTGCACTTTCAGAAACTCAAGTATATAATTATTACATTGAGAGGAATATCTGTAGATGAGGAGTTTGGTGCCACCTAGTGTTTGTAAATGAAAAGGGTAATTTAGTGGATATTTTTCACCCAACACAGTACTGTACAAAGGCGTGACAAACTCCTAAGCAGAGCAGTTCAATAGGATATTGTCAAATAGCTTTGTTTTTCTTTCTTTATCTGAAATGCTCTTAGAAGTTAGGAAATGAAAAGCCTGTTACATTTCTTGATCCTATTCCGTTTCCCAAACTTCGTTTACCCCTCTGTGTATTTGAATAATACCTGCTTTTACTTACATAGTTTTATGAAAAATACTTGTACACCAGTAGTGTTTCCCTTAAGTGATGTTATTGTTTTTAATTTTTTTAATCGTTCTGCCCTCTTGTCCTCCAAACACACAACGTAGAAAGGCATTGAATATCATAAATGCCAGTTGAAAGTCAGTGGGAGATGTGGGTTTTCTGCACTTCTGGAAATCAGACCACTTATTTAGGTTCCTAACTTAAGCACCAGTTTCTGAAAATGTTTGGGTTTAATTTCCAGCTAAGAATTTCAGTGCTTTTGTAGGTTTGTGTGAGTGTCTTGTTTGTGAACTTAAACCTGGCCAGGTGCATGTGGATGTAGTTCAGACTAAATGCTGCCAGTTATTTCAATCTCCATTATATTGGTCCATAGGAAGTAAAACTTAATTTGCAGACCAAATCAAAGTACTAAACAGCAATCCAAAAAGGCTGTTGAACTGTTCCAAATGCACGCTGATACTGTGTTAAAAATCATGAAACGTGTGTTTTTACATAATGAGAGCACTAGTGTGATACTTGCCTTGTGCAAGTCTATAACTAAAAACCAAATAATTTTATGTGAGGCTCAAAGCAAGAGAAATAACTAAATGTTACCTTGTATCAACATTATCCAGTTACTCATCTCCATTGATTTCAAATACTCAAGTCTGTAGCACAGTCAAAGATAAAGAGCAGCCCTGCACCTAAGTAGTACCATCACTGAAAGAAAGCTAACCCTGAAGAGGCTTCAAAATTGCTTTGAGAAATGCATTTTTACATTAAGTCAATCTTGATAAAATTTTCCTGCTCTAAGTGCTGTTCAGTTTTTATTATCTTCCCTCTACTACTGGCTGAAAGGTGAAAGGACACTTCTCAGTTAAGATGAAGAAGCAGAAGAAGTGTTTTCCATTGAAACTGTTCTGAGTGTACAAATCTGCAGAATTTCCTTATGGATGGAAAACTTTGTGAATTTTAATTATGAAATGAGACCAATAGTAGTGCCTATTACTTAGCATTATGCAGTCATTCTGTGGTAGTTCACTTCAACCTGCATCACCCCTGCTATTCTACTCTTTGGTCTCTCCTGAGCAGCAGCTTCCCCTTATGCTGGCTTTTGTGATAAATAGTCTTGTAATGTTAGACAGTTTAATTAAGGACTTAATTTAGATAACCAAACACATTTTGGATCACAGTTGTCCAGAGGCAGAAGGCTAGACCACTGCCTGGTCTTTAGGTCTCTTTATTAATAAACATTCTATAGTTGCAGGATTATTGAGAAGCTGTAGAGTTTTTGGTAATGTATACATTAACATTTGGATTTTCATAAGCACTGAGTGTTGGTCTAACTCTGTTTCCAGAGAAGTCAGTGGGCATTTTACATTTAACTTCAGTGGGAGCAGAGTTAGGCCAATGCAGAATGCTTTGTAAAAATCCCATCCAAATTATGGCAAAAGAAAGCCATAAGAACTGTAGAAGAAAGCCATAAGAACTGTAGAACTGTTCTAGTATAGAAATGCCACTTTAATTCTAGCAGCTCTAGGTGAGCTAGTCAGTAGCTTATGACTCAGAAGCTTCATGGGAGCAATTTTCAAAGAATGCAGCTATGTATAATAGGAGAACCTGTTGTGAATCTCAAAGTTGCACCTGTTTTAGATGTGCAGTACTTGAGGCCATTACTTTATAATTTGCTTGTTGACTGAGTAGCTATCTTTGTTTTATTTAAGTCTTGATGCTGAAATATACTTTAACATTAATATTTAATAGCCATCCATCATTCCATAATAAAAATTCAAGTGTTAAGATCCATTTTGCGGGTATATGGGAAGTATGTGGAGGGGAGAGCTGTCTGAAATTAGTAATTACTGAGGGGCACAGATTTGACTGACTGCACAGAGAAGGAGGAATAAATATTGTACATGTAGATAATAAAGGAAAAGATCTGAGTACAGGGTTAGGGAGGTTAGAAGGGTCTGTCCAGGAGGCTAATGAAGCAATAGTGACTTCTAGTGCACCTGGTGTGCTCTTTGTATCGTGTGTGTATTAAAACACAAAGAACAAGAGAGAAAAAGGGACAGATTTTAATTGTACACTTACAAGAATTTTACCACTTGCTACAAGAGATACCTACAGCATCAGGGTTGTTTATTAATTTTAAATGACTAATAAAGTTTATATCTGTTCTAAATTACTGTAGGTGAGAAGGGTAAGTGTCAGCAGCAGAAAATAAATAATTGTATGGACACTAAATGAGTACAGCTTTATCATGCCTAAGAGTTAAACCATTTAAATAATAGTACCTAGCTCTTACATAGCAGTAACAACAAAAAATTATATCTGGCTTCAGAAAGCAAGAATTTAGGAATTACCTTCTTCCAGGCTAAAAAGATAGTTGGTCTAGAGCTCTGATAGCAAAATCTGTGTGCTGGTTGGTGACTAATGTTCCTGAGTGCTGAAGAGAAGCTGTTGCACAACCATGTGTGTCAAGCTTAACAAGGGGTCAGTTTTAGGTAGCTTTTAACGGAGTTCATCTCAAGTGAGAGGAAAACAGGAAAAGATGGTAAAGCTCATTTTGGTAGTAACCAGCCTACCTTCTGTTACAGTTGGGGGGGGACACCCAACTTTCAAAATTGTTTGCATTCAGTGTATTTATAGTCAAATGAATCTTATTTTAGAAAGTTTTAAGTGCCATAAAATCTAAAGATAAGATCTGAGGGAATGTATATAGCTGTGAATATAAAGATTATGGTAATTTTAAAGTGAATAAAATTTAGATGTCTGTTATGCCTATTAAGTCTAAAACTGCAGATGCAAACCTAAAGTCAAGAGGCATTTTTTTCATAGTAACTGAGTGCAAATCAGTGCAAAGTCATGTGTAGGACTACTTTGAGTAGCTTTCTGATAAGCTTGGTCTGTGCAAGATAACATTTTACAATACGAGAGATTTACACATTCTGCAGAGGAAGCTGAGTATTAAGATGCAAATCACTAATTTAGCACCAGCCACAAGAGCACGCTTTGATATAATTTTATGAACTTCTCTTTCTGGTTTGTTTTTATATGACGACACATCAAGTCTTGGCTATGTTTCTAGACAGCATTGGGGAACTTTTTGTCATGCTCAGTATTGATAAACCCAAGTACTCAGAAATCATGACTCAGGTGCAAAAAAACATGAAATTTTTAAAATATTTGGGATTCTTCTGGATTTTGAGCCTTCAGGTTTTATTTGTGTCATGTTTTCAAGCTTTTCTAACCCTAATGGATGTGGAGAAACTTACTCATTTTGAAAGTTCAGATTTGTGATTCCTGGATTGGGGGCTTTAAGAATAACTCAAAATATGATAAAATCATGAGCATCTCTGCATGCTGGTAAAATAACTGGCTGTAAAATTGTTTATATGTGGTAGGAAAAACCTTTTTACACTAATACTTCTACATTAAGTACTCTTGGGGAATTCTGCACCACTGCATGCACACAGAATTCATGTGCCCCGCAGAATTTTTTTTCTCCACAGAAAAGTGCTGCAGTTACATTTTTCGTCCACCATGGGCTGCTGTGGCACCATAACAGAAAGCAGCTGCTCCTGCCCAGCAGCAGCCCCAGCTGTGGATAGGGAAGAGAAGAGGCCAGATTAGGAGGCATGGGGAATGGACAGCGTGGGACACATGGGGCTGCTGGAGGGTCACAGGCTAGGTTTGGAAGGGCTGGGGGTAGGACAGACTGGGGCGGGGGCTGAATGGGAGATGGAATGCAGGAACACGGGGGGGGGCTGAGTGCGGGTGCAGCACCATATGGGGACAGGGGGAGGTGGGTGCAGGGACACATGCTGGAGGGGGTGGCTGAGTGGGAGTGCAGGGACACATGGGGGGAGGGCAGATGTGCCTGACTGAATGAAAGAGGCTAGGTGTCAGCCAGGGTCTGCATGGGGGAGGCTCCCTAACAATCCTAACTCTAGTCACAACCCTAACCCTCTTCCCCCCCCCCCCCCCAAAAAAAACCTATTCCATACTTCCCCCACCCACACCCAACAACCCTCCAAGTTCACACCCAGGCTCCTTCCCACCAATTATTTCTGTCTCCCTCAGCTCCTCCATTACCTCTGACTCTCCCAAGCCTTTGCACTGCTTCTGAGAGGGGCGGGAAATACGGTTCTTTATTGTAGTTTAAATGAATTATTACTCAAAATTCTGTATTAATATGCCTAGCAAGGAATCTATTTGTCAAAAAATATTTCCTGAATCTTTTATGTTATCTGTACTGTTATAGACATACTTGCTGACAGATATTTTGAAATAAATCACCAAAATAATGGAAACTGGTATGATTATATTGTGGTTTTTCGACAAATAAAATATGCAGAATTTTGCAGAATATTTAATTTTTTGGCGCAGAATTCCCCCAGGAGTTAATAAGGTGTGAATAAAGAATGAGTTAAAGATTAAGGCTATTGGAAGGTATTTCTGGTATTGAGATTTCCTTCAGTCTCTTTATGAGCTTTTTACTATTTCATT
This sequence comes from Platysternon megacephalum, assembly GCA_003942145.1. Taxonomy (NCBI): domain Eukaryota; kingdom Metazoa; phylum Chordata; order Testudines; family Platysternidae; genus Platysternon; species Platysternon megacephalum. The sequence goes on from QXTE01000133.1 coordinate 302,150, forward strand.
AGAGGTGTAGACAGAATGATAAAGCACTTCGTATTTCCTACTTTCCCAAGGAAAATGAAATCTATAGTTGACCAAAAAATTAAGGTTATAAATATAACAAGATGACTGAAGTTTTCATGCAAGCTGTGTCAGAAATCTGCATCGGTGGGGGGAAGGGAAAGACAGATTTTGTAGAAATGTAAATGTAAACTTTCACCTTTCCATTTTTTTGTAAGAGCAAACCATTTTGAGTTTGTCTGGTGAAGTCTTGCTCTGAGCATGAATTTTATAACCTCTGGCAATGTGACAAAAAAGCAAGATTGAGGTAGTTTAGCTTCGTTGCAAAAGCCTCTGTGTAATGTTGTAGTATTGATACATTTCAAGTTTAGCCTAGCTGCTTTGAGGAAAAGCTGATTTCCTTTGTACTGGAGATTCCTTTCCCTACCTCCCCCACTCCCTTCGTTCTGTGTGGTACTAGCAGCAAGAAAATGGTTGCAACACTAAGGAGATTTAACTGAAGTGCTGGAGTATTAGTAGCTTAGTTACAGATTGCACTGCGTCAGTCTGCTTCACACCCAGAAGATCGTCATGTGACTTAAGTCCTGCTGCAGTTGTGCAGCAGACAAGACTGCAGACCTCTGTGGAAACTGATGTTTCATATTTCAGACTGTAGATTTCTCCAATTGCAGCTATTTTATTGGTATGCATAATTGATAATCACAGCTGGAGGGTAGATCGTGAGGAGAGATGGACAGTCAGCTGAGCAGTTTGAAAGATAAGGGTATTTCCTGTTTATTTAACATTTTTATTAAGCTAAACATGCTGTGGTTTATTTTTCAGTAAATGAGACTTGTAGCATAGATATTTTTGAAGTTGTAAGACATGGTGAAGTATGTAAAAATGCTAAATGTCTAGGGTAAAAGGAATAAATGATGACCAATACAAAGTAACAAAAATTATTTTAAAAAGAAAAATATCTTCCATAACACACTGCAAATATCTTAGCTGGTTAGATTTTTGCAGTCCTACATAGCATAGCACAGAATAGCTTGGTTCAGTATGTACCGCACAAATGTCAATGCAGCCCTGATTTAGCCAATATGTTGCTTTCAAGGTTTTTAAGTCCTGTTAATTGTTAATGCAATCGAATTGTTAATCTAATGAGGTTAAGTGTGTCTGTGTGAAGTGTGTTGGTCTCAGGATATTAGAGAGACAAGGTGTGTGAGGTAATACCTTTTATTCACAAGCGTTCAAGCTTACACAGAGCTCTTCAGGTCTGGAAAATGTACTCAAAGTGTTGCAGCTAAAGGCAGGATAGAACATATTGTTTAGCCTAAGTAATTAACATACATTTCAAGGGACTGTGACGGGTTCGGTCACAGAGACCCTCTTTGGACTGTCACCTGACGTGCTGGAATTACCTCTGAGCCTGTTTTCCATTGCCAGCTTGGGACTCCAGAACCCTGCCTTGTTGAGCCAGACATGCTAGTCTGCTGCAGCACGGATCCAGGTCTGGTCCACGCCCCCAAAGCTGCAGACTTTAACCAAAAACTGCTCAGAAAATTACTTATCTCCAGCACCCAGACACCCAGTTCCCAGTGCGATCCAAACCCCAAATAAATCCATTTTACTCTGTATAAAGTTTATTCAGATTAAACTCATAAATTGTCCGCCCTCTATAACTGATAAAGAGAGATGCACAGCTGTTTGCTCCCCCAGGTATTAACCACTTACTCTGGATTAATTAATAAAAGTGATTTTATTAAGTATAGAAAGTAGGATTTAAGTGGTTTCAAGTAATAACAGACAGAACAAAGTAAGTTACCAAGCAAAAGAAAACAAAACACGCAGGTCTAAGCCTAATACATTAAGAATCTGTTTACAGGTAAAATCTCACCCTCAGAGATGTTCCAATAAGCTTCTTTCGCAGACTAGACTCCTTCTCAGTCTGGGCCCAATCCTTTCCCCTGGTACAGTCCTTGTTCCAGCTCAGGTGGTAACTAGGATTTCTCATGACTGGCAGCCCCCTTTGTTCTGTTCCACCCCCTTTTATAGCTTTGGCCCAAGGTGGGAATCTTGTCTCTCTGGGTCCCCACCCCTGCTTCTAAATGGAAAAGCACCAGGTTTAAGATGGATTCCAGTACCAGGTGACATGGTCACATGTCCTGTGAGACCCCAAGCCTCCATTCTTCCTGGCCTGACTCACAGGAACACAGGAAGGCTTACAAGTAAACAGCGCCATTTACAATCAATAGTCATGGTCAATGGGAGCCATCAAGATTCTAAACCACCATTAATGGCCCACACTTTGCATAATTACAATAGGACCTCAGAGTTATACTTCATATTTCTAGCTTCAGATACAAGAATGATACATTCATACAAATAGGATGAACACACTCAGTAGATTATAAGATTTGTAATGATACCTTACAAGAGATCTTTTGCATAAAGCATATTCCAGTTACATTATATTCACATTCATAAACATATTTCCATAAACATATGGAGTGCAATGTCACAGGAACCATTCAAGGTGACATGGCCTATTAACACCTGTCCAGTCATATAGGTGAAAGGGGGGGAAAAAAACTGGAGGAGGGGGGAGTTAAACGTGTTATCGATTATTGTAATAAGCCATAAATCCAATATCTCTGTCCAGTCCATATTTTTAGTGTCTAGCAAAGTTAAGAATTTAAGTTCTCAGGCTTGTCTTTTGAGAATGATGTGCAGGTTTCCTTTGAGGATGAAGACTGAGAGGTCAGATAAAGAGTGATCGCTTTGTGAAAAGTGTTCACCCACAGTTGATATGATGTTTTTGTTTTTTATCATTTTTCTGTGTGAGTTCATTCAAGAGCATAGTGATTGTCTAGTGTTACCCACACAGTTGTTATTTGGGCATTTAGTGCACTGGATGAGGTACACCACATGTGATAGGCATGTGTAGGACCTATGGATCTTGAGAGTTGTGTTGTGGAGGATGTTGATGATCATAGAAATTTCACGGTGTTGTAATTGTAGGGGTCCTGACCCAAAAAGGAGTTGTGTGTGGGGTCGCAAGGTTATTGTCGGGGGGGGGGGGGGGGGGGGGTNGGTACTGCTACCCTTAGCACCGCCGCCAGCAGCAGCGCAGAAGTAAGAATGGCATAGTATGGTATTACTTCTGTGCTGCTGTCTGTAGACCTGGGCCCTCAGTCAGCAACCACCACTCTCCAGCCACCCAGTTCTGAAGGCAGCGCAGAAGTGAGGATGGCAATACTTGAACCCCTGCCCTAAAATAACCTTGTGGACACCCCCCCCCCCCTGCAATTTGACCCCAGTTTGAGAAACACTGGTCTCCCCTGTGAAATGTATATAGTATAGGGTAAAAGCACACAAAAGACGAGATTTCACAGGGGAAGACCAGATTTCATGGTCCGTGATGCGTTTTTCATGGCCGTTAATTTGGTAGGGCCCAATGCATAGTTGTCTGTAGGGTTCCATCATTGGAGCTGATCATGGTGTCCAGGAAGTTGGTGCTAGTGTGGGAGTGTTCTAGAGAGAGTTTAATGGATCAGTGTGGTGGTTGTTGAAGTTGTGATGGAAATCTGTTTAGGTCTTCTGTCCAGAGGATGAAAATGTCATTGATGTATCTCAGATATATCATTGGTTTCATGGTGCATTTGTCCAGAAATTCTTCTTCAAGTTGGCCCATGAAGAGGTTGACATATTGGGAAGCCATACTAGCACCCATGTAATTTAGTCATTCAATGAGTACTAGGGGGAAGCACAGTATAGCAGACTTTCTCTTTTTATAGTCTATTTATATTGTATGCTTAAAAACATTGATTGTTTACAATCTCGCTTACTGGATCACAAATAATTATTTTTATGACTAAATTTCAGAATTTGCCAGCATAATCTATAGTAGTTTTAGATAAATAAGTAGTTAGGCTTAAAATAGTGTGACCTTTGTCCAGTAATCTGCGATCACCCTTCTGAATCTCTCTGAATCATTTAGAAGAATTTAAGTCCTATTTGTATGTGTGAGCTTCAGATTTTGTCCTGTTGATAAGCTTTTTAGATCTGCAAACTCAAAGAAATAACTTCTTAAGGTTGGTACTGGTATGTCCAAATTTGACTATTTTTATAACTGGCTTTCCAAGTTCATATGGGTTTTGGATTGTTCCCCCTCCCTCCCAATATATGTCAGCTGCCTCACACCCACGAGGTACCCTACAATAACCACCTGTGCATACATATGTGGATAAGGGAGGAAAAAACCTTCAGTCAGGTCATAACTTCCAGTTTTTAAGCCTTTTATTAGAGGTTCAAAATTTTTAAAGCATGGAAAATCCTTACTAGTATCATTTGCAATGTTTAGGTTATATAGTAAACAGTATTGCCAACCTCAAGCATTCAAAACTCCATGTGTCAGGCCAAAAAAAAATAAATACTTACTTAAAAAATTTTTGTTTTGTTTTTTCATTTGCCTTCAAATTTTTGAGTCTTTAGGGTACTCCAGGCCATGTTTTCAGGTTTTTCTCCGCAACCATGAGAAACACCTTTTCCCCCTCCCCTGCCCCCTTTTTCTAAATTAATGCTGAGACTCGCATGTAATCATTCCAGAATATGGGGCTCTAAGAAAAACACCAAATATCATGAGACTTGTAGTGTGACCTTTTCCCCTCCTCACCCCCTAAATAGTCATACTGGTGCAATCCACTACAACAGTAGTGTGGACACCGTTATAGCAGTATGTCTTATTTCCCTTCCTGTAAGCACAAGCTACACCAGTATAAGCACTCTTATACTGATATAACTGCATCCACACTGGGGAAGTTGTACTGCTTTAATTATACTAGTATAGTAATTTTTGTGTAAAACAAAACAAAAACCCCATACCCACAAATTTGTGTTTTTTCTTTTAGATGTAAAGTCATTTATTTACATAACATTTCAAACTGTACATTTTCAGCACAGTCTCCTTACATGGGCTTGAGGGGAGGTCTCGGTGTAGCACGAGCAGGTCTGAACCTGGGCAGAGGGGCATGGAACAGTTCTTCAACTCCTTGCTATGGATGGCACAGCTGACGCAGTAGTTCAGCGTCACATAGAGCTTGGCCAGCATGTACGAATCAAATTAGGAAGACAAAGTGAGCTGGGAAAAGCAGGTTGATAAATCACTTCCATTTTACTCTGCCTTTTCAACTATACGTCCTGTCATTGCTTTTAAGTCTCCACCCAAGGACTGGGTAAGTTCTTGAAACCTGTTAGTGCTGTTCATGATAAGGTTTGCTACAGGAGATGGAGATATCTCACTTTAAAGGGGACATATGTTTCTATCCTGCTTTCCTCTAGTATTCCAGGCTCTGCTAATCTGCAAAATATGCGGCGAAGTCCAAAAACTGGTTAGACCAGTAGTCTGGTCCCAAAATAAATATATCTTTTGACATAACCACCTGTGCTTTTTTTTTTTTTTTGAGTGGGGAGTTTTTAAGCTTGTTTGCCTTGAAAGATCAAATTTAAAACTAGAGAACATTTAGAAGCTTCATTGTACCTGGAATTTTCAGTTTAAACCAGAACATGCTAGCAAAACTCTGCTGAATTTAGGGCAAGTCTAGACAGTTTGTGTACTGCAATAATCCTATGGGTTTACAAGGCAATATAGGTATAGCAGTGATGCAGTTACACCTGCATAGTTTATTTAGGTAAATTTGCCTAACTGCATCCACACTAGTGGGTTGTACTGTTATAATATCTCACTTTCTAAACAGGTGGGGTTACACTGGTACAAAAACTGGAGATATACCAGTCCTTAAAGTTGTCTGAGGACTAAGTAATGAATATTCATATGCTCAAAAATTCTGTTTTGTTTTTTTAATCACTTCCCATAGTCAGTCTTGTCTCTTTTATAAAACTGGCGGGGCTCGGGGCTTCAGCCCTGCTTCTGCTGAAGCCATGAGCCCTGGCAGGCGTGCCCCGCAGGGCTGAAGCCCCAAGACCCCCATCCCTGCTGGGCAGAAGCCAGAGGCAATGTGTGGAGGGACACGTAGGGTCATGTGCTCCACCAGATTTTTGCCAGGGCTTGCTGGCCCTGCTTGGTCACATGGTACCACTCTGCATAGTAACTGCTGGAGCTGGCAAGCTGGAAGCTGCGGCCGTGGAGCAAGACAGTGGCAGGCTGCAGGGAGGGCTGCTGCTTTTGCTGCTGCCTCTCCCTGTGGAGCTAACACCTGGGAGCTGGAGGGAGGTGCTGCTGAGGGTAAGAGGGGGAGCATGCCTGTGGGGCCTGACTTAAGCTGTTGGAGGGAGGCAAAGCTTTAAATTGTGCCTCCCCACTCTCAGCAGGCACCAGTTGTCTCTGGCAGAAGCCCTAAGCCCCACTGCATGGCAGAACCCCCGAGCTCCCTCCCTGCCAGTCTGGCAGGCAGAGAATTGGGTGGCGGGTTGGAGGGTAGGGGCTCTGTAAGCCTCACTTTAATTATAAAAGAGCTGCATGCAGCTCACAAGCTGCAGTTTGGCTACCCAGATCTAGACGATCTCTGACAGGTGTTTGTCTAGCCTGCTATAAAAAATCTCCAATGATGGAGATTCCACAACCTCCATAGGCAATTTATTCCAGTGCTTAACCACCCTGACAGGAAGTATTTCCTAATGTCCATCCTAAACCACCCTTGCTGCAACTTAAACCCATTGCTTCTTGTCCTATCCTCAGAGTTTAAAGAAAACAGTTTTTCTCCCTCCTCCTTGTAACAAGCTTTCATGTACTTGAAAACGGTTATCATGTCCCCTCTTGGTCTTTCCTTCTCCAGACTAAACAAACCCAATTTTTTCAATCTTCCCTCATAGGTCATGTTTTCTAGACCTTTAATAATTTTTGTTGCTTTTTTCTGGACTTTCTCCAATTTGTCCACATCTTCCCTGAAATGTGGTGCCCAGAACTGGACACAGTGCTCCAATAGAGGCCATATCAGCGCAGAGTAGAGCAGAAGAATTATTTCTTGTATCTTGCTTACAACACTCTTGCTAATACATCCCAAAATGATGTGTGTTTATTTTTTTCCAAGTGTTACACTCTTTACTCCTATTTAGTTTGTGATCCACTATGACTCTCTGATCCATTTCTGCAGTACTCCTTCTTAGGTAGTCATTCTCAGTTTGTATGTGTGCAACTGATTGTTCCTTCCTAAGTGGAGTACTTCACATTTGTCCATATTGTATTTCATCCTATTTACTTAAGACTGTTTCTCCAGTTTGTCCAGATCATTTTTGAATTTTAATCCTATCATCCAAAGCACTTGCAACCCCGCCCAGCTTGGTATCGTCCACAAACTTTATACGTGTACTCTCTATGCCATTATCTAAATAATTGATGAAGATATTGAACAGAACTGGACCCAGAACTGATCCCTGTGGGACCCCACTCGTTATGCTCTTCCAGCTTGATTGTGAATCACTGATAACTACTTTCTGGGAATGGTTTTCCAACCAGTTATGCCCCCACCTTATAGTAGCTCCACCTAGGTTGTATTTCCCTAGCTTGTTTATGAGAAAGTCATGTGAGACAGTATCAAAAGCCTACGGGCTTGGCTACACTTGCAAGTTAGGGCGCCCGGGGCTCTGGCAAGGCATGTAGAGCGCCTGGACTCTGCAGCTGGAGCGCTCCTGGTAATCCACGAGAAAGCATAAAGCTTGCTGCACCCCGGCTGAAATGCCCAGGCGTCAGTGTGGATGACGTGTTGCATTACTGCGCTGTGATTGGCCTCTGGAAACGTCCCATAATCCCCTGAAGTCAAGTGGCCACTCTTATCATTGTTTTGAACTCGGCTGCAAGCATGCGGATATCCCCTTTCAAAGCGCCGTTTCTGACAGCCGGCATGCTTATCTGCTCCGGGACAAAGCAACCATTACTGTGGAATGCTGCTGTTGTGAGTCTGTGTGAGAGAGAGGCTGGGGGTGGGGTCTGCTGCTGTCTGAACTTACAAGACAGCATGCTGACACACTCTCTGCCCCCAAAACACACTGTCTCTCCCCCCACATACACACAACACACTCCCTGTCACACTCTCCCCTTCCCCCTCATTTGAAAAGCACATTGCAGCCACTTGCACACTGGGATAGCTACCACAATGCACTGCTCTTTGTGGCGTTGCAAGAGCTGCTAATGTGGCCACGCCAGTGCGCTTGCAGCTGACAGTGTAAACACACGGCAGCGTTTTCCCTGCTGCGGTCTCCAAAGGCTGGTTTAACTCCCAGCGCTCTACATCTGCAAGTGTAGCCAAGCCCTTAGTAAAGTCAAGATATACCACATCTACTGCTTCCCCTCTATCTACAAGGCTTTGTTACCCTGTCAAAGAAAGCTATTAGGTTGGTTTGACATGGTTTGTTCTTAACAAATCCATGCTGACTGTTAGCAAACACCTAGAAGATGATAAGGTGATAATTAATTGATTGCTTAATTATTTTCTTCATTATCTTTCTGGGTACTGAAGTTAAGCTGACTGATCTGTAATTCCCCGGGTTGTCCTTATTTCCCCTTCTATAGATTGTGTGAAGAAAATACCCCCCCCCCCTCCTTTGTCCCCTCCAAGTTGCTCACCCTCCCTCTTCTCTGTTACTCCCCCCTTGTTCCCCCTTGGCCTGGCTCGAAACTGTCAGGAAGAAAGCCTGAGATGGGCTGGGCCACGGGGGGGGGGGGAGAGGAAAAGAGGAACTAGCAGAAAAGAACTATTTGTAACAGGCATTGCTCAAGGTTTATAAAATGTATCTGCTTATATTAATTTGCTTATTAAGGGTTATTAAGACTCATCCTGAGATCTATCTGTAATCAATGCTTTTGTAATGAAATTGTTGCTTGGCATATAAATACTGATTCCTTTAAACTGTGCCCCTCTAGGTATGCCCCTGTATGCCCATATACTCGGGAAAAATTGGTCCTCTTCCTTACCCCAGGGCCTGGCCAAAATGGCCAAATGGCATTGGGTGAGGGCCCCTCTCTTGTGGCCCCAATCACAGTGGGAGGCCTTGGTAGCCCATGTAACAGCAAAACCCCCTCTGTAAGTTCTGAACAGGGCCTACCCTGTGACCAACAAAATCAGAAGCCAGAACCATACTAGGCAACGAGACCGGAGGGAGGGGGAAGGGGGGGGGGGGAAGAGGGAAATAGCCAGAAGTGAGAGGGAACTGAAATATTTGTAATAGTGTCCTTGGCCAGAATCCAGTCTAGCGTCTAACTAAACTTCTGCTTTTGTAATAGCTTCTGCTTTAAGGTTATATGGCCAATATAGTAAGATTTATAGTTATTGTTAAATAAGTAATTAAGGTATTAATCAAAGTTATTTTCTCTTAATTCACCCATAGGCACCTGTCCCTTATGCCTGTCCCCATCCCCCACCACCTCCCCTCCCCTTTCCTTCCCTAACACTGTGCCAGCCCTGTAATTAGTGGGCACCCATAATAAAGAATAGAAAAACACTACTAACCTGGAACCAGTTAGCACTGCCATAGTCCTAGTGGTCACACTAAAGGGAACTATAACCCTTTTCTTGTCCCACTACGTACCCCTTACCCCAAAACCCCTATTAACGCTTATAGTTAAAACATGGCAACTCATCATAAAACAATAATGTTGTTTAAATCTACTATGTAAGCATATATTAAAATATTCTTGTAATCATTTTTGCAACCTGTATTTTGCAACCGGAATTCGTGTTAATGTTTTTGCTCATGGCATAAGCAGAATAACCACAAGCTGCCCTTTGTAAAACCCCTGAGTTCGCATTAGGGCCAAAAATACCATCTTGAACCATACGGGGCCCGCGTGTACAAAACATAGCAAAAGTCCCTCCTGGCATGGCCAAAGGGAAATCGCTGACAACTCTGGAAAGTACCCCCTCCTCTAATACCTAACTCGCTGACGACTCAGGAAAACACCCCTTACTCTAATGCTTGGCAATGATGCGTGTGCGGTTGCGGTTTAAGACTTTAAAGGATGGCATGTAACCTTGTAAGCGGGGTAGTTGATTTCGATCGGCTACCCCTATGCATTTGGTGTATGTGAGCTCAATAAAGCAGGCCTCAGGCTTGAGTCTATAATCAAATTGCCTAGGAGTGTTTGTTCCTAACAGGTCAAATGACTGCCTAGGGGGTCGTATTCGCGACAGTTTGTACTATATTTGCCCTTTTCCTGTCCTCTGGAATCTCTCCCGTCTTCCATGACTTGTCGAAGATAATCGCTAAGTTATCTCCTCAGTCAGCTCCTTGAGTATTCTAGGATGTATTTCATCTGTCCCTGGTGACCTGAAGACATCTAACCTGTCTAAGTAATTTTTAATTTGTTCTTTCCCTGTTTTAGCCTCTGATCCTACCTCGTTTTCACTGGCATTCACTATGTTAGATGTCCAATCGCTACTAACCTTGAAATGAGGGAAAGAGGTGGTACATTGGCTCATGAATACATGTATTTTTCAGGTAGTATTTACCTTCTAGTTTTGGAATAGTCCAGTAATTATGGTGGGTTTCCAGGGTTCTTTGGGCACTATATTGTTACAGAATTCCCCCAGGAGCAAGATAAGGGAAAGGAGGTGGCATGGCCAGAGTATTCTTACGTCCTGAATATATTATGGCCCCATGGGCTAGCAGTGTGGTGCATTTTAGGGCATCATATTTGTTCTCTAGCCTGTTTGGATACCCCTGGTTTAAATGAAAACAGCAGCTTTATTTTTTACATCTGTTTCTTTTCCTAAGGGTCTTTTAAGTAGAAAACGTAACATTTTGGAGACCCGGCAGCCCCTGAGCAGGGCAAATTGCCTCCTTTTGATTCCTGCAGTGAGCTCTGGGAGAAATATGGCTCTTTGACTTTACAGTGCTCTCAGAGCAAATGTCCGTGAGTTTAGTGCTGCTGCTCAGGGCTTGTCTACATGGGAACAGGCAGGAAAATTAATCTGAATTAACTAAAGGTGTTAATTTGAAGATGATTCATTGAACCACATTAAATCCCCATGTGGATGCTGCTGTTCAGAATTAAAGTGGTGTTAATTCACTTGAATTCTGAATAATTCACTAGGGATTTGCTGCAGTTTAATGTATCCACTTCAAATTTACACCGTTAGTTAATTTGGATTAACTTTCCTGGATGTCCCTGAGTAGATAAACCCATAATAGAAGGGCCAGTCTACACTACAAAATTTTGAGTATACCCCTATGGTGTTGTTCCACTTACAGCAAGCTTAAAATCAATCATGGGACATAAGACAAGGTCAGAGGTCAACAGGGTGGAGTTTTGTAGCAGATTGGACGAAGCCATACGTTACCATATTACTGAATCATTTTAGGGCCTGTCAACATTTATAATTACATTTGAGCTGGGGATCTGGTTACAACACTGTTCCAGCTTGCAGTATAGAAGGGACTTTAACTGTCTTCTGCAACATTGATTGCTTTATTCCCATTATGGAAGATGAATAAGATCTCATCTGGAGTACAGATGGAATTGTGTTGTAGCTAGATCCTCTGACTTCCTAGTAATTGTAACACAGACAGATCCTTGCAGAACAGTAAAGATCAGAAATGTATCGTGATTTTGTTATATGGTTTAAAGTCATCTTTATCCCATTCAGAGCCAGGAGCAAATCAGGTTATAACACAATTCAGGGTGAGTGCTCTTATAACTATTATCAATGCACACATTTTGCTAATGTATGTATCCATTCCTTAATTTAAATATGAGCAGCACTAGACTGAAGGCTTTCATTTCAGTGAAAGGGGCAATGAGATCAGGTTATTTCTGGTACAGTCTCATAGACTCATAGACTTTAAGGTCAGAAGGGACCATTATGATCATCTAGTCCGACCTCCTGCACAACGCAGGCCACAGAATCTCACCCACCCACTCCCGTAACAAACCCCTAACCTATGCCCGAGTTATTGAAGTCCTCAAATTGTGGTTTAAAGACCTCAAGGTGCAGAGAATCCTCCAGCAAGTGACCCGTGCCCCACGCTGCAGAGGAAGGCGAAAAACCTCCAGGGCCTCTGCCAATCTGCCCTGGAGGAAAATTCCTTCCCGACCCCAAATATGGCGATCAGTTAAACCCTGAGCATGTGGGCAAGACTCACCAGCCAGCACCCAGGAAAGAATTCTCTGTAGTAACTCAGATCCCACCCCATCTAACATCCCATCACAGACCATTGGGCATATTTACCTGCTAATAATCAAAGATCAATTAATTGCCAAAATTAGGCTATTCCATCATACCATCCCCTCCATAAACTTATCAAGCTTAGTCTTGAAGCCAGATATGTCTTTTGCCCCCACTACTCCCCTTGGAAGGCTGTTCCAGAACTTCACTCCTCTAATGGTTAGAAACCTTCGTCTAATTTCAAGTCTAAACTTCCTAATGTCCAGTTTATATCCATTTGTTCTTGTGTCCACATTGGTACTAAGCTTAAATAATTCCTCTCCCTCCCTGATATTTATCCCTCTGATATATTTATAAAGAGCAATCATATCTCCCCTCAGCCTTCTTTTGGTTAGGCTAAACAAGCCAAGCTCTTTGAGTCTCCTTTCATAAGACAGGTTTTCCATTCCTCGGATCATCCTAGTAGCCCTTCTCTGTACCTGTTCCAGTTTGAATTCATCCTTCTTAAACATGGGAGACCAGAACTGCACACAATATTCCAGATGAGGTCTCACCAGTGCCTTGTATAACGGTACTAACACCTCCTTATCTTTACTGGAAATACCTCGCCTGATGCATCCCAAGACCGCATTAGCTTTTTTAACGGCCATATCACATTGGCGGCTCATAGTCATCCTGTGATCAACCAATACTCCGAGGTCCTTCTCCTCCTCTGTTACTTCCAACTGATGTGTCCCCAATTTATAACCAAAATTCTTGTTATTAATCCCTAAATGCATGACCTTGCACTTTTCACTATTAAATTTCATCCTATTACTATTACTCCAGTTTACAAGGTCATCCAGATCTTCCTGTATGATATCCCGGTCCTTCTCTGTATTAGCAATACCTCCCAGCTTTGTGTCATCCGCAAACTTTATTAGCACATTCCCACTTTTTGTGCCAAGGTCAGTAATAAAAAGATTAAATAAGATTGGTCCCAAAACCGATCCCTGAGGAACTCCACTAGTAACCTCTTTCCAGCCTGACAGTTCACCTTTCAGTATGACCCGTTGTCGTCTCCCCTTTAACCAGTTCCTTATCCACCTTTCAATTTTCATATTGATGCCCATCTTTTCCAATTTAGCTAATAATTCACCATGTGGAACCGTATCAAATGCCTTACTGAAATCAAGGTAAATTAGATCCACTGCGTTTCCTTTGTCTAAAAAAATCTGTTACCTTCTCAAAGAAGGAGATCAGGTTGGTTTGGCACGATCTACCTTTTGTAAAACCATGTTGTATTTTGTCCCAATTACCATTGACCTCAATGTCCTTAACTACTTTCTCCTTCAAATTTTTTTCCAAGACCTTGCATACTACAGATGTCAAACTAACAGGCCTATAGTTACTTGGAGTCGCAAAACTCACCACCATCTTGCAGTCACTGTTGTCTTGGCTTAATTTTTTGTGAATGGTTTTATTGGTAAATATTGGTTTAAACCAAGGATCTTTAGTCCTCAGTAACCTGCAAAATCCTGTGAAGTAGCCCACAGAGGAAGTGGCACTGTCCTGCTTCTTCATTCTTGTCTGCCTCTCTTTTGCAGCTACTTTGATCCCTCGCTGGTAGCTCTTTCTTGGCTTTGACAGTCTAATGCTTTTCACAGAAGATGCTGCAATTTATGAAGACCTGTGTGGTACTTCCTCAGAAGCAGAATGAGGCAGCCAAGCCTAGAAGGCATGATGGCCAAGCTTCTAGCCCACAAATGGCCCCCTCATATTTGTTCTATAGCCTGTTTGGATACCCCTGGTTTAAATAAAAACAGCAGCTTTATTTTTTACATCTGTTTTTTTCTAATGGTCTTTTAAGCAGAAAATGTAACATTTTGGAAGTCATGTATATATTTAAGTTTTAATTTGCCTTACTGGAAAATGATGCTATAGTAAGGGTTAACATAAGACCTTCATAAGAATGTGCCCATATAAGGTACTATCATAATACGTATTGTAGATGGGTGATTTGACAAAAATATTGCACCCTATATCTGTTAAAGCTGCAGATGTTCAGCGCTTCTTAATAGATTCCCATGTTAGTACACCAGCAATTGTAAAATCAGGCCGAAAAATGGCAGTTGTCTGCAGCTGTGGATTTTTTTTTTTTTTTGTTTTGTTAACTGGTATTTGAATGAAACAGTCATGAAGAATTTCAACTTAACTGTTAGACTATAGGAGAGTATTTGAGAAATGTTTCCTGATTCATGCATTCAGTCTCTTAAATGAGATGTGATTTTGTCCTTTCTTTGTTCATTCCTTTTTTCTAAATAGAATCTTTATTTAGCCCTGAAATCTTTTTTACACTAGATGTAGAATGTTTACTTGTCCGATTCAGTTGCAAATATCTTTTTTTTTTTTTTTTTAATACTTTAACTGCATTCCAAGGACTTATTGGAGAAACAGCTATTGGCTGAACGCTTAAAGCATTCTGTGTTAGTCTGTGAAGCTTCTAACTGTAGTAGTGAGACGGCAGGCAGTTGCGTATATCAGTTGACCTTTGAATACCCTAGCCGGAAGTGAAAAGGTTCTGGCTTGTCAGCTGTACAAGATCTGGGTGCATGCAGGCAAACTCAAGATGGATGCCAAAATTGGTTAGTTCTTTTTTGTTTTAATATATATACATGAATTTAAAACTCTCTTGTGAATCCTGAGGCTTTTAATTTGTTCAAAAGACAAAAACAGTTTCTTGTGGCTCATTTATTTTTTGAGAGAGGATTTTCAGGTCAAATATATAAGCGCTTGTTTTTGTCACAAAAACAGCTATTGAAACTGTTCAGCCTTAAAAATCAGAACCTGTGATAGAAAAGACTTCAGAGAATTCAGCAATCAGCCTCTATCACGCCATTTGCGTTAAAGGCAAAATGTAATTGGATGCTTTCTGCATGTGAGGCATGGATGCTAGCAGTACTATTTTTAGATGTGCCAGATGACAATTCATGCTTACCATATGTAGACAGCTGCACTTGCTTTAGATTAGACCTGGAATACTTACATTGAAGGGCTGTAATTGTAGTTTACACAAGTGTAAATTTAAGCAAACACAATTAGCATAAGGAAGGATACTGTTTGGAGTGTCCCTGAGTATATTTATCTTTTGTGGGTATACTGTGTTTAAAGCCAGCAGGCTGTTTTCACTAATATATAGTTTGGATTTTCTAAATTACCTTCTCTTGGAGGTGTGGGGGAATTTAAAGCAGCTTTTACCTTTTATCAGTCACATGGACTAAAAGTTACAATTCAATTTTGTAATTGTTTTACAACATTGAATTGTTTTAGAATAGAATCCTGTGGCACCTTATAGACTAACAGACGTTTTGCAGCATGAGCTTTCGTGGNAATGTTTACACTATTGCAAAATGAAACAGTATACATGTGGGACTAGCATTGGGGCTTATATGGTACTTCTCATTTTGAATGGGACAGGGCAGAGTGTATGTGGGGGAAATGTAAAACGCAAATACAGTTCCAGGTCCAAATGAAGGAAGGGAGTAGATTGGTGACCTCAATCTTCAGTCATTAATGAACAAAGTAGGGCTCTAGTTTTTTGGAAGACAGTATACAAATGGACCCTCACGGACTACCCCAATTTTAGAATATCTCCCTTTCCAGTGAATGTTACTGGGAATTTTCATGATTGCTGAATTATTGCCATTACACTTGTTATAATTTTTAACTGTGCAGATGTAGTCCTTTACCACTGTTACAAACTGTCCCTATAAAGAGACAATGACACACTATTAATGCAGATCTTAAAATAAAAAAATCATGACAATGAAGCTATTGTACATATATATGCAAATTGTTAATATTTTTAGAAGTTTCAAAGCATAGAGTTCTTGTCTTTCCAACACCAGCTGATTAGTTCAAATCTTGTATTGAAATGATTTCATAATGTTGAAAGGAAGGCTTCAGTTCCAAAAACGCTTATGCATGTGCACTTGTATGAATAATTCTATTGGCTTTAATGGGACTATGTATGATAGTAAAGTTATGTCTACACAGGTATTAGCGGAATCCGGCCCTAAGGTAGCACATAATTATTTAAAGCTAGTGCATACAAATTTCCATCAGATTATACATACCACCCCATGTTATTTCAACTGCTTATCGTGTTCTGAATTAATATAGGGATTTGTTCTGGATTGTGGTTGTTTTGTAGTTAGAGTAAAATTCTTACGGTAGACAAGATGCTGTTGGAGTGCTAAGCTCACATAAAGCTTAACACAACCAAATTCAGGCAGATAAACAGATGTCCCAGTGGTTTTAGAACAGCTAATAAACGTAGTAGTGCTTCACATTTTGAAAAGACTAGATAACTAGCTAACATTATTTATAATGCTAATAAAGCTTTTTTCTTTTACCCTCTTTTATATTGAGCTCTATATCTAATAAATTTTATATAATCACTATTGATGGAGAGGGAAATCAGCTGTGAAGTTAGGCAACTCAAAACTCACCCATGACCGTTTCCCATTACATAGCATTGAGAAGTGTATAAAACCCAGTTAGATCAAATACTCCTGCATGCTACAATGGAGGTTCTCACTAAATCTGTGATACTTCACTTAAAAATGCAGCAGACTCAAACCCAGAAAGAGGAAACTTGATATTTTAACCCAGTGACCAAAGATTTACCCAAAGAGCAATTAGTCTGAACAGTAATACTAAAAATGGCATCATGTGTTTCTATGGTTATATAGAAAATATATGCTCAGTTTACAAATAAACATTTTGCCCATCATTGGCCTGCAAATTTAGCTTTGATTGGAAATCAAACTGGGTTCTCTCAAGGTCCCTTCCAGCCCTACATTTCCATGATTGTTCCTAACTTTGCATCAACGTCATCACCAGTAGAAAAGGTTATGCAAACCCAATTATGCCTTCAGTTATATTTGTGTAACCAGCCCCATTGTCTTAAAATGCTGCCCTCAGTGATATGTGTGCACTTGCCGTCATTGGGTTTACACAGGTGTAGTGGTTTCGAATTCAGTGCACAGGAATAAAAAGCAGTAAAACTTGTCACTGATGTGAGCAAGTGTGGCTTGGAATGCTCACGAAGAACAGATTAATTAAGATTTCATTTTGATGTAGTCTCTTTTCAGGGCAGAACTGCACTTGAATGTTAGCAAATGCATTTTGGGTAATTCCAACAATCCAGAGCAGTGGTCCCCAACCTTTTCCTTCTGGCGGGCGCCAAAAAAACAACAACAAAAAAACGAGCGCTGCCGGCGGGCGCCAAAAAACAAAAACCAAAAAAAACCCCGAGCGCTGCCAGCGGAGGAAAAAAAAAAAAAAACCTGAGGGCTCCGCGGGCGCGCTTACACCCCCCGGCACCGCGTTGGGGACCCCTGATCCAGAGTCTAGTGTAAAACCAGTTCTAACTCTTCCCAGAATGCTTATTGTTTAATTATAAACTTCTAATAATGTAGAAATATGAGATACTGGGTTCAATTTTTAAGATGTCATATTCAGATAAAACAAATATACACTTGTCGTATGGATGTAAAAGGTCTTGTATTCTAATTTCAGTCCTTTTAACTTTTAGTTGTTGACCTCCTTTACTGGCGAGACATTAAGAAGACAGGAGTGGTGTTTGGTGCCAGCTTGTTCCTGCTGCTTTCGTTAACAGTATTCAGCATTGTGAGTGTGACAGCTTACATTGCCTTGGCCCTTCTTTCTGTGACGATCAGCTTCAGGATATACAAGGGAGTTATCCAGGCAATCCAAAAGTCCGATGAAGGCCACCCATTTAGGTGAGGTTTTTCTTTAATACCAAGTACATGTTTGTTGGAATAGCACTACAGATGCAGCTAACTGCATTTGAATATATATACGGTACCAGTGCATGGCAATGTAAAACAGCCTCAATACTGTACAATCTATCTCTCTCAACTGTAGCTACTCTCAAACATGATTGGGATTTTCACAAAATAATTTCATAGAATGGACACAAGAAATGGTAAGGAAAATGAATTAAGACTGTCCGGCATAGTGTATTTCTTCAAAAAGGCAAGACAGACTCCAGTAGCACTGTAAAACTTTATATACCGTATATACTCGTTCATTAGCCTGTTCGTTTATAAGCCAACCCCCCAAGATGGCTAGGTAAAAATAGCAAAAACTGTATGACCCTTTCATAAGCCGACCCTATATTTCAGGGGTTGGCAAACTTTGGCTCCCGGCCCATTAGGGTAAGCCTCATTGGCTGGGAACAGCGAGGGGCTCCATGCCTGCAGACGCTCCAGGTAAACAAAACAACAATGTATTAGATATTCAATTCAATGATTCCATAGAGTTTAAAATCATCAAATTTTGGTGTAGACCTGTTTATAAGCCGACCCCCACTCTTTGATGCGTCACTTTTTTACCAAAAATATTTGGCTTATGAACGAGTATATACAGTATTTATTTCAGTTTGGTTCATTGAACTTACTTACACATTAATACTTGATTCAGCACTTCAAATATGCCCTGACATCAAGTACTAAACCATTGAAAATGTCATACTTGGATACCTGTAAAGCAATTTGTGGTTTGGTAAAGATAGTAAATACAGCAGAAGGTATGTTCTGTTGCTAATTATTCACATTTTGTTATATACCTCTTTTTGAAATCCTTTCTTAATAGCATGCTTAACTCTTACTATGCTAGCATGAATGAGTCCATTTGGTTGGATTATAAGCAATTGGTTAGATGCAATATCTGGGTTCATTGTGACATGATCAGTGGATAAATCTGAAAACTTGGACTCTAATGAGGAAAACTGTAAACAATTAGGGTCAATTTTGAAAACGTGGATGACTGAGTTCATTGAAATCCCCAAGAGAATCAATGATTAACTTGTTAAATAATAACTGTGCCCACTCCCAAGAATGTGGCGTGGGCATAGTTTGTGTGGTGTAGAAAGTCAGGGAGCTTTGCTATTACTATTGGGTTCATATAGGCCATAGTAGTGCACCTACTGTAGAATTATGTCTTTAGAGATGTAAACTTCACATTAATGCATTAAAATAATTATTAAGAGTGCATGTTTCTTAATCTCACAACCAGCCCACACCATCCAGCCACTGCTTTCCTCCTCTCCATTCCAAAATATGGTTCAGTCTCCTTTTCTCCTCCTTCATTTTCCCAGTTTACTTTTCTTCAGCTGCTTTTTTTGTGCTATTGCCAATTCTCTTTTCCAGATAACATTGATATGTGGTAGTTTTTAAAACCTCTTCTCCATGAGGATAGATGTAGCCTTCCAGTGGAAGAGACTCTCAGGGTCAGTTCTCCCTTCCCTCCCTCCCTTCCATTCCTTCAAAACCAAAGCAAGAGAGGTTTGCTGAGGCAGCTGGTCTGTCCTCGCCTTTGGAATCTCCTCATCTGCACTCTGTAAATGCTTACAGAGGTGACCAGTCCATGCCACCCCCTAAAAGCCAACAGCTGCCTGCAATAGGCTGGTCCTTAAATTAAGGTGGGTGAAAACTCTAAGAAGGGGTAATGATACAGTGCAGACAAATCAGGAAAAATGCATCCGTGGCTATAGACATTAAAAACATAGACCTACAGCTGTGATAGCATTCAGCAGAGCAATGCAAAATAGGATGCTGGCCAGCCTTAAAGAAGCTGGTTTAAAAGGGAAAGCCTTTAAATTAAAGGAACAGTCTGCTGGCAGTTGGAGTACTCTGAATGTAGTTTCTCTGTTACTGGTTTTCAATAAGTACAAACTGGAAATTCTCATTCAGGCCTTTCTTATTCACTACAAACTGTTCCTCCCTGGCCTCTCCTCTCCCTGACAATCCATACAAAATGCAGCTACTGGGACCACATTTCTGACCTATTGATCAAGTCATGTCATACACCTCACCATCAAGGCCCTGCATGACTCTGCCCCTCCTTCCTTATCCAAGGTTGTCTCTTGCTAGGCTCAGCTCTGCCAATATTGGCAGTCTTGATGCCCCATTTGTCCTCTTCTCCTCTGTTTCCCCCCTCTCCCAGCACTGCTCACTTACCTTGGAATACCCTTTTTGAGTTGGTCCCTATGGCCCTTACCATTTCCTCTTTTAAGATCCACTTCTTCTAGAATGCCTACCAGCAGTGAATAACATAAATGTCTTTGTTGTCCTAACATGCTGTGTGCTAGCTTCATTTACGACGTCCCCTTTTTCCACCCTCAATCCATTCAGACTGGTTGCCCCGCTATATTGCAGTTTGCCTGAACTTAGATTTCAAACTCCTCAGGGCAGGGAATCTGTTCTCTTTTGTTTGTAGTTTTGTGGGACACCTAGCACGTTTTTTGAGAATTGTAAAACAATAAATACTTTTTACAGGTAAATAATACTTAACACAACTGTCTAAATACTATAAAATGTCTCTCATAATTCTAATTACCTGTTAAATAAAATAGGTGACTTAATGTGTAGATGTAGAACAGAGCTAATTTGCCAGTAATGGGGCAGTGTAGAATTTGGTGCCATATTCCAGATAAGCAACATCTCCCCTCTGAGCCCTTACTGGACATGAAACTAAATTTTAAAATGATAATTTTCTATTTAAAGAATCTACACTACGATTTTAGGTCGAATTTAGCAGCGTTACCTCGATTTAACCCTGCACCCGTCCACATGACGAAGCCCTTTTTTTCGACTTAAAGGGCTCTTAAAATCGATTTCTTTACTCCACCCTCGACGAGGGGATTAGCGCTGGAATCGGCCTTGCCGGGTCGAATTTGGGGTAGTGTGGACGCAATTCGACAGTATTGGCTTCCGGGAGCTATCCCAGAGTGCTCCATTGTGACCGCTCTGGACAGCGCTCTCAACTCAGATGCACTGGCCAGGTAGACAGGAAAAGTCCCACGAACTTTTGAATTTCATTTCCTGTTTGGCCAGCGTGGCGAGCTCATCAGCACAGGTGACCATGCAGAGCTCATCAGCAGAGGTGACCATGGAGACCTAGAATCGCAAAAGAGCTCCAGCATGGACTGAACGGGAGGTACGGGATCTGATCACTGTATGGGGAGACAAATCTGTGCTAGCTGAACTCCGTTCTAGTAAACAAAATGCCAAAAGATTTGAAAAAAATCTCCAAGGGCATGAAGGACAGAGGCTATAACAGGGACTCGCAGCAGTGCCGTGTGAAAATTAAGGAGCTCAGGCAAGCCTACCAAAAAAACAGAGAGGCAAATGACCGCTCCGGGTCACAGCCCCAAACCACTTCTATGATGAACTGCATGCCATTCTAGGGGGTGCAGCCACCAGTACCCCAACCCTGTGCTTTGAGTCCGTCAATGGAGTAGGACGCAACACGGAAGCGGGTTTTGGGGACGAGGAGGAGGTTGAAGATAGCTCACAGCAAGGAAGCGGAGAAACCGGTTTCCCCAACAGCCAGGATCTGTTTCTCACCCTGGACCTGGAGCTAGTAACCCCCGAACCCATCCAAGGCGGGCTCCCGGACCCTGAAGGTGGAGAAGGGACCTCTGGTGAGTGTACCTTTGTAAATATTAGACATGGTTTTAAAAGCAAGCATGTTTAATGATTAATTTGCCCTGGCATTCGCGGCCAGGACAGCTACTAGAAAAGTCTGTTAACGTGTCTGGGGATGGAGCGGAAATCCTCCAGGGACATCTCCATAAAGCAATCCTGGATGTACTCCCAAAGCCTTTGCAAAAGGTTTCTGGGGAGGGCAGCCTTATTCCGTCCTCCATGGTAGGACACTTTACCACGCCAGGCCAGTAGCACGTAGTCGGGAATCATTGCAGAACAAAGCATTGCAGCGTATGGTCCTGGTGTTTGCTGGCATTCAAACAACATCCGTTCTTTATCTCTCTGTGTTATCCTCAGGAGAGTGATATCATTCATGTTGAAATAGGGTGATTTTATTAAGTGGACATTCAGAGGTGCCTGTTCCGGCTGGGCTGTTTGCCTGTGGCTGAACAGAAATGTTCCCCGCTGTTAGCCACACGGTGCGGGGAGGGGTGAAGCCATCATCCCAGAGAATTGGGTGTGCGTGGGGGGGTTAGTTGGGTTTGTGCTGCACGTTAACCCGGAAACCGCAGCCCCTCCTTTTAAATTGCCAACCCATGTTAAATGGCCAACCCAATGGCTGCTTGGTATGGGAAATGAGGGCGCTGCTGTTTGAAACCATTCCCATATGTTATGAAGGTTAAAGAAGCCAAAAGACTGTGGCTTACCATGGCTGCCTGCAAGGCGAATTCTGTTGCCTGGCCCTGTGTGAGTGATCTCTCACACCAAACCGGCATACCCTCAATAAGAGGCAAATGCAACCTTGTAACGAAAGCACATGTGCTATGTAATGTTAACAGCAAGGTTTACCGTGAAAGAGTGTACCCATTGTTCTATAAAATGTGTCTTTTTAACTACCACTCTCCCTTTTTTTTCCTCCACCAGCTGCATATGTTTCTCCTTCGCAGAGGCTAGCGAAGATTAGAAGGCGAAAAAAACGCACTTGGGATGAAATGTTCTCCTAGCTCATGCTGTCCTCCCACACTGACAGAGCACAGCAGAATGCGTGGAGGCAGACAATGTCAGAGTGCAGGAAAGCACAATATGAACGCGAGGAGAGGTGGCGGGCTGAAGAGAGTAAGTGGTGGGCTGAAGATGATAGGTGGCGTCAGCTTGCTGACAGAAGGCAGGAGGCAATGCTCAGGCTGCTGGAGGATCAAACTCATATGCTCCAGCGTATGGTTGAGCTGCAGGAAAGGCAGCAGGAGCACAGACCGCCGCTACAGCCCCTGTGTAACCAACTGCCCGCCTCCCCAAGTTCCATAGCTTCTTCACCAAGAACGTGGTGGGGGGGCCTCCGGCCACCCAGCCACTCCACCCCAGAGGATTGCCCAAGCACCAGAAGGCTGGCATTCAATAAGTTTTTAAGTTTTAACGTGCAGTGTGGCCTTGTCCTTCCCTCCTCCCCCAGCGCACCCGGGCTACCTTGGCAGTTATCCCCCTATTTGTGTGATGAATTAATAAAGAATGCATGAATGTGAAGCAACAATGACTTTATTGCCTCTGCAAGCGGTGATCGAAGGGGGGAGGGGAGGGTGGTTAGCTTACAGGGAAGTAGAGTGAACAAAGGGGGGGAGAGGGTTTCATCAAGGAGAAACAAACAGAAGTTTCACACTGTAGCCTGGTCAGTCATGAAACTGGTTTTCAAAGCTTCTCTGATGTGCACCGCACCCTCCTGTACTCTTCTAACCGCCCTGTTGTGTGGCTGCGCCTAATCAGCAGCCAGGCGATTTGCCTCAACCTCCCACCCCACCATAAACGTCTCCCCCTTACTCTCACAGATATTGTGGAGCGCACAGCAAGCAGTAATAAAAATGGGAATATTGGTTTCGCTGAGGTCTATCTGAGTCAGTAAACTGCGCCAGCGCGCTTTTAAACGTCCAAATGCATATTCTACCACCATTCTGCACTTGCTCAGCCTATAGTTGAACAGGTCCTGACTACTGTCCAGGTTGCCTGTGTATGGCTTCATGAGCCATGGCATTAAGGGGTAGGCTGGGTCCCCAAGGATAACTATAGGCATTTCAACATCCCCAACGGTTATTTTCTGGTCTGGGAAGAAAGTCCCTTCCTGCAGCTTTTGAAACAGACCAGAGTTCCTGAAGATGCGAGCGTCATGTACCTTTCCCGGCCATCCCACGTTGATGTTGGTGAAACGTCCCTTGTGATCCACCAGTGCTTGCAGCAGTATTGAAAAGTACCCCTTTCGGTTTATGTACTCTCTTGCTTGGTGCTCCGGTGCCAAGATAGGGATATGGGTTCCGTCTATGGCCCCACCACAGTTAGGGAATCCCATTGCAGCAAAGCCATCCACTATGGAATGCACATTTCCCAGAGTCATTACCCTTGATATCAGCAGGNCGCCTGTTCGCCTGGTTTTGCTTTTGCAGGTTCTGGTTCTGCATATACTGCAGATAATGCGCGTGCTGTTTACAGTGCTCATAATTGCCGTGGTGATCTGAGCGGGCTCCATGTTCCCAATGCTATGGTGTCTGTGCTGAAAAAAGGCGCAAAACGATTGTCTGCCGTTGCTCTGACGGAAGGAGGGGCAACTGACGACATGGCTTACAGGGAATTAAAATCAACCAGGGGGGGTGGCTTTGCATCAAGGAGAAACACAAACAACTGTCACACAGAATGGCCCCCTCAAGGATTGAACTCAAAACCCTGGGTTTAGCAGGCCGTTGATTTCACAGAGGAAGGAAGGGAGGGGGGAGAAAATGAATACAACTGAATACAAAACAAATCTGGTCTATTTCTTGTTTTGATCCACTCCATCTCTCTTATACATCTTAGGCTGGCAGCAGACTGCTAGCCATCGTCGTCTCCTGGCTGCTCACCGGAAGACGGTGCAGTTCGACTGCCGGCATGACTTAGTCTCCAGGAGACGAAACTTAAAAAGGGAATGACCTGGCTGAGTCACTCCCATGTCTGTCCAGGCGCCCCTGACCGACCTCACCGAGGTCGGCTAAAAGAGCACCCAGGAGACGACGACGATGGCTACCAGTCGTAATGCACCGTCTGCTGCCACAAGGCAATGAGCTGCTGCTGTGTAGCAATGCAGTACCACGTCTGCCAGCACCCAGGAGATGTACGGTGATGGTGAGCTGAGCGGGCTCCATGCTTGCCGTGGTATGGCGTCTGCACAGGTAACCCAGGAAAAAAAGGTGTGAAACGATTGTCTGCCATTGCTTTCACGGAGGGAGGTGGGCCTGACAACATGTACCCAGAACCACCTGCGACACTGTTTTTTGCCCCATCAGGCATTGGGATCTCAACCCAGAATTCCAATGGGCAGCGGAGACTGCGGGAACTGTGGGATAGCTACCCACAGCTACTCACAGTGCAACGCTCTGGAAGTCGACGCTAGCCTCGGTACTGTGGACGCAGTCCGCCGAGTTAATGCACTTAGAGCATTTTGTGTGGGGACACACACAATTGACTGTATAAAAATGTTTTCTAAAAAACTGACTTCTATAAATTCGACCTAATTTCGTAGTGTAGACATACCCTAATACTGACATAAACTCTGCTTATTAGTAGATGGAAAAGGTGGGATATGGAGTGGGGGATGGGGGTGTGTGAGAACACTTTAACAGGATTACAGGATTTTTATCTTTCTGATTGGAAAATTCCTAGAACTTTCAGCTAAATCTTCAGACATTAAGCAAAGAGAGGGAGATTGCATGGCAGAGTGGAGGAAGTCTGGCCTGTCGCAAATTGCAGACCTTAAACTTTCACTTCCAAAAAGTGGGGTACTAAATCCTTTTGGACCAAACTCCTTCTCTAGAACATTAACAATCATTTGCTTAAAGAAATTCCATTTAGAAGACTTAGTAAAATGAAGAGTAACTTTATCCATGTCTTCATGTTGATTATTGCTTAAAGGTGAGCTGCAAAGAATTTTTTTAATACTGCCTTTTCACTTTTTTGCTGCATTAAAACAGGGTCCTGACCCACAGTTTGAGAACCAGAGCAGAGAAGACCTGATTTAGTAACGTAAAAAACAAGGAGGTAAAGCTTGTGTCTCATGAATTATTCTTTCATTTTTCAGGGCTTACTTGGAGACTGATGTTGCTGTGTCTGAGGAGCTTGTCCAGAAGTACAGTAATGCTGCACTTGGCCACATTAATGGCACAGTAAAGGAGCTCAGACGTCTTTTCCTAGTCGATGACTTAGTTGATTCTCTGAAGGTAAATGATAAAGCATTCAAGATACAGCTGTAGATTTGACTTTCCTCAACAGGGCTTAAAAAGAGAGGTTTAAATTGAACCAGTGGTCAGATGTTAAAGGTATTTGGAATGTGTCTATTTCTTTAAAAATCTCAATTTGGGGGTAGCTGGGCAGAGTCTAGCTCCTTTCTATTTTTGTTTTTTGGCTCACATGTCAGCACCAGTAAGTGGCCAGCATCTGGCCAATTGAATTTCTTGGTACAGTTTCTCATTCTGCTAATCTTAAATACCCAAAAGAACATTTATAGCTGTGCAGTTTGGGATTACCTAAAGCATCGATGAACATTAAATTTCAAATGGCGTTTGACATGAATTTTCTAATGTTGTACAAGTCTCCAACAATAATAGACTTGTAAATAGTTCCCTCAACCACCTTTCCCTCTGTGTCTGGGTCTACCTGTTGCAGTGCAGACTCCCACAGTCCCAGGGAGAGGCTACATCATAACACTGTCATATAATTTAAATCCTTAGCAGCAGGGAGGTTTAACTCATACCAGTATTTTTATAAAGATCCTGTGGTTCTTCTTCGAGTGCTGTCCCTGTGGGTGCTCCACTCTAGGTGACCGTGTGTCCCGGCGCCGTTGATCGGTGATCTTCGGTAGCAGTGCCTGGTCTGGACGCACGCGCTCAGCTGCTGTCTTGTGGCGTCGTTAGGGTCTGCCTGAGTGCGCGCGTCCCACACACCCCTCCGTTCCTTCCCAACCATCCTCGGCTGAAGACGGGAATCGGGGCAGTGCTGATCCTCTTCCCTGGCTTCTGAAGGAAACAATTACAAAGAACATAGAAATAGTTAGTAACATCCCAGTTGTTTCCCTTCCTTTAGAATAGTTACTTAGGCTACGTCCACACTACCCGCCCGGATCGGCGGGTAGCCATCGATATATCGGGGATCGATATATCGCGTCTCGTCTGGACGCGATATATCGATCCCCGAACGCGCTCCCTTCGACTCCGGAACTCCAGTAGGGCGAGCGGAGGTAGCGGAGTCGACGTGGGAGCTGCGGCTGTCGATCCCGCGCCGCGAGGACGCGAGGTAAGTCGCGGTACTTCGAAGTAAGATACTTCGACTTCAGCTACGCTATTCTTGTAGCTGAAGTCGCGTATCTTACTTCGACATCCCCCCCTAGTGTGGACCAGGCCTTAGTTGAAGAGAAAAGGTTGCTTTGTTTTGTTTTAAGTTTGTCTCCTACTGAGACACTCTCCCCTGGCATTCCTAGCGCAATAATGCCAGGGGCTTCAGGATTCAAGAAATGTGCACCCTCTCAGGCGAAGAGGCAAGAAGCTCTGCAGCTGCCTACGGAGAAGGGCAGTAAACCCTCTCCCTCAGGCTCCCCTGCCAAGGCAGAACTGACCAGGAGCCCGGCTTAACCCTCTCACACGAAGAGACAGGAAGCCCTAATGTCTCCTCTCAGAGACACTCAGAAGGGTAAAGGATCTCCCACAGGGTCTTTACCCTTGGTGCTGTCAGCGCTGAGAGCAGGCAACTCTGACTGCCCCTGCACTTCACAAGCAACTCACATGGGGCTCAAAAGCAGGGACTCGACTTCCCGCAGCAGGAAGGTCTCCTCGGCACCGGCAATGGACCTGGTGCCAGCAACGCGTTCCACCGGCACCGAGCCTGCCTGCCACCCCCGGAGCAGATTCAGACCCTCTGCGGCACTCTCACAAATGGCTCTCGGCTCCTGCAAAAGTGAAACTAAAATCACTCCGCTCACACTTCACGCTCTGCAGCACACCAGCCTAGGGAGCAGCAACAATTCCTGCATCAGCAGGATATCTCTGTGGCCCCTGAGCCTGACTCTCCGCTCCTAGACATGGAGCACTCATTGTTTGAACCGCAGCTCTCACCACCTGACCTGAATACTTTCACTGATAGTGAGAACGGCACATAGCAGCAGGCAGAGTTCTCCTTGCCTGAGTCTTCCCCTCCACCGGAGCCATACATACCCCAAGACATGGGGCATCATAAGAATCCGCCTCAGTTTCCCTACTTTGTCCCCCAGTGGCCGGGACCCAACTTTTCCTACCCGGTGCCCTGGCCTCAGTGGTACCCGTGGTCGGCTCCTGCCACCGCTCCTCCTTGCGCCCCTTCTTCCGGACCGCAATCTCGTCCTACGCCTATATCCCCAGCTCCATCAACATCCTAGAGCTCCTGAACCCCCTACTGAAGAGGTGGGCTATGAACCCTTCCCGGCTTTACCAGCTCCTGCCTCGCCATCAGCCACAGACGATGCCCTCATGCCTCCACCTCCACAAAACGTGGACGACTTTAAGCAATCCCAGGAACTTTTCAAGAGAATGGCACTCAGCCAGGACATCCCTTTGGAGGAAGTCCAGGAGACACAACATAGACTTCTCAAAATCCTCCAACCCTCTGCACCCTCAAAGATAGCACTACCCATAAACAAAGCTCTCCTAGAACCAGCTGATACTCTCTGTTAGACCCCTGCCTCCATTCCACCAACATGCAAGAAAGCTGAACATAAATACTACGTGCCCGCGAGGGACGTCGATTTCTTATTTTCCCACCCACAACCCAATTCTGTTGTGGTGGATGCAACGACACAGAGAGCAAAGCAGCCACACTACCGGCCCACTCTGCAGGACAAGGACCTCAAACGCCTTGACCTGGACCGCAAGGTTTATATCTCTTCTACTCTACAATTTAGAATTGCAAATTATTCCGCCCTCCTTGCAAGCTATGATCATGACAACTACAACAAGCTCTTTGATATGCCTCCCATATACCGGAGGACAGGAGAGCGGACTTCTAGTTAGTCCTCGTCAAAGGTCAATTGTTGTCTAGGATGGCACTACAAGCGTCCATGGACATGGCTAATCCAGCAGCCCGCACCACTGCCACTGCAGTGGTGATGCACCGGTCTTCCTGGCTCTCGGCATCGGGTATCCTCAAAGATTTGCAGTCCAAAGTGGAGGATCTCCCCTTTGACAAAGATAAACTCTTTCCCCAAAAAACCGATGAAGTCCTTCACACTATGAAAGACTCTAGAGCCACCGTGCGCACATTGTGCATATACTCATTCAGCCCCAGGAGAACACGGTATCAACCTTATCAGAGGCCCAGCGCACAACAATACCATCGACTCCAGTCCAGACCGTATTACACTGGGAGAAACCGCAACAGACCTCCTAGGCGCAGGCAAAACCAGGCGCAACCAACTACTTCCCGCCATCGGGTAACAAACAACAATTTTGAAGTGTTGGTCGGGGGTCTGCGTGACCACCCCTTGACTCTGCCGCCTATTTGCTCATTTGGCTACTGTCTCCAGGCTTTCACCATGTCTGGCAACAGATCACACAGGACCTCTGGGTCCTGGAAATAGCTCAGTCAGGTTACTCCATCCCTTTCCTATCTTCCCTGCCCACCCTTTCCCCTTCCCCATCCCTCTTCAGGGACCCCTCTCACAAGAGACCCCCTCTTCTCTGCGTGGAGGTGGCTCATCTTCTCCACCTAGGTGCAGTCGAACATGTACCGACGCAACATCGGGGAAAAGGATTCTACTCCCACTATTTTCTAACCCAAAAGAAAGGCGAGGGGTGGAGACCTATATTGGACCTACGCCGACTGAACAAGTTTGTACGTGTATAAAAATTCAAGATGGTCACATTGGGCACAATAATACCCACGCTAGAACAAGGGGACTGGTTCACAGCCCTTGCCCTACAAGACACCTATTTCCATATATCCATTCATCCTGCACACAGACGCTTCCTGCGATTCCTCACTATTACGCATCTCATACGCACGATCTCTGTTCGCCCCAGAATACAGGCACGGACCTGCCTTCAGCTTCTTGGTCACAGGGCAGCCACCACCTTCGTGGCCAAATATTCCACACTGCAGATTCTCCACCTTTTTGGTCGTCCAATGATGTGGGGTAATTTTTGGAAAGTATTTACTCTGGACGTCAAGTGGGTGGGTCCTTACCCCATTGTGAGTCGCCTCTCCCCAGTAGTGGACCAGCTTCAGCTACCCGGCAAATTGAAATGGGCGCATGCCAATCAGCTCAAAACATACGTTTCTCCCTAGGTTTCTGGTCATGGCGTCATGGGCCTCGGTTTTGGACCAGCCACCTCCGTGGACCATCCGGGTTTCCAGCTGGCCATGGGATTATCCAAATAATTATAATTATGAGGAAGAGAGAGACCTCCAAAGGCTCTCCCTGGATCGAGCTGCTGATGGGGCCCGAGCCATAGTGTGGCGGAAGGCTGGAGGGGAGGTGCCTTGGAGACAATGCATAGTCCGGATAGACACAGCAGGGCCACAGCAAAATACCTGATGGGTGGCCCCGAGCTTCCCATGGATTCCATTGGGACAAACCCCGTTCCTCCTGTGGGGGCCTGGAGTGGAATGGGAAGTCCTTTGAGTGGAAGTGGAATGGGAAGTCCTTTGGCAAGCAATAGCAATTACTGATCTCGGGACGTAATGTTGTTGTAACCTCCTAAACCAGGCAAACAACATCCATGATGACCGCCAGGGAGGGCTGTAACGGGACAACTAATAATTTAGGGAGTTTTCATCCGTGCCTCAGTTTCCCCAGTAGGCGCATTTGTGGTGTTCTTTTTCTTTCCCTCTTGCTTTAACAGGACAAAGCAGTAATAATGAGAGCCCAGGAACACCCCAAACAGGAATGGTGGGACTGCTCTTGCTGCTTCAGGCCTGCAAAATTTGTCAGGGCAAAACAATGTATCTATGATGACACATCTCTATGGGAATCCTTGAGTCTCCATTGTTTTTGGCCTCCTTTGTTCATTTTACCAGTATCCAAAATTGGCCCTGGTAAAAGAAAATGTCAATTATCCATTGGGGAGGGGGGCAATTGTGACGTAGCATCCTAGGAGAGTGGCATCACGTATTATCTGGGATCTGGAATTGGGTGGTCCATCGCGACATGTGAGAGTTGGCTCCCTCCAATAACATGGCTAAGCGGTATGTGCTGACTACATCTTCTATCAGCACATATGGATTGCAGAGGACATTTGGCAGCTGTGACCTCAAATGGTGTGTAAAGAGAAGGCAGTGCCAGGCCGCTTTTATGAGGTGAGTCAACATATTTGTTGGGAAGGGGAGGCATTGAAATATGCCCCCAATGCAGCACATGTGTTTACCAATACCTCTGCGTGTGTTTGGAGAACCACCAACCCCAGAATGCCTTTCGATTTGCAGTTAAGATCACAAACGCAAATTTTTTCAGTGCATTGGCCCGCCGTTCTGCAACAGACTGTTAACTATGTTGTGTTTAATTTTTCATGGATAACACCCAATGTGTTTCTCCCGTTGGCACACACCCGATAGCAACATTCCGTATTCCAGACAGATACCTTCTCCTTCACGGTGTTAAAACACACATTTAACCTGGAGAAAGCTGCCTTTGCCACAGCCATCCGGATGCAGCATCTATGTCAACAGGGGAATGTGTTATGCTATGTTATTAATGAAGCCAGAAGTCGTCATTGGCTGGTGTATGCAATAGTTGCTGTTTTAACAATCTTGTGTATGCTGTATTGTTGTTTAGGTAGAAGACCAATAGTAACCCTTGCCACCGTATCGGGGGTAAGGTGGAAACCTAAGTTGTGATCCCTCCCAACAAAATGTTGATTCAGGGTCAAGGGGGGGGACTGTCACACCCCAAGGCCCCCTCCCTCAGGGAGTCCCCTGGGAAGGCAGATCGGCATTGTATATTGCTAACGCTGTTGCTAGCATCACAGAGCATTTTGGGGAGGGTCAAAGGTGTGTGAGTGGGGAGTGGAAGATTCCTTTGCAGGTCACGAGAGGCCAAGAGGGGGAAAGAGGAAGAAAGCAGAGAACGGGTTAACTCGGCACCTCACCTAGCTCTGTGTGAGAATAAGAGGCTGGCCCTGGCCCAAGGTCATGGGCTCGAGAAATCAGCAGCTGCCCAGCCGTGAGAAGAGAAGAACTAAGTTGAGCAGAGATAACAGCGAGAACAGTGAGAGAGAATGAGACACAGAGCTGCAGAGATAACAGCGAGAACAGAGAGAGCAAATGAAATGGCAACAGCAAAGGCCAACAGAAGGGAAAACAGTCTCCGGAGCCGGGATGTTTTGGGAAACCGGGGAGGCCACAGCAAGCCTGTTTGGACTGGTACAAAGAGCACCAGGAACAGAGGGCCCTGAACGAAACCCCCCTCTCCCCACCCAAGGAGCCCAGGACTTAAAAACCCTCCTGAGAGCTGAAGCAACTCGGAGAACACAGCAGATCCTTGGATGGCCTGGGCCCAGGACAGCACTCCCATCCACCTTCTCTCCCCCCTTCTTCTGACGTTACACCCAGACTTGGCCAGTCTGGGTCGTGCGTGTGTGAGTATGAAAGTGGGTTAGAGCTTGGGGCATTAATGCTTTCTTTCTTCCCCTGAGTGACGTGGGAGCGTTCCCAGCACTCTCTGCTGTTATTTCATTATTTTATCAATAAAGCTTTAAAATTTAGACACTTGGTGTGCCTCGTCATCTCCTCCCCAAAAAGATCCTGTGGCCCCAGGCAGATTAGATTGGTAATGAAAATCTGTCACAAGATGCCTTCAGGGTTGGCTCAACTCCAACTACAAACCCAGCAGACAGTTTCTGCATAACACTGACTCCGCCACCGAACGTATTGGCCTCCCTACGTTGGTGGACAAAACCAGAGAACCTATGCACGGGTGGAACCTATGCATGGATGTTCCCTTCCATCCACATTCCCCAGTACTCATGCTGACCACGGATGCTTCCCAGATAGATTACGGAGCGCACTTAGGCGACCACAAGGCACAGGGCCGCTGGTCCCTATCAGAGACGCGTCTGCACATCAATCTCCTAGAACTCAGAGACGTCAGGCAGGGAGGAGCACGATCTCACTCCCTATGCACAGAAGCCATTAAACTATGGAATTGGTGTATACAACATCACATAAAAGTCACCACTTCCTACCTACCCGCGTGTCACAACACTACCGCCGACACACTCATCAGACACTTCTCCGAGGAACACGAATGGGAATTACATCCCACGATATTCCGACAGCTCTCCTCCCACTGGGGCACTCCATCGATAGACCTGTTGGCATTTGCCGTTTTGAGGAGTGGCAATCTATTTTGCTCCAGAGCGGGACTCGGAAATGCATCTTTAGGGAATGCATTCCTCATTCCTTGGAACAACTCCCTCATGTACGCTTTTCCACCGATTCCACTGATACTCAGGGTTCTACGCAACATCACAGAGGACAAGGCCCGGGTCATACTTATTTCCCCAGCTTGGCCCAAGCAGACATGTCCATCCGTCCATCTGCTACGCATGTCCATCCGTCCTCCCCGGACTCTCCCCGATAGACCAGATCTCCTCTCCCAGAACTGCGGTCAGCTTCTTCATCCGCAGCTCCGGAAACTCCATCTGATGGCATGGTTCCTTCATGGTTTCAATCCCACGAATTAGCCTGCTCAGAACAGGTCCAACACGTCCTCCTGCACAGTAGAAGGGACTCCACTCCTAAGACTTACCTGCAAAAGTGGAAACGCTTCTCCATCTGCTGCTTCCACAGATGCCTAATACCCCAGACTGCAACCCTCCCTGACATCTTATACTATCTTTTCGAACTAAAACAGGACGGGCTTTCACTCAGTTCTGTCACAGTACACCTCGCGGCCCTTACCACCTTCCATGACACTCTGGACGGCTATTCACTTTTCACCCACCCCATCATGAAACACTTCCTCACGGGCTTGCAAAATCTCTACCCTGAGATTCATTCACCAGTAGCCTCCTGGAGTCTCAACCTAGTTCTCTGCACTCGTATGAAACCTCCTTTCGAGCCCCTGGCCACCTCATCCCTGCTCCACATGTCCATGAAAGTGGCTTTCTTGGTTGCCATAACGTCAACAAGAAGGGTTGGTGAAATAAACGCCCTGATGGCCTACCCTCCCTACACCATTTTCTCTAAAGACAAGGTTACTATACCCGCGCCAAATTCCTCCCCGAGGTGGTGTCTACCTTCCACCTTAACCACCACTTACCTGTATTCCATCCCAAGCCTCACACTCCACAGGAAGCTGCGTTACATACCCTTGACGTCCGACAGGCTCTTGCATTCTATCTTGACAGAACTAAACCATTTTGTGAATCCCCTAGGCTATTTGTTTCTACTACCGAGAGATCAAAGGGTGACGCTTTCTCTAAGCAAAGACTCCCCAACTGGATCTCAGCCTGCATCAGATCCTGCTATCAGACCAGAATGCTCAACCACCAGAGGGTGTTAGGACTCCTTTTACTAGAGCAATGTCAACATCCATTGCCTTCCTCCACAACGTACCTGTTACAGACATATGTAAGGCGGCCACGTGGACATCTGACCACACATTTGCCAAACATTATGCTATCACACGGGATACCACGGCAGACACCATAGTCGGCCGTACGGTACTGTCTACCGTTGTCCCTCCCACAACTCCAAAACCCCACCAACCATAGTGGGTACTGCTTCACATTCACCTAGAGTGGAGCACCCATAGAGACAGCACTCAAAGAAGAAGAGAAAGTTACTCACCTTGCAGTAACTGAGGTTCTTCGAGATGTGTGTCCCTGTGGGTGCTCCGCTACCCACCCTCCTCCCCTCTACTTTGGAGTACTAATAAGACAACTCTACGGTAGAGAAGGAACTGAGGGGGGTGCGGGACATGCGCGCTCAGGCAGACCCTAACGACGCCGTGAGCGCGCTATCGAAGATCACCAATCAACGGCGCTGGGACCTAGAGTAGAGCACCCACAGGGGGACACATCTCGAAGAACCTCAGTTACTGCAAGGTGAGTAACTTTCTCGTTCTCATTTCTTGCACTTCCCATTTCTATTTACCTGGCTTCTGTTGTTACAGTAGTCCTCTGGTGAGGTGGTCTAAACAGATCTGTTTCTACTTCTGCGTGAGTTTCTGCATTAACTATATTCTGACTGCTGCCCCTCCCTCTCAATCCTCACACTTAGTGATCCTCTGGGGGAAGAGTACACCACTTCCACACTCAATAAGAGGGAACTGAACTATAGACCACAGGTTGAAAACCACAGTTCTATGGTAATGACAACCTTTCATGGACCCCTTACACATAGTCTGTGGACCCAAGGGGTCTGCGGACTACAGATTGAAAACCACTGTTCTAGCCAATTGAACAGCTGTGAAATGACCAAAGTTACATTTTGATATATAATCAATTACCTTTTAAATTGCCCTTTTAAAAAAAGGCAAATTCCCTCCATATATTGTATGCTCTTATAGTTAGCTATTTTTGAGGCATGTTTTAGCCTTAGATTTAGGAGGTAGATTTAAAGCCTCTTTTGGCCAGGACTAAAATCTTGTGGATTTGTCTAAGGAATTAAATACATCATGGAAAAACTTAATCACAGAGGGCTTTTGTCTGGCAAAAAGGTTTTAATAATTAAGGTGCTCCTTAAGGTGCAAGCCCTCATTTGTGATATGAGAATTTACACACCAGCTGCTTGTGATGCCACAAACAAAGAATTAGGCCATCGGTTAAGGGAAAAGAATGGACAGCCAAACTGTTCTTGAAGATCTGACTTTCATTCAGTCATTATTAATGAATGCAAGAAAAGAGAAAATTCCTTCCAAATAATTTTTTTTAGATATTCCAGTTGCTCTTTAAATAGCTTGGTTTGTGAGCTTCAGGAAAGCTGCTGTTTATCCTGCTAAACTATTATTTCTTTTTCTTCAATTTCTTTTGACTTCTAAATAATATTGAAAGAGGCTCATTTGTCTTGGAGGAAAGCTTCAACCTACTTAAACCTAATGCACTTTTTTATTGTATGGTAGTTGGATGCAGGCTTTCTATGAAATAAATAAACTGGAAAGTCAGCTTACAAAATTTCATGGCTCTGAAGTAGTTTTTGTTGTAGGAAAACTTTAAGATATTGAGGTTTTATGCCTAATAAGGGCCCTGGTGAACAAATGACATTGGCTTATCTATTTAAATAAACATCTTGGGTATAGAAAATTACATTTATGCTTTTACATAATATTCCATATTACTGAATTTGAAAGTAGAACAGGAGTATAGTCCAGGTTATCATATGTATTTATGCTAACAGTGAAATCTAGGTGTAATCATTTCTGAGATGTTTTGATTTAAACAGTGTGGAGTCATGATGGTTTAAAATGGCATCTAAAATATTTGTACTGTATATGGTCAAGTTCAAAGGAATTCTTTCAGTTATAACTTCAAAGAATAGCTTTGTACAGTACTTGCCAGGAAAAGCCAAGGAAGGGAACTGTATTGTATTGGGTGTGTGGTTATATAGTGATTCATCCAAAACTCATGCGATAAAGAACATTTCTGTTAGGACATGAATACTGTGAAGCCATGTTGTTACTTGAGTGATGGAGCCCATTGCTTTAATTGAACTAGCTCATAGTAAAACAACTTGAAGAAACTGACCTATGTTTTTTTTTTAATTTTTCCATTAAATTACATTACAAATTACTTGTATTGTGCAATCAGTTACTGATAATTGGAATAAAGTGGGTAAAGAATTACTTATGGCACTTGGCTCACCCATCAGGATTACAGTAGGAGACAAGAACATCCCTGTAACTCATGTAGACAGTGAACTTTAGACCTTATGCATTCATTCTTTCCTGTATGGAGCCATGCAGGAAGAGCAGTACTATCTTTGTGATAGACTTTGGACTGCTTATGCTTCACTCTGGCTTGGAGCCATAGAAATAAAGGGCTTTAAAAAATCTTACCAAGAAAAAGCAGCAGCAGTTACCGTATATATTCGATCATAAACCGGTTCCTTTATAAGCCGACACCCCCTCCTCCCCCCCCCCCAAGATGGATAAGTAAAAATTGAAATTTTTTATAACCCGGTCATAAGCTGACCTTATAATTCAGGGGTCAGCAAACTTTGGCTGGATAAGCTGCTGGTGGCCCGAGATGGTTTGTTTACGTCGAGTGTCCACAGGCACGGAGGTAAACCTAAGTAAACAAAGTGTCCCAGCACGCCAGCTGCTTACCCTGACGGGCAGGAACAGCAACTGGTGGGGAAATTTTTTTGGGGGGAGAACCTGGGAGTCAGGGGAGTAACCCCTGTGACCACCCCCCACATGACCCCACCCCTAGCCCGGGACCCCCACACTCTCCCCATCCCTTCCCACCTTATCTGGGGAGGGCCAGGGGAGGATGTCTCTGGCCTGGCTGGAGCTGCTCCGGCAGGCTGGGCAGTGTGGCCACAGCCTGCTCCGGCGGGCCAGACCGGGCGGCGCAGCCGCAGTATGTTTCAGCGGGCTGGGCCGGGCGGCACGGCCGCAGTGTGCTCCGGTGGGCCGGGCGGCACGGCCGCTCTGGGGGGCGGGGCCGAGCGGCACGGCTTCAGCCTGCCAGCCCCGGAGCTGCAGCTGCTTCGGAGGCTGGGGGGAGAGCAGCGTGGCCAGAAGCGGAGAGACTCTGGCCCTGCCTCTTCCCTTCTGGCTCTGCTGACTGTGCTGCCTCTCCTTGCTCCCTCTGTTGGGGGGAGGGGCTGTGTCCCACCTCTCCCTCTCTATACCCGTTCATAAACCGACCCCCTTCTCTAGTGCTTCCCTTTTTTACTAAAAAAATTCGGCTTATGAACGAGTATATATGGTACTTTTGGGGATCAGTAAACTTCCTTATTCTATCTAGTACCTCAGCATAAAGGAGATGAATATATGGATGTGAGGCTAAGATGGGCTCTAGTGTCTTGGGTATATGCTACTTAATTTTATAAAGTGCTTGTTCCTGCAATAGTGGGTTTTTCACTTTACGTTACTATCATTTTGTGCCACGTCCTTCAGGGTAAGGACTGTCCTTTACTAAATGTTTGTATCGCCCCTAGCACAATAGGGTCCTGAGGTTGCCACTTCTGCAGTATAAATAGTGAAGTTGACAAAAGTTTAAAAAATTGTAGATTCAGAACTTACATAATTTTGGGCTTGCTCTGTGTAGAGCAGGGAGGCAAACCTTTCTATCAGCAGTACTGCTCCAAGTCCAAACAAAGTCCTGCCTTCCTGATACACTCTGCTGTGCTGAGTATGGACTGGGCACAAGCAGAGGATTTGGTCCAGACTGTGTGAGTGAGAGAGAGATTAATTCTGCAGTGTGGTTTATGGGTATTATGCCCATAACTCAGAAATTACAGCAATACATGGGTTTCAAGAGTCTTTTTCCTACCAGAATATACACTTATTTTCTAAATTTTTGTTAGTCTAGATTTTTAAAGCTTTTTTGTAACCTTAAAATTCCATCAGCACTTTTAATTCTTAAGGCTTTATTCTTTTTGGTTTAAATGTTCTATGCCATAAAATGGAAGATGGTCTTTGTCTCCTTCCTACTATGAATATTTAATAACTGAATCCACACTTGTAAGAGTATCTGTACTGTTCATTTAAAATGAAAAAAGAAGGAAAATAAACTTGCCATTTCTTCCACACTGCATTTCAAACAGGCCTGTGCCCTGACACAACATTACCAACTCTTAACAGTTCAGATCATTCAATTCTTGGCCTCTGTACTGAGTCAAACCAGCAAAAATGTGGTTGTAATGGTGTCTTTTGTGATGTTGACTCTTGTACAGGGAGCTTAATTTCACCAACTCACATCCTATGTAAAGGGGTGGCTCTGACCTTGTGGATTTGGGTGTTGGGTTGTAAGTCAGGAGACGTGGGTTCTATTTCATCTCTGCCACTGACTTGCTGTATGACTTTAGGCAAGACAGTTATCCCCTTACCTTACTCCATCTGTAAGGAAAAAATATTCATGCTTACCCATCATCATAAAGCACTATGGATTGAAAGTGCTGTATAAGTGCAGAGAACACTGAATAGTCATCAAATGGTAGCAGCTTTTTGGTCATTACTGACATGGGCTGAATTCAGACTTGTGACCTCAAAATGAAAGGCTGCGTATCCTATTACCCATCACGTCACCCATACAGTCCCTCATCTATAATTATCTTTGACATACAAAGTGTGTTTTTGTTGAGCTTTATACATGCCTTCAGAGCAGGGCTTTGGAGCGGAGCCCGGAGCTGGAGCGCGTAGCAGCTCCGGAGCAGTGGAACTGCAGGTTTTTGCCTGGAGCTGGAGCGAAGCCGGAGCACAGCTCCAAAGCCCTGCCTCAGAGAACGTAATTTTGTTAAAGGCACCTCTCTTAGGCCCCGTCCAGACTACCCGCCCGGATCGGCGGGTAGACATCGATCTAGCGAGGATCGATGTATCGCGTCTCGTCTGGACGCGATACATCGATCCCCGAACGCGCTACTTCGAACTCCGTAACTCCAGCAGGGCGAGCGGAGTTCGCGGAGTCGAAGGGGGAGCCGCGGCCGTCGATCCCGCGCTGCTAGGACGCGAGGTAAGAGCGGGAAATTCGAAATAAGATACTTCGACTTCAGCTACGCTATTCTCGTAGCTGAAGTCGCGTATCTTATTTCGATCCCTGCCCCTAGTGTGGACCAGCCCTTAGTGTTCTATTCTACCATCCTGACACATGCTGACACTCACCTTCATCCCAATGATTCCACCATGAGTAAGATGAGTTAGCTTAGGACAAGGTAAGTTTTGGGTTATGTCAGACAATAGTGTGGTCTATCAAAGTCCTCCCATCGGCTATTGATGGGACGAAACAGATGTAATTTAGTTTTGGTAAATTGTTGCCATTTGCCTTTCCAGTGAGAAAGCCGAGGAGAGCTGGACCTTGCCTGGCAAGGCACCTGGTGTGAGTATGTCTTACCCTTGCCATAGTGTGCACACAGAACAGAGCTCCCCGGCTATGAAATAGACAGTAGCATACTTTGCAACAAAGAATTCATGAAGTGACATGGAACCCATGGATATTCACTGCCAATACCTTTTTCTTGCAGTTCTCTGGGGATACACATGTGGCTGAATTTTGATGGTGTGCACAACTAAGGGAAGCAGCAGATGCTCACTGCACCAGGCACAGAGAAGTTCTGGAACAACGGTTGTAAAAGATCATGCTTCCAGGAATACACACTCTTGGAGCCGGCACACTTCTCTGTGGGCAGCTGTCTCTGACACATGCAACATGTGGGTTTCTCTTTGAGCTGGTACATTTAGCAGAACTGTGGCATTAGCACCCACTGATGCCCACACTCAGGAAGCAGAGTCTTAATGTAACTGTGACATATGGCAGAAAATATCATGCAACAGGAAAATCTAAATAAATGCATCAGGAGAAAAGCGATTCAGAAGAAGTGAATGGGGTCAGTGCCACACACCCCAGTCATATGTTGGAAGCAAACACCAGAGATACACACACACCCTCCAAAAATATATAAAAAAAAGTCAGAGCCCACTAATGCAGATGTTAATGTACATCATAGGTGTCACTGCAGAGAGGACTACAGTAGCCTCTCTATGGTCCAATATACAATGAACACAGCTAGACTGCTCCAAGAGAGAGCAGGGTGTTTTACAACTATGAGCTAGGATGGGGGCTTATGTATGTGCTATTGGGAGACCAAATTCACACTTTAACAGGGCTGCTTGCCCCATGGGCTGGAGAAGCTGGGGATAAGCCAGCCCTGATTACAGGATGAGCCACACCTGGGTTGAATCAAGGGATTCCAATACAAAAAGGCAGCAGGAAGCTGAAAGGAGGTGTGGTTGAGGGAATAATGGAGGCTGCTAGAGGCAGGAAGTCTGACAGTAAGCAGGACAAAGCTCTCCAGGCAGGGAGGCCTAGGAGAGATCCTGCCCAAGAAGCAGGGGAGGGACTGAAAAGGCCTATGGGCAAGGATAAACTCCAGGCAGTAGGTCACCTTGATCAATTGGTCCATCAGCCCTCACAGAGAGCGCCCCAATCACANGATAAGTAAAAATTGAAGTTTTTTATAACCCGGTCATAAGCTGACCTTATAATTCAGGGGTCAGCAAACTTTGGCTGGATAAGCTGCTGGTGGCCCGAGATGGTTTGTTTACGTCGAGTGTCCACAGGCACGGAGGTAAACCTAAGTAAACAAAGTGTCCCAGCACGCCAGCTGCTTACCCTGACGGGCAGGAACAGCAACTGGTGGGGAAATTTTTTTGGGGGGAGAACCTGGGAGTCAGGGGAGTAACCCCTGTGACCACCCCCCACATGACCCCACCCCTAGCCCGGGACCCCCACACTCTCCCCATCCCTTCCCACCTTATCTGGGGAGGGCCAGGGGAGGATGTCTCTGGCCTGGCTGGAGCTGCTCCGGCAGGCTGGGCAGTGTGGCCGCAGCCTGCTCCGGCGGGCCAGACCGGGCGGCGCAGCCGCAGTATGTTTCAGCGGGCTGGGCCGGGCGGCACGGCCGCAGTGTGCTCCGGTGGGCCGGGCGGCACGGCCGCTCTGGGGGGCGGGGCCGAGCGGCACGGCTTCAGCCTGCCAGCCCCGGAGCTGCAGCTGCTTCGGAGGCTGGGGGGAGAGCAGCGTGGCCAGAAGCGGAGAGACTCTGGCCCTGCCTCTTCCCTTCTGGCTCTGCTGACTGTGCTGCCTCTCCTTGCTCCCTCTGTTGGGGGGAGGGGCTGTGTCCCACCTCTCCCTCTCTATACCCGTTCATAAACCGACCCCCTTCTCTAGTGCTTCCCTTTTTTACTAAAAAAATTCGGCTTATGAACGAGTATATATGGTACTTTTGGGGATCAGTAAACTTCCTTATTCTATCTAGTACCTCAGCATAAAGGAGATGAATATATGGATGTGAGGCTAAGATGGGCTCTAGTGTCTTGGGTATATGCTACTTAATTTTATAAAGTGCTTGTTCCTGCAATAGTGGGTTTTTCACTTTACGTTACTATCATTTTGTGCCACGTCCTTCAGGGTAAGGACTGTCCTTTACTAAATGTTTGTATCGCCCCTAGCACAATAGGGTCCTGAGGTTGCCACTTCTGCAGTATAAATAGTGAAGTTGACAAAAGTTTAAAAAATTGTAGATTCAGAACTTACATAATTTTGGGCTTGCTCTGTGTAGAGCAGGGAGGCAAACCTTTCTATCAGCAGTACTGCTCCAAGTCCAAACAAAGTCCTGCCTTCCTGATACACTCTGCTGTGCTGAGTATGGACTGGGCACAAGCAGAGGATTTGGTCCAGACTGTGTGAGTGAGAGAGAGATTAATTCTGCAGTGTGGTTTATGGGTATTATGCCCATAACTCAGAAATTACAGCAATACATGGGTTTCAAGAGTCTTTTTCCTACCAGAATATACACTTATTTTCTAAATTTTTGTTAGTCTAGATTTTTAAAGCTTTTTTGTAACCTTAAAATTCCATCAGCACTTTTAATTCTTAAGGCTTTATTCTTTTTGGTTTAAATGTTCTATGCCATAAAATGGAAGATGGTCTTTGTCTCCTTCCTACTATGAATATTTAATAACTGAATCCACACTTGTAAGAGTATCTGTACTGTTCATTTAAAATGAAAAAAGAAGGAAAATAAACTTGCCATTTCTTCCACACTGCATTTCAAACAGGCCTGTGCCCTGACACAACATTACCAACTCTTAACAGTTCAGATCATTCAATTCTTGGCCTCTGTACTGAGTCAAACCAGCAAAAATGTGGTTGTAATGGTGTCTTTTGTGATGACTCTTGTACAGGGGTAACAAGCTTAATTTCACCAACTCACATCCTATGTAAAGGGGTGGCTCTGACCTTGTGGATTTGGGTGTTGGGTTGTAAGTCAGGAGACGTGGGTTCTATTTCATCTCTGCCACTGACTTGCTGTATGACTTTAGGCAAGACAGTTATCCCCTTACCTTACTCCATCTGTAAGGAAAAAATATTCATGCTTACCCATCATCATAAAGCACTATGGATTGAAAGTGCTGTATAAGTGCAGAGAACACTGAATAGTCATCAAATGGTAGCAGCTTTTTGGTCATTACTGACATGGGCTGAATTCAGACTTGT
The DNA here is from genome assembly GCA_003942145.1 of Platysternon megacephalum. Classification (NCBI taxonomy): domain Eukaryota; kingdom Metazoa; phylum Chordata; order Testudines; family Platysternidae; genus Platysternon; species Platysternon megacephalum. The sequence goes on from QXTE01000133.1 coordinate 344,942, forward strand.
GACCTCAAAATGAAAGGCTGCGTATCCTATTACCCATCACGTCACCCATACAGTCCCTCATCTATAATTATCTTTGACATACAAAGTGTGTTTTTGTTGAGCTTTATACATGCCTTCAGAGCAGGGCTTTGGAGCGGAGCCCGGAGCTGGAGCGCGTAGCAGCTCCGGAGCAGTGGAACTGCAGGTTTTTGCCTGGAGCTGGAGCGAAGCCGGAGCACAGCTCCAAAGCCCTGCCTCAGAGAACGTAATTTTGTTAAAGGCACCTCTCTTAGGCCCCGTCCAGACTACCCGCCCGGATCGGCGGGTAGACATCGATCTAGCGAGGATCGATGTATCGCGTCTCGTCTGGACGCGATACATCGATCCCCGAACGCGCTACTTCGAACTCCGTAACTCCAGCAGGGCGAGCGGAGTTCGCGGAGTCGAAGGGGGAGCCGCGGCCGTCGATCCCGCGCTGCTAGGACGCGAGGTAAGAGCGGGAAATTCGAAATAAGATACTTCGACTTCAGCTACGCTATTCTCGTAGCTGAAGTCGCGTATCTTATTTCGATCCCTGCCCCTAGTGTGGACCAGCCCTTAATGTTCTAATTAACACATCTTGATTAGACTGTTTATGGCCTAACTGATCTTTGTTCTTTCAGTTTGCAGTGTTGATGTGGGTATTCACCTATGTTGGTGCTTTGTTTAATGGTCTGACATTACTGATACTGGGTAAGTGCTTTAAATTGTGTTAAATACTTTGACTTGCAAAATAACCCGGGAAAAGTATTGAAGCCTTTTAAATGCTGTGTGTATCAACGCAGTACAACAAAATGTAGGGTGTTGCATGATCTTTTATTTTATTTTTTTAGATTGTGGAATTATAAAAATAGTATTTTTGAATTTCATTGTTTGTCTTTAGGTTGCCGACTTTCAGGACAAAACAACATCATTTAAAAAAATATATTCAGTTTTGCTCATTGCTTTCCAGGCTGTCTGTAGTTCTTACTTTCAAATTCCAGTTGCCTTGTATAAATTATATGATGATGCAAAACTGGTTACGGTCATGTTCCGCCAGGATGACAAAAACCTGAATTGTAACTAATACAGTATTGCTACACAACAGCTTTTTCTTATAAGATCCATTTCAATTACAATAACGTAACGATTTTTGCATTGTGATTTAGTTCTTTTTTTGCTTTTTTACAAAAATGCCAGGCTGTGAATTTAAATTTTAAATTTTGGTTGAGTGGCATCTTTATCTTGTTTGTATTTAAACCCGCTCTGTTCCTTTCCAGCTCTGATTTCACTCTTCAGTGTTCCTGTTATTTATGAGAGACATCAGGTGAGTGCTTAATGTCTGACATTCACAAATGTCTGATTAAAAATTACTCCTGTTGAATCAGAAACACTTAAGAATGAATAACTAGAAATCTGATTTTAGTCTCCTAAACCTTTAGCCTCAACACCTGATATTGTTTCTGAAGATTGCCAGTGCAGGTTTCCTGACAGTGTTCCAATGAGTAGTACAATTAAAGCCCATAGTGCATTGTGCATCTCCCTTCTTCTTTAGGAAATATGTGAAGGCTCTCCCAGCAAACAGTAATTATAAGAGAGGTTTGCTTAGTATGATTTCACCTTCTCTCCCTCTGATCCCGATTTGTTCAGTACTAAAGTAGCAATATCTGAGTTATGTAAAATCTCAGTAAGTACTTTATATAATTTTTTGAGAAGCCACCTTGGAGCTGGCATTCCAGACATTTATCCCTGAGCCCATGTGATCTGTAGAACTGGCTAACGCATGTAGGGGGAGCTTGGCACAGTCTAATGCTCCTCTGGTAAGTCTGTTGAAGACAGTAATTGCGAGGAGGGACAGGAGATTGTAGCAGTACGAGGCAGGAATTGGATGCATCAGGGCATAGAGTAGTTGACCAGGTGGGCACTGACACAGGGATTCCTTCTCTTCTGAAAAACACCTGTACAATAAAGACCAGTGTAAAGGGGCAATACAGTGAAGAAGGCAGCAGGGACCAAATACAATGAGGCATACAGGGCAGTTTCGGGATGCTCCCATCATCTGCTCTCAAACCCACCTGCACAGCAAAGATCACTCAGCACCAGAAAAGAAGGAAGGGAAGTCACATGGCCCTGGAAGAGGAAGACTGACAACTTACCCTGGCTGCAGGCTTCCTAGTCCCACTGACTTAAATCACCAGCTGCTTGTTGCTTTCTGAAAGTATAAAAATAATCCCTTTAAAATGCCCAACCTCACTTACGAAGCCTTCAATCTCTGAGGGCAAAGGGACGCAAAGGAACTGAATGAATCCCAGTACATCCTGGCTGCCAGTGAGACATGCTGAAGACAAACAGGGCTCTGCTTGTGCACTCTGCGTCAGACTGATCCTGATTGTCATGATGGTATTCCTTGTGCTAAGCCTACAGGTCAAATGATTGTCAGGTGTCTGAGGTAGATTTTTTTTTACGTTGGAGGTAAATTCATCAAAAGCCTTGCAGTCCTTGAAAGTTGGCAGCTCATAGGTTCTGCTGTCCAAACAGTCAGAGGGGAATAGGCCCCATGTTTTCATTACAAGGGAATTATTTCTTATAAAAGACAGAGCTCACGGGGCTCTGCAGTGGAGTGATCAAGTGTACCAAGATAATGAGCTCTCAAGAGAGACTGCCTTGGCAGAAGCTGAGAGATTTAGTAGTTTTACTGTCAATTTCCAGGGAAATTTCTGAACCACTGGTGAGAAACTCCTACTGGTGATAATGTGTGACTAGTAATATACATTTTATGGTGGGCTCCACGCCACCCTTCTGCAATCTAGCTTGGCTGTTCTGTTTCAGTGGTAATAAACTACTTTTTGTAACATCCTCGTGGCATAGTGACTAGGAGTAAAGCCAGTTGCCATTCAGAGCACATAATTGACCCGTGTGCAGACTTGACTGTTTGGAACCTGTTAAACTCCAATGTGCCAGCCAGCATTCAGTTGATCGCCCCCTTCAAAGTGCCATGGGATCTCTAGTAACTGTCCAGGTGTATGTGGAAAATAGCAGAAGGGAACTGTGATATCTCACTTGTTCAGAGCATTGTGCTTCTAACAGTATACATATACAGAGACCCAGTACTGCACTGTCAGGAAGAGCCCAAGTATGGTTGTGACTCTTTATGTATAAATTACCACCTGTGTTGGAGCTGTCAATATAAGTAGTTCCTCAAAATAAAGCAAACCAGAAGCGTGAACAGTACATGTGTTTTTGTGCACTCTGTGTGGGAGGAGTCTGAAGAAAAGGGCGGTTGGAGCTGCTAAGAACTAGACTACTTATATGGAAGAAACACAGGAAACGCTAGGATATACTGATCGTGGTGTTTGCAAGTGTGCATACGTATTAATCTCTACTGCATCACATGCATTTCAAAAAGCAAATAGTGATGGCGACTTACTGCATGAGCTGGTTAGACTCTAGGAACCTACAGTAGCAGGCCTTTCCATGTTCAGAACGAGGGTTTCACCTTCCTGCCACTTTGTGTTGCCTGTGGCTGGGAGGGGCAAAGACTAGTGAGATTTTCCTGCAGGTGGATGTATTGATTCAGCTTCCTTTTCGCAGTGAGTCTCAGTATCTGTCCATCTGCTATTATTCTGGGAAAGTCTCTTCCTTCACCATACAGCACTGTTTATACTAGAAGCTGGGCTGTTTCATTTACTGGCTGGTAGAGATGCGACCAGAATAGTTTTATGCCTGTGATTTGCAAAAAATTATATGAAACCCCAGAACAAACAAAAAATGGGCTCTTTGCTTGTCTTAGAATATTTCAGGGCAGTTAATGAAGCATAAACTAATTAGACAAGGAACAATGATGACTTGCAAGTAGTAAAGCAGCCTTTAGCAGCAGTAAAGCTAAACAGCTAACTTGTCTGTTTTCTCTCTTAAATTTCAGGCTCAAATTGACCATTATTTGGGACTTGTGAACAAGACTGCCAGAGATGCAATGACTAAGTGAGTTTATGTTGGCTGTTTCAAACTAGCTTGTATAGACTTTTTGATGTACATACACCACCTAGGGTATGTTAAGGAAGCTATCTATATGTACTCATCAAGAGGAAAAAACGTACTTAAAAACTATGGGAGATTTACAGAATCAACTGATTCCTTGCAGTGCAGTTAAAAATATTTGATGGAAAATGTTTGAATCATGCAATTCTAATAGGAGTCCAGATAAGTGGATTTATATGCAGAGGACTTTAGGTCCTCAGCAGAGCAGGGCTGAGTGAAGAGGGATTTAGCAACTTTACTGCCAGTTTTCTTACTGTTGCAAATTAATATATCTATGATAATTATCTGTAAACATTGACATTTTCAAGGCTACTTTTATGCTATAAATTCTGCTTTATTTCCACATTTAAATACCTTTTTTATTTTCTCTCACTCTTTCAGGATCCAAGCTAAAATACCTGGATTGAAACGCAAAACTGAGTAAAAAGCCTGAAGCAACTTCTCAATAGGAGTTCATCTTTCAGGGGCAAATATTCATTTGAATTACATGGGGAGGGTCAGGGAATAGCAAAACCTTGACATTGCAGTGCAATTTCACAGATCTTTATATTTTAGCAGCACAGTGTTTGAGGAAAAATACCTGTTTTGACGGCCACATGTTTCATCATCTTAAGTATTGTAAGCTGCTATGTATGGATTTAAAACTAATCATCTTTGTTTTTCCTGTGTGCAGCACCAGCTAATGCAAAAGATTTGAGAGAGCTGTACATTGTGCTTCATCAGAGGTAGTCTTGCTGCATTCAAGAAAAGGTAGAGCGGAGGATAACATTTCCCATTTTGTGCACTGTGTATGGTCTGGGTAGATTGAGGCAGATTTTCTAAAATGAGATGTTTAGAAGAATATACCATTAAGCAAGTTTGAAAAACTTTTGTCTTTTTGGTATGAGTGTAGCTGTATTGTGATCTTATTGTTTTATCAATTGTGTGTGTGTGTGTGTGTGTGTGTGTGTGTGTGTGTATATGTATATATATAGATATATATATATATATATATACACACACACACATATATATATAGTATTTCACAAAGCTTAGATCTTTAAGCTGCTCCACAGTGCTTGATATTTCAGAAAATGGACTGATTTTAGGACTAGCCATAGCGCACAAACTTGAAAAATAAAATATTTCTAGAAACACTACCATCTATTTAAAAAAACAAATGAACTTGCACACACATAAAACTTAGAGCATACACTGTGTTGCACAAACATAATCTGTGGAGCACATATCTAATTCCTCAAATGTTTGAAAATGTCGAGCATTGTTATGCAAGAAATTACAAATGAAAATGTATACACTTGTGGTTTAAGCTGTATTGAACTAAGTCTGTGGAATGCATTGTGAAATGTAAAAACAAAAAACCCAAGTATCAATAAAGCTTATAGACTTAAAGAATTTTGGTGTTTTGTCTTGGTGTTTTGGAGAGACTACCAGATTATAATATATATATTTATTACACAAGTCAGTCAAGCATCTGTCTTATGTAGTTCAGCACTTTGGAAAAGTGAGAGGGATACGAAGTTAGTCCAGCAATTTTTCAGGATAACTTGTCGATTCTACTAACTTGACTGTAAAAATAAGATCAATGAAAATAGATAACCAAATTTATTTGACACACAGGTTTTCAAATAATTATTTGGCCATTGAAAAATAAATTCATGCATTAATATTTTCATATACAATATAATAATACAGCATTACTTCTGAGCATATTATATATAAAATCAAACCACATAAACATATACAAATCATATTTATTTAAATGTTTTCCTGATAGACACTATTGCTCTTAGATATTTTTCACAAGTCACCATTTAGCAATTCATTCCATCACACAATTATTTTTATTCAGGATACAATCAACGTGAAAGGCCAACGTTACAACATAGGCAAAGAAAATGCTCACCCAACATGGTTACATTATCTTAATACAGAAAAGATTTCTTAAAAAAAAAAAAAAAATTAAGACTACATAGGGTCTCCTATTGTGTGTCTGACAAACTGATCTTTTGCAGAGTATTGTAAGGCAATAGTTCCATTTATTAAAAAAAAAAATTCACTAAGCTTCCTCAAGCACTTTTGTGTTAAATATATATTCATTACATTTTGATAATGCTTGCCTTCTCTCTTTTCTATGATATTTTATAGCCAATAGCTACCTTCTTATTAGAGATGTGCAGGAACCAGAATTTCCATTTTTCAGGAAATTTTGTTTTGCTTTGGAACAAAAACAAGATTTCCTGTAACCCACATTTACTTACACACACACACAGGTTTGGGTCAATCAAACATTTCACTTTTTACATTTGTTTATAATATGAAATATATACCAAAATGAAAAGTTGTTTTGTTTTGGAATGAAAACTCAAAATGGAGCATTTCCACTGTGTGGTAGTTTAGACTTTTTTAAAACTAAATTTCACTGAAATAGACATTTCTGTCGAAAGATTTGGTTTTGAAAAAATGGCATTTTCTGACAAAAACGTTCCATTTGAATTTTCATTCAGTTCTATTTATTTTTGTTAATGTCACATACATGTTTCTAAACAGCATATGAATGGTTGCTAGAGTAACCTAATCTCTTCTTACTGCTTTACCTGTCATTCATTATGTACAATTAGCACATCTCCAAGAAGCTCTTCCTGAGTAAAAGATGGGAAATGGTGCTTCTTGGAAGAGTCCAAAGCAATTTACTAAACTTTTACTGTATAAGTAGTCAAATATAAAGCACAGACCCAAAGAGAGGGAAGAACACAAGAAGATAACAGTAGTTTTTAATTATTTTCTTTCCCCCCTCCCTGAAAAAAGTCCTTTGTACCCATATCATCCCTCAGAGTTGAGTTTAAATCCTGGCCTTGACCTGCTAACTTCTTGAGCCAGATACATTCCGCCCCTTAATAGATTGTTCATGTCACTTACAAACAGGAGGTTCAGATAATTGCTTGTATAATAGTATGTATGTTCTTTCTGAAGGAAACATTTTGGAATTCAGTTGTGACAGTATTAAGAATAGTACCAGCAGAAAATGGATGACCGTGTCAGATCTGGAAAAAGTGTTTGTGTTAAGCCCTCCTCAGGATGGAAGTTTATAGCACCATATGCAGAAAGCTGACAGTGGTGGGAGGCCTATTGGCAAACTCTTTCAAAGGCACTTCATGGATAGAAAACTTTTTAAATTAAATATGTTCTTTTAAAAAATAGTGAACTTTAAAAATGTGTTACTTGGTTCATTTGGTTATTGAACGTGAATGTGAAACCCCCTGTGGTCATTTAAAAAAAATACAAAGCCTTACTCACAATGCATAAAATTCCAAACAAGAGTTTTAACAGTTGTGTTAAAATGGGAACATTCCTGAAGGAAGGTGTAAAGAAATGATTTTACAAATTAAATGCTGTGTTACATTTTAGGATTACTGACTCTCAAAAGTTGGTGGTTTTTTTTGATAGGCTACAGTTGTAGCTGCTTGGAATAATTAAAAAATATTTAGCAAAAGCATTTTAATGATTGAACTGAGGCCTAGGAACAACCTTTAAAACTTCAGCTTCCATCACAAGGGCATCACAGTCTTTCAAATACGAGATCATAGTAGCACTCAATATTACCACACTCAGATTCCGAAAGTGTGTAATCCATGCAGCATTTTTGTTATGAAATTAGAGCGGCCAAAGTATTGTGGACTGGCGTGACTCTTCACTCCTCTGAAGTCACATGGTAGTTGCAGCACCAGAAGCAAGGGAATTCCTCTTTCAAAGACATCTCCACACAAATACACTAAAAAAAGTTAATTGGTGGTAAAGTTGTCTTTAACAATTAGCACTAGAATAATACTGTACAGATTGCAGGTTGTGTTTGCAGCTTCAGCACTTGTGGAAAAAAATCCTATCCTTTTACTCCCAAACTCAGCAGGTTTAGTATGGATAAGAGAAAATGACTAAGGAGCCCTATGATACATTTTTGCACAGTCACTTTTCAAAGAACAACACTGCTCCCTTATTCATACAACAACTGTAAACATCTAGTATGTGGGGTTTTTTTTACTTTCAGCATTTGCTCACAAATTATCCAGCTTGCTTCAGAGAGAAGTTGGGCTGGTACAATGACTGAATTTTAATCTTGGCTGTACCCCAACTCATTGTGTGCCTTTGGGCAAAGTCACTGGCATGTTGACGGTTACTTAATAGCACATTGTAAACTGCTCAACAGTTACACTTGAACCAGTATTTGGTTTTGTGAGTCATGAAATATGCATATTTCCATAGAACCAATAGCAATTCCTATGTGGATCAGATCAATTGTCCTGTCTGAAATTTTCCTCTGAATGAGGTTGGTACAGGATATGCTGACTAAGCATCTGTGAATAACCGATAGGAAAGATTTGCCTAATCGCCAATCAGTTAGGGTTGTCATATCTATGGGAATCAGTTTCTGCCAGCACTTTCATTTTTGCCTGTGCTAGGTCAATAGCTACTTTCTCTTGCAGCCTTCCTGCTTCTCATCTACATTAACTTCATTGTGTTATGGGTATGGTTAGTTGCTCGCCCGTCAAAGCACTCTAGTTACACCTTACATTTCACTGGCATTGCTTACTTTTCTGTTTGAGCTGCATTTCTATTTTCTGGATCTCTGTATGGCTCAACTAAGCTCTTGTAATTTGCCATTTAGCCATACTTGGAGTTTTTCTTGCATTTCTGCTTACCTGTTTTTTGAGGATTATTATTAATAATCATATGTATTATACTGAATAGGAGCGCAACTCATAGACCAGTGCTTTCCTGCCTCTGGGCTATATAGCCTGCAATCTGTCCTCTGCCTGATTCAGAGCAGAGACTTCAACCCGTCTCCCACCTGAGTGCCCAGTGTCCTATACAACGATTGGGGTGGGTTAGGCAGCTGAGAATGGGATCCAAAAACCAACAAGATGATTGGGAAGACACCAAAGCTAATGAGAAGGGTGTAACCTAAGCCTAAGGGCTTGTCTACATGGTGCATTAGTGTACACAAGCCTGGTGTAAATACTACGGCTGACCAGTGGGTCACACACTAACTGGCCCTGTGGAACCTGCTGGCTTGCTCTAAAAGTTCCTGAGTGCATCCTAGCATTGTACTGGGCTGAAGGGAGACCCTTTGGGAGAGACTGCTCAAGATTCACAACTGGAGCCCCTCTCCTGGAGTTAGGTACTGAAGCTGTTTGTTTTGGAAGAAATGCTGCTGCTGCATTATGCCCCCACCCCCTTATACACTTTAGTCCAGGGGCTAGGACACTGATGTGGGAGATGTGTGTTCAGTTCCTCTCCAGCTAATGTGGAGAAGGATTTTGGGTCTTCAACCACTCAGGGTCTTTAACCCCTGAGCTATAGGATATGCTGGGGTGGGTCACTCTCAATTTCTCCTGTTGGAGCTGTTCCACTGTGGATAAATTATTAAATGAATAATTATATAGGCATTGGGCCAGCAGGAGGGTTGAGTGGCTCTAGAGTCGAGAGTAGGGCACTCCCCTGCAGGTGAGAAACCTAAATTCAACTCCCTTCTTCCCCTCAAGCAGAGGGGAGAATTGAACCTTGGTCTCCCACACCTAGGGTGACCAGACAGCAAGGGAGAAAAATCGGGACGGGGGTGGAGGGTAATAGGTACCTACATAAGACCAAGCCCCAAATCTTGGAACTGTCCCTATAAAATTGGGACATCTGGTCACCCTACGCACACCCCACATGAGTGCTCTAACCATGGACTAAAGATTATAAGGGAGAGGGCCTCCTTGCCATCTTATGGGGCTCAGAATGTGCTCTAAGCGTGACTCCTGCTGGGGTTTAGGTACCAAGCTGCTGGTTGGTGTCTGGACTTAGCTGCTGAATTTGGGGTGGGTGCTTTGGGGTCTTTTCCATCACCTAGGGACTTTAGGTGCCTCTAGGGCAGTGGTCCCCAAGATTTTCATGGTTGCAGCTCCCAGGGGCAAGGGGGCCAAGGCTGGGGGGGGGTCACAGCTGGGAGCGGGTATGGGGCCGGGAATGGAGCCACAGCTGGGAATGGAGCCGGTGGTGGGGCCGGGAGCAGAAGCCGTGGCTGGGCCACAGTCGGGGGCCAAAGCGGGGGCCAGGAGTGGAGCCACGGCCAGGGGCTGAGGCTAGGGGCAGGGCTGAGAGTGGAAGCTGTGGCTGGGCCATGGTCGGAGGCCAAGGCTGGGGCCGGGAGTGGTGCTACAGCTGGGAGCCGGGGCCGCAGCTGGGACTCCGGTAGAGCTGGGGGCGGAGCGGGACTGGGTGGTGCTCCCGCCTGGGCCCCCTGTGGGGGCTGGCCCAGGCCTTGCTGTGTCCTTCCCGAATGTTCCTCTGCACTTCTCTAGGGTGGGTGTGCCCCACAGTTTGGGGCCCACTGCTCTAGGGTAAGGGGCAGCTGAGCAGGGGTTTTGTGAATGACAGTGATGCCTTTGGGAATCTACCCCTTCATGGTTAGTTTAAATCCAAAGCATGAGGGTTGCTATTCCTTATAACTTTTTATCCTGGTTTGTGATCTTTGAGGTTGTCATTCATATTATTTTTCTTTAAAATGTGTTAAATTTTCTGACTTGTGTTTATTGAGCGTGACATCCTCATCAACACTCCAGCCTTGATAGCCAAGTACTGAGAGTGTTTTAGCCTAGTCTTTGTGTTGCTACATAAATGGATTTTGAATGCTGTGTGGTAGCATGCTCTGAGAAGATCCTAAACACAGTGTTGCAATGGGGGTGGACCATACCTGTTTACAAAATTATTGATTAGTAAAATAAGGAGTTACCTGCAGTCATCTCCTCCTGTACTTATAACATACTTGTCATCATGAGAAAAGCATATGTTGGTAACATGAGCAGAATGACCAAAATAACGCTTGTGTTTGGCCTATTAGAAAGAAGACAGAATATTGCAGACAATAAATAAACTATTACAGCCATTAAAAACAAACAAACCCTATGTTCTTTTGCAAGAAATATACATTTCATTTCGTGTAATACACTTCAAACCTACTGGCACTTCTTTGCCTTCAGGCCGTTGAAAAACTGGTTAAACACAAAACCTAGCATCTTAGAGTAAAATAAAAGCTAAAATGTACACTTACAAATTTTTCTGTGCATGGAAAGTCAAAAAGTTTCACTAGACCAAAATCATCTCCTGTCACTATATTTAAACCAGCATGGGTCACACACGCACAGTTGACATCTGCTTTATCAGCGTTTCTTGACCAAATCCCAATGACTTCATCTCCAAGAATGCTGCTCCAAAACATAAAAAAAGAAGATCGTTATGAAGAAGCATGGGCTACTAGCTCTTCTGGACCAGTGTTATGGGCATAATGGTTGGCTTTACAGCAGGACAATGGTGGGTGACTATTAGTAAACTGCTCTCCCTAGGGATTCACCTTGTCCTTGTGCATTATTGCACCCAAATGCATCTTCATGGTATAGAGAGAGCACCCCACGTGCTCATTTTCCCTCATGCCCTAGACCACAACACAAGTCCCCTCAAGATGCACAAACTCATCCCTCATGAGGCATTAGCCCCCATATATCCCCCCTCATGTGAGATATAAATACATCCTGCCTCAGTGAGACACGCTTCCTTTCCCCCACATATATGCTCCCACTCACACTGAAATTTTATAGCAGTGATGCCTCCTAGTAGTACTCCTTTCCTGGGCCCTAACTACTCAAGATCTAGAGTGTTTCTTAAAATAGCTGATTTGCCCTCACTTAGAATGTTTGCCTACATATCAGCTGTCAAATGTATCTGCACCCTCTCCTACACTCTCTGACAGAAGAGGCCATAGTAATTGCATTGCAGTCTTGTGTTTGCTTGATAACAAAACAGTAAGAGCGAGTGTGTTATTCAATCCTACCCTTGTTCCCTAAGAGCTAAGCTTGTGTGTATTGTCATCTCACTGGATACTGGCAGATCTTCTGACTAATGCCTGTACCAATGGCATTAGTATAGTTCATTACAGTTTTAAACTACACTGTAATTAAAAAGCCATAGAGGGTAAATTGGCCGCGCTGTTCAACAGACATTACAGCTCTGTCTACACTAAGCATACAGCCATGTTTTTTTAATCAGGTTGTGATGGTCCTATGTAACTCAGTTATAATAACCACATTTAAGTAGCGGCCATGCAACAGCTTTTTCATAACATGACCATGTCAGCCCAGCTTTCTTTCTAGCCACATCTATCATGCTGCCTAACTGTGTATGTATTGGTGCATTCTGGCAAAATGTGGGAAGTTACCGCAGCGTGCCTCAGCAAGGGACAGAGTGCCTGGAGGGCTGCACACAAAGTGGCACCAGCAATGCATAAGGCAATGCATTCTGGCATATCAGGCAGCTCAGCTGGCTGGGAGTAAAGGGGACTTGTCAAGAGTGATTACACAGCTGTGGGATGGGGGTAATCCTGAGTACCAACCACATTGTGTGTGTGGATACAAACCATGTACGGAGGCAACTGTGACACCAACTAGTTATAAATTCATTCTAAAAGTACAGTGCAGACAGGGCCTCAGAAAAGCAAAAGAGCTAGCGTTCTTCATATAATAGTTTTGCAAATCTAAAAGAGCCCAAAACTCTGTGAAAGTGCACTAGCTGCACTTTCATAACAGTACCTTCACTTATCCTATTTCTGTAGTACAGATTCATGCACAATCAGTTGCTTGTAAAAACAAGTTCTTTGGTTTTTAGACATTTCATCACCTTGTCCATGTGGCCCATGTGATCTTTTCTATTAGTGTGGCATCTACCACTTGCTTTCCCAATGGCACCTCATGAACCTGACGTTTATAGGCACCGGTTGATACCTGAATGTAGAAAGAGTATATTAACTTTTCCATAAATGTATTTTGATGTTATTTCAATATTTAAAAATTAAAAGTTTATTTCTTAACAGTAATGGTTTCCATAGGGACAATATAGTAATTTACCTATATCTCTTAAGTTTATAGCTTTCCTTGGGCTTTTGTAATTGAGTTATATACAATATAAACTAATCACAACAAATTTACAGTATAAACTAACGATTTGGCTGTTGAATGAGCAGCTCATACTAATAATCCATTGCTGATGAATAATCTCTCAATCAGATTATTATCTGTACTATCTCACATTTTCCTGTCAAAGTTGGCAGCATCAAAGACACCTTGGAAGGAAACCATGAACCATTTGGGTTCATGTACTTTAGTACTGTTGACTTGGACAAAAATATGTGAGATACTGTATATTATCTGCACTAATCTGATTGCGAGATTATTCACCAGCAGTGGATTATCAGTATGAGCTGATCATTCAACAGCTCTGAGAACACAAGGGAAACTGCTATCGTACTAAAACTGTGAAACTAACTTTGCATCTAGCTAATAGAGAGCTTTTGCATAGCTACTTGTTGCCAGCAGATCCTCTTGCTATGTGATGATATACATTGCACTATGCTCAGTCTTAGAGAGATGGCATTTTTCATACAGTATCTGAGAGTAAAGAGAAGGCTTTATGCTCTCAGCCTACATAACAATAATTATAGGTCAAAACATTGCTGGCCCCTTGAAGCAGTGCACGGTAAAACAAAATCCCTACTCCCTGAATTCCCTTGCAAGAACTAGCCACCCTTGCAGACTACTACTCCTTTTGTGATCCCAAAGGGGCAATGACATTTGTGAAAGACAAGGATCTGCCCCCACTCCCTTTACTGTGGTTAGCATAACTGCCCAGCTGTGGAGAAGAGCACATGCTCTACCTCCCCCTTAAAAGGAGTAGCAATAGGTATGCTCCTCACACCCACTTGGGAGCTTCAAAAGGTGTTGTGCACAATACCTCATGCAGCTCCCTGTAGCTCAACATCTTTGATGATGATCAGCGCTCTAAAGGCATATTTGAGCCCTAAGGGTACAGAGTACTTGTGTGTGTGACCAGTCTTTTTCTGTGGACTTTGCAGAACACAATAGTGAAAATGCTGTGACGGGTTGGACCCCCTCCCCCCCCGGGATGTCACCTGGTGTGCTGAGATACCCCTGAGTCTACCTGTTCTGCCAGCATGGGCCCTCTTTAACCTGTCTTGCTGAGCCAGGCTCTTAAAACATCCTCTAACTAACACACACACAGGCAGGGTCACACACCCAGCTGCAGATCAGCTCTGAGAAGACTCAGCTTAAGGGACTTGCTCCAGCACTCAGATGTCCACCTCCCTTGGAGTACAGACCCAAAGATATATTATGAAATTCGCCTCTTCCCTCAATGTGGAGGAGGGGGTACATAACTACTGCCCTCCCCCCACCCCTCGGCGCTAACACTTCAGGTACAACAATGAAAAAGCCCGACAGTGGACTGTAAAAGAGCTTTGTCTTCCTGTGAACGTGTGGGTCAGCCTGTGAAGAATGGCTACAGGGGCCCTACAGAGTCAGGTGGTCTCGTTACCGGATACTAAAACATTACCTGGGACTTCTTGTAACTTTCCACTGTAAGGGAAGGGGGAGCCAAACTAGGAAACAAAGGACTCCCGCCTTATGCAAATCCTATTTAAGGGTGGGGAGTGAGGTAATCCTGGTTGTGAGAGCTCCCCTGCTTCCCCACCCAAGATGACTGCTGGAAACAACTAAGACTGAACGAACTGAACCCAGGCTGGAAGGGCGTCTGGCCTGTGAAGAAGATTATTAGAACCATATTTAGGATGAGAACTTGCATGTAACCAGTTTCTTTAGTGTATTAAGCTTAGTTTGCATGCTCTGTTTTATTTTCTTAGTAATCTGCCTTGTTCTGTCAGCTACCTCCTTAACTATTTTAAATACACCTGTTATAGTTAAATTTATTTCTGGTTTAAAATATAACCCAGTTTATGTGATTTCTAACTGGGGGGAAGGGGCAAGAAGTTGTGTACACCCTCCTTCACATTAAGGGAAGAGGTGAATTTCATATAATTTTGGGTTTGTACTCCAAGTGGGGGTGAACATCTGGGTGCTGTGGCAAGCCCCTTAAGCTGAGCCTTCCCAGAGCAGATCTCTGTCTCGCTGTGCAGGTGGGTGTAGCCCTGCCTGTGTGCTTGGCTGGAAAAGGCTGGTGAGCCTAACCCAGCAAGACCAGGTAAAGGGGACCCAGGCTGGCAGAATAGTCTGACTCTGGCGTCCCAGCACACCAGGTGACATCCCAGGGGGTCCAACCCGTCACAAATGTACCCATTTTTACTGTTGTACCATTACTGTGTGCGCCTGTACTCTAGACCCAGCTTTTACCTTCATGAGGCCAGGTAATTCTACCATACTGATAAGTCCTAATAGGGTAATATATAACTAGTTACAAATCCCTAGATTCATTAATCCTTAACTTCAGCCCAACAGCTATTTGTTATTGCAGTTTTGAATACAGGAATTTTGATGAAAATTGGGATGCTGGTTATACTCACTTGCATGCCAGTACCCCAAAATGCTCTTCTAACTCACAGATCATTTCATAGCAAGGCTTGTACTTGTTTCTTGGGACAACTGATAGATTTAGGGGATGCTTGTGGATGAACAGAGCTCTTTATTCCTATGCTTTACAGGCCAGACTTTTGGAAGGCTTTTTACATGCTTAATTTTGTTCCTTTAAGTGTTTGATGATCAATTAATGATCAATTAATCAACTGCATGCCCACCTAAAACATACCTGAATATATCTGCTGTCTGCCGAAAAATCCATCTGAATGACAAAACTTGGAATATCTTTGCAGTAGCCTATCCGGTTTAAGGTTGTGCCTTGGGTGAGGTCATAAAAATCGACAGTATGTTCTTGTGAGCCAACAGCCAAAAATCTGTTATCAGGGCTGATTCTAGACAACAAATCATGAAGCAGGGATATAATTTGCTGTATTGGTGCATTTGTTAAGATTTTTGTTTGCTTTGATCCACTGTTCTTAAGGTATAAAAGTTCAATCTTTTCTAAGAAAAGACTGACAAACAATAACAAGTTCTGATCCAGACCAAACCTCACCACTGATGTTGAAACAGTTGAATCAGAAAGCAACACTGATGCTTGAAGCATATGTAGTTAAAAATTGTTAATATTTCATTATTATAAAGTGCATAACAATATGGGCAAAGTACCATTTATCCTTTGAGGCTGAGGTACGGGATTTCCCAGTGCTATGTGGTGATATTGTAATGTAACATTAACTCCTCTTATTAAAAGTCTAATATGCAAAGATTACTAGTTGTATTCAGGTGGAGATTAGACTCCTAGACTTTAAGGCCTGAAGGGGCCATCATGATCACCTAGTCTGACCTTCTGTACAGCACTGGCCACAGAACTTCACCCACTCATTCCTATAGTAGGCCCATAACCTTTGTCTGAGTTACTGAAGTCCTCTAAACTTGATTTAAAGACTTCAGTTAAAGAGAATCCATCCTAGTTCAATCAGGAAATTACCCTAAATAAGGACTGCAGGTTTAGGGCCATATTGTCCTATTTCAACTGAATTTCTGATGTACCTGATATCCTGAATAGCTGATTTCCGGTCTCGTTTTTTGCCCCAAACTTTAAGACTGTTTACAAGTAAAATGACAAATTCTCCATTCTTCAGTCCAATAGCTACCATCTCACCATCAGGACTATATGCAGCACATCTTGCAGCATTGCCTAAATTAACTTTATTCAGCAATTTCTGTATCAACAAAAACAATGATTTCTTACTAGTTTTTTCTCTTCATAGAAAACTATCAAGTAATAAGTCTCTTTTAAGCAAAGCTATCTATAAGAGAACAAAAAGATACTTACTTAAAAGAAAATTGTATAGTTTCCTCAAAATGACAGTCTGAAATTTCGCATAGTAAGTCACTTCTCACCAGATAGACATTGTAAAATAAATTTGAAAGTAGGGCTTTGATTAAAATGGACATTTCAGTGCTTCCAGTCATCTTACACTGAACTCGTTACAAGGAGGTAGCCCAGCAAAAAAGGCTGTAAAATCAGTTTCTATATGGGTTTAACACTGATTTGAATAATTTATTTAACTATTAAATATGGAGTTCTTCTTTTGATTTGTTAAACCAGTTAATGCCATCAATGTTCATACTTCTTCACTTACCTTACTGTGTTTATATTAAATGTAGCTGATATTAAAAAATGGTCCATACTATTTTTGAGCCACTGTCAGGTAGTTTGGATGCAAATTATTCCAGTAAAGGGGTGCTTTTATTATCTTATTCCACATACATACCCAATCAAAACAAGCTATAATGGTAAAAGTGTGAGCTTTGCTGGTATAACTGAATCTACACTAGGGACTTCTGCCAGCACAGCTATGTTGTTCAGGGATCACATCTCTTCACATACCTGACAGACATAACTATGCTGGCAGAAGTCTGTAGTGTAGACATAACCCAGGTCCAACCAGATAATTAATGCAAATTTAAGACTAAGATACAGCTCTGGGGGCCAGTGGAGCTACAGAACTTAAGTGGAAGGAGGTATTATGTTTGCAGACAGGGAGTTTTGAAGCACTTTCTACACAATTTTTGAAGGCACAGTGTGTACTTTCCCCACTGATGGCTCTGTGCACCCTAGCTATTTGCATTCAATTAGAACAGATTAATATGGGAACAACATGGAAATATAGGGACAAATGTGCCCTGTATATGTGCATGCTTCAAAGAGAGTTGCATACATGAACAGAGGGCAACACATAGCTCACAGTTGGAAAAATCTTGATTACGTAATGATACTACTACTGATGACATGCCTCTTAGTTTAATTGGTACTCACTTTGTCACAGAGGTCCCAGATTCTTGCTGTTCCATCATTACTTGCAGTGATAAATATGTCTTTTGTGGGGTGAGCTGCTAAACCCCAAATCTCTCCTTCCATGTGATTGTCAATCAGCAGGTTTGAAGCAGCATTTTTTTCTCCTACTTCAAGTATTTCCCCATCTTTGGTTCCCACTAAAATTTTGCCCTGTTGTAGTCAAAATATGGTGAGAACCAGATTATCAAAATAATGCACATAATATCAACACATTAAAATATAAGATGTGTAACAGAGAACTTATTATAACTAGTCTTGATTTATGCTTCATTCAGCATCTTGAAACAATATATTAAGTGAACTAGTCTTTCATTTCCAGAGGCCAATATTCAAATCCTGGTTTAGGTCCCTAGGGTTTGTTTTGTCCAGATTATAGAGTTTATATACAATTTGGCATGACTGGCAGACTCTGCTCATGAGAGACACAGAAGTGGAGTAGCAGTGATGTTGGACGGATTCAGATGCAGTGGCAGGCTTCACAATAAATTGTAGCACCTGCGTATGTTATCAGTCCTTGACTGCCATGAACACAACATTCATCCACAAGATTAGGAAAAAATGTCACTGTTTTCCACATTCTTTATCTTTCATTATTTTTATCTTATATTCGTTTACCACTGAATCTCTGTATCTCCTCCACAGTCAAATATACTCATCCACTGTCAGGTAATGACATTCACTGAAAACAGGTGGTTATAGCACTTAGGTCAAATTCAGAAATGATACATAAGGTGGTGTAATTTAGACCTCTTTGGGCTAATTTAGACTTGCTTGGGCCTGATTCTCATTTATGCTAAGGGCTCCTTTACACTGTCAGAAATGTGCAAAGGAGTCAATGTAAATGATCATTAGGGCATCTTATGCTCAGTTAGATTTTCTTAAACCTGCTCTACCTATACTTAATGTACTCTAAGTTGGTCTAACTTACACTGCAAGGAGTTGGAAGAAAAGTGTAAGAAGAGGTAAATTAAAGTAGAGTGAGACCTACTTATTAATGATTTAGAGCTAAGTAATATTGTTATTATTATTGCCACTGAATTTGATCCTCTGACTGTAGTTCACTAACACAAGATGTTTAGAAGATCAAGGATATTCTGAATTCCTAGGGTCCAATAATGTAAAGTTAAATAGAGCCAATATCATTATGTATCAGCATGTGCAAATAGCTGTTAGACATGTACTGTTTGTGCCTAAAAATGTAGATGTGCAATTGTTTGCTCATTACCATAAAAGTCAGGCAATAATGTCTACATTTTACAGGTGCACAAAAAAATCAACTATTCAGGCTGTTACAAAACTTTTTACTTTTTTTTATATTAAATAGAAAACTATTTAAAATTAACATGTTTAGGATTATAGTGTATTCTATTACTGATTTCAGGATTATACGGTTTAAATCAAATGTTGCAATTCACCTTTTAAAATAGTATGCTTTGTCTATCATTTACATCTAAAAATATTGCCATGTATTACACAAATACAAAACAAAAGTATTTGTTTTTAAGAGCTGATGCACATGAATCAATATTATATTAAATCTCCAAGGTCTAAATTTAGCAAGGTACTTAAAAGTAGTGCTTAACTTTAAGCATATCAGTAGTTCCACTGACTTCACTTGAGGACCAAATCAGGGTCTAAAGCCAATTCTGCCCTCAGATGCATATGTGACTCCCACAAAGGAGGGGGGATAGCTCAGTGGTTTGAACATTGGCCTGCTAAACCTAGGGTTGTGAGTTCAATCCAGGGGAGGGGAGATTTAGGGCAAAAATCTGTATGGGGATTGGTCCTGCTTTAAGCAGGGGGTTTTAGACTAGATGACCTCCTGAGGTCCTTTCCAACCCTGATATTCTATGATTCTAAAAGGAATTTCTCTGAAGTTCCACATGCATTGATCTAAGCACAGAATTTGGCTCACAGAGGCACAGTTTTAGCCAGACTTCTAAAAATGTTCATACATCCCTTTGGAATTCATACCTTATATTTGGATGTGCAAATGGGCATGTAAATCAGGTAGATTAGTGCATGCAAACTGAGCTAGGTGCATGTGCAAAATTTTTGCACATAAACTTAGAGGGGCCTCAGATTATCATCTCTTTGCTCTCTTCCTGCTCCTCCATGCAGTGAAACAACATCAAGAATAACATAGGGACTTCTTATGATGAGAGTAATAGGCAGTAAATTGTAAAACTTTTCATGTTGACTCACTTACTTTTCCTCTACAAACCGAGCGCACACACTCAATGAGCTGTCCTGTCTCAAGCTGAAATGCTCGGCAGCGCTTCATCTCCTGGTCCCACAATTTTACGGCACCGCCTTCTTTTGTCCTGAAAAAGAGCAAGTTGTCAAATACTATATGGAATTCTCCTTTCCCGCTGACTGGAATTTATCAAATATGCAGATTTCAGTGCTGAAGTAGTACTTTTTAGAAAATATTGTTTAAATACCAAAACATATGCATAATCTCCTTGTATTGTATTTAAAGAAGGTGCATTACTGTATTATGGCAAGGAAATAATAAAAATGAGTGTATCAAGCCATCATTTTGCATATTTTCCAAAGCAGTACTACTACTACTACACCTCTACCTCGATATAACGCAACCCGATATAACACGAATTTGGATATAACGCGGTAAAGCAGTGCTCCGGGGGGGGGGGGGGGGGGGGAGGGCGGCGCACTCCGGTGGATCAAAGCAAGTTCAATATAACGTGGTTTCACCTATAACACGGTAAGATTTTTTGGCTCCCGAGGACAGCATTATATCGAGGTAGAGGTGTACCACCACTACCATGATGTAAACGGCAAATAGGTTTTGTGATAAAATCAGGACAAATGGCTGCAAGGGGAGGGGAGAAAACAGACCGAGAAGGTTAAAAGGCCCTCCTCTCTATCAACTGGGGAGGGGTGACTACAGGTCAATCAGGTTTAGCTGAGAAGTGGTTACCAGAGCTCAATTAGGATCAGCTGAGAGGGAGTTACATGAGATCAATTAGGATCAGCTGATTCCAACTAAGGGCTGCCTGAGACCTTTTTAAACTTCTCCCCTCCTGTGGGGAGAAGAAGTGGGGAGAGAGAGAGGAGTCAAGCTACCAGTAGGCAAGTAGCAGCAAGGAAGCAAGCCTCTCCAGGAGGAGAGGCTGCATTCCCTCCCATAAGGGAGAAAAACAAGCCCAAAACACTGGCTAAGAGAAGGACGAACTGCCCCTGTGCAGCCAAGAGGGACTGTTTTACCCCAAGCCCGTCTCACCAAGGCTAAAAACAGCTGAGGCTGGTCAGACCGAGAAGGTGCCTTGCCACAATCTCTCTGTTAATTAATCTCAAACCACTATCGCATTGGCTGTAAAAGTGGTCAACTCTGAAAAAAGTATATTTGACTTCTCGAAAACAGAATATCTTGCAAATCAAAGATAAAGAAATGGTCAGAAGAGAGAGTCTGGAATTTGAGTAAATCTAACAATTATGACAAAAATGCTGCTGTCAGCCTCTACTATGCAGGAGGTCAGAAACCCCACAAAACAAAAGGGAGATTGCACAAAAGTTATCTCTGCTGCCATACTACTGCTCCTGCTCCCCGTTCCACTGTTGTGACCCACATCCCCCCCCCATATTTTACTTATTAACATCCCTTGCTGTGTTTTGTGTCATTTAGATTATAAGCTCTGTGGGGCAGGTACCTCTGCTTTTTATATATAGATGCTCCCCGAGTTATGTAAACCCGACGTACGCAAATCCGAGTTTACGGAAAAAGTTCCATAAGCTAGAAATAGGAGGGTTTTTTTTTGGGGGGGGGGGGGTGTAATGGTCAGAGATACATTTCCGACTTACTCAAAATTTGAGTTACGCAAGGCGTTCTGGAACAGAACACTTGCGTAAATCGGGGAGCGTCTGTATCTATAAAGCACTATGCACATCTAGGGCTTTGTATAAATCATTCTAATAATCTGGCACAGACATAAACAATGTATTTTAGGAAGATGTGTATCTTACGGTCTTTCCTTCCCTCCAGTTACAATTAGTCCATCTCGAAGAGTTGTGTACATTGTAAACACTGGACCTGTATGAGCTTTTGCCACCAGTCTAACCAGAAAGTGATCCTTCCACACATAGACATCTCCATTTATGGCACCAGTAAACGTAAGGTTATTCTGTAACAAACAGAAACAATCTTCACTATAGAAATCATTAGTAACGTTTTTACCGTTTCTTTAGGAAACTGAATTAAAACTCTCTTCTTGTTACTGTATTTCTCACAGAAAAGTCAGCTGTGATACAACCATAGGTGTATGTTAGTAAAAATCACATACTTTGGAAAAGAACAATTGCTTACCCTATAGTATCTGTGGTTCTTCAAGATGTTGTAGTCAATGTGGATTTCCCTGTAGGTGTGCATGTGCCTTGTATGTACAAGACTGAAATTTCAGTGTCCACTGGGGCCACACATTCACCCTCTGTCTGGTGCCTCCTTGTGTTCTCACATGAGGGCATAAAGGGTGAGGTGGCCACAACTCTCCTTCAATTGCTTTGCAATTCAAAGCCCATGTTAGGTGAGGACTCTAAAAAGTGGGGATGGATAGCAGGTTGTGAGATCCACACCTACAACATCTCAAAAAACATAGTTACTGCCAGGTTAGTAGCCATTCTTTCTTCATCGAATGTGTGTCAGTGTGGGCCCCACTGTAGATGACTGTCAAGCAGGATGGTGGGAGGGAGGAGTATCAGTTGAATAAGTCAGAGAATGATTGAAGTACTACTCTCTCAAATGTCACATCTGCCCTGTTCACCACATCAAAGGTATAATGTTTCACAAGAGTTAGTGTACTTCATGTTGCAACCTTGCAGAGCTCAGAGACTGGAACATTTCTGAAGCAGGCAATGCACACAGCTTGTGCTCCGGTGGACTGTGCCTTGATGATGAAAGGGAGGGGTTTATCAGACAGCTAACAAGTGTAAATGCATTGTGTGATCCACTTGGAGATTCTCTGCAATGAAATATCTTGGTCTTTGGATGAGCCAAAAATGGCCACAAAGAGGTCGGGGGAGACTGCCAAAATGGCTTGGCCTATTAAGGTAAGTAATACAGCAAGCTCTGGAAACATCCAGGATGTGTAATTTCTCCTCTCCCAGCATTGAGTGCAGCTTGGGAAGGAGACTTGCACAGTAATTCATTGGTTTAGGTGAAAGTCTGAGAGTATTTTAAGGATGAACTTGGGGTGTGGTCTCATCACCACTGTGTCTTTACAGAAGGATGTGTAAGGTGGTCTGGTAAGAGAACTTGGAGCTCACTGACTCTCTGAGCTGATGGACACCAGGAAGACCATCTTAATGGTAAGGTAGTATATGCAGCTTTCTGACAGTGGTTCAAACAAAGGATCCACGAGCTTCACGAGAATGATACTGAGGTCCCACCAAAGAACCAGGTGTCAAACCACAGGGTCTGAAGAAGGCCTTTAAAGAACTTTGATACCATTGGATGTGAAAAGATTGTGTGCTTCTGTATTAGAGTGTGATAGGCCAGTATTGTTGCTAGGTGGACTTGGAGAGAATTGCGTCTGACGAAGTGGGCATTCACCCACGAAAGCTTATGCTCCAATACCTCTGTTAGTCTTTAAGGCCACAGGACTCTTTGTTGCTTTTTACAGATCCAGACTAACACGGCTACCCCTCTGATACTTGGAGAGAATTGACCACCTTTTTTCAGGAGCAGCATAGAATCCAGGATCTTTGGTATCAGTGCCTCCACTGGGTTCAAACTGATTGCCCTGTCCCAATTTAAGAAGTCATACTCAGCCAGTTAGACATGGCAGTGAGCCAGATGAAGCTATAGAGAGGCAGAAGAATGTGATTTTCTCCCAAATAGGCTGAGTTGTCTTTGGGGCCACTCTTGCTCCACTTAGACTTCTCCTGTCCACAACTAAGGACCCTGGAGTTGGAGTGTGTGTAGAAGTCCTCAAATCACATTGAAGATACTTGGTACCTCAGTCCTTCATTTATGGGGAAGGCAATCCTGGCTTGACCAGAAGCTAACAGGATGTCAAATAGCTTGTGGGGGTTCTCTGATATGCACAAGTTGCCACTGAAATGATTTAAAGTCATCAGACACTGGTACTTGTGTCACTTTGTCACGAGATGAAGATGAGAGGTCCTTAGGTGGTGATGGGGGGGACGGGGTGGAGTTGCTGTGGCCCTGATTTGGTTCTTCCTGATTCTCCGGCAGCAGTGGTCTGCCCAGCAATGCTGAAGGGGAGAGTGACTTCTTCCTCTTGTCAAGTGCGGTGAAGACTGAGACAGTGGACCCCAGTAACCCAAATAGGGCCACTGTGGCCTGCTGTATTAGTACAGTTGGCTCTCTAGGTAGTGGCCAATCTTATGCCAGTCCTGAAGAGCTGGTGGTGGCTGAATCCTGTAGGGGAATCAGGCAGGTCTCTCCATGGTGTTGACCACTGACCTGAGGGGATAGGGTTCTGTACTTGAGGACAGGGAGACTATATGATCTTGTGAGGAATTGCTCTCTTCTAGGGGCATGGATGAAATGTATGGCATTCTCGGTACCAAGGTCTGTCCTGGCAGGTCCTTTGGCACTAGTGGTTGTTCCAGTTATCCCCTAGATCTGTCCTCCACTGAAGGGTGCAGTCCCAGAGCAGGCTTGGTGCCAGCAGGGTCTCATGCACTGTAGTCTGCTCCTTTCCTCTAGCCCTTGATGCCGTGGGAAGCCTGGTGGATTTTTCTCCAGAGTTAGTGTTTTCTGTCCTTATGGAAGGACACCAAGTTCCCTTGGAGTCTCTGCCTCTATGTTTGTAGCGACTCCTGACAGCGCTGGACTTTGACATTGTAGGTGTTGGTGCCTGTTGTGATGCCAGTGATGTATGTGGTGGCTTTTGTGACAGGGTGACTATGCTGGTTACTTTCTTGGCACAGTATTTTCTGTGGCAGTTTGGGTGTAGTCTGTCTACTGACAGAGAGCTGGATGACACTGGCTTGTCCACTAAGAGGATCTTGGAGCTTGTCTCCTCAGGGTCTAGTGAGATCTTCATGGAATATTCCAGAAGGTGGAATTTGAGGCTCCTGTCTTGCAACTTCTGCATTCTAGCAGAAAATGACAGGCACATCGAGCATCTGCTAGTTATGTGGGACTCTCCTAGATAGAAGAGGCACTTATTGTGCCCATCTTTTAAGGGGATTAGTCCATCACAGAATGGATAGGGCTTGAAGCTCACAGGTTTTGAGCATGTCATGTTAAGAGGTCTCGCACCAGGAGGTCTGTAAATGAAGGTGTCCAGGTTTGTGTGTATAGAGGTGTGACGCTCTGTACCTCAGGGGAACACCCAGCACCCCCTTGTTCACCCTTGTAAAATGATTGTGTGGTATCCAATGCAAAGTTTGTCATGTTGGGTGTCTTTGGAAGGCTCATGATGCACTGAGCATTGTTGTTATAGTGATGTTATAGTAGTTGTTACAGTAATGTTATAGGTTATAATTTCATGTATATCGTTATGAGGCTGAAAATGTATCCTCGTGGCTTAAAATCATAGAATCATAGAATATCAGGGTTGGAAGGGACCTCAGGAGGTCATCTAGTCCAACCCCCTGCTCAAAGCAGGACCAATCCCCAACTAAATAAAATAAGCCCAGGCAAAAACTCTCCAAGAGCAGAGAGGCAATTCACACCTCATCAGGGCAGGTATAAGACAAACCGAGCCCAGCCTCACAGGAACAAAAGGCTCTGTTCAAGTGAGTCACGCCCCTTCCTTTGGTCAGTATGGGACTGCGATGAGGTAATGCTCACCTGACTCTGAAGGAGGAGGGGCAAAGCCAAGAGGTAAGAAAGGACATGATAAAAGGGAGAGATGTTTTCCATGCTCTCTCTCTCTCTTTCACCTACATCTACAGAGACACCACACCAAGCGACTGAAGTGCTGATTAAAGGGGAGAGCCTGGCTGAAGAGCAACCAGCCAGCCTGTGGTGAGAAGCATCTAGGTTTGTTGGGGTATTGAAAATGTTAAGATCAGCTTAGAATGCATTTTGCTTTTATTTCATTTGACCAAATCCAACTTGTTATGCTTTGACTTATAATCACTTAAAATCTATCTTTATGGTTAATAAATCTGCTTGTTTATTCTACCTGAAGCAGTGTGTTTGGTTTGAAGTTTGTCAGAAACTCCCCTTGGGATAACAAGCCTGGTACATATCAATTTTTTCGTTCAATTGACAAACTCATATAGAGTTGTAGCATCCAGTGGGCATAACTGGACACTGCAAGATGAAGGTTCCTAGGGTTGTGTCTCGGACTGGAGATATTGGCTAGTGTCATTTGGTAGCACAATCCAAGGAGCAGCTTACATGCCAGAGGCTGTGCGAGAACAGCCCAGGAGTGGGGGTTCTCAAAGCAGAGCTGGGTAAAGCTGGCTCCCAGAGTCAAGGATTGGAGTGACCTAGTGGATCACCGGTCCAGACAACACCAGAGGAGAACGTCACAAGAGTGTCTAGCTAGTAATAGCAATTTTTTTTTTTTAAGTACACCTGAAGCAGGAAGCCTGCTAAACAACCAGTGAGGTCACTGGATGATCGTGGTGCTAAAGGAGCACTCAAGGACGATAAGGCCATTGTGGAGAAACTAAATGAATTCTTTGCATTGGTCTTCACGGCTGAGGATGTGAGGGAGATTCCCAAACCTGAGCCATTCTTTTTAGGTGACAGATCTGAGGAACTGTCCCAGATTGAGGTATCATTAGAGAAGGTTTTGGAACAAATTGATAAATTAAACAGGAATAGGTCTCGAGGACCAGATCATATTCACCCAAAAGTTCTGAAAGAACTCAAATGTGAAATTGCAGAACTACTAACTGTAGTCTGTAACCTATCATTTAAATCAGCTTCTGTACCAGATTACTGGAGGATAGCTAATGTGATGACAATTTTTTAAAAGGGCTCCAGAGGTGATCCCGGCAATTACAGGCCTGTAAGCCTGACTTCAGTACCGGGCAAACTGGTTGAAACTATAATAAAGAACAATATTGTCAGACATATAGATGAACATAATTTGTTGAGGAAGAATCAAGATGGTTTTAGTAAAGGGAAAGCATGTCTCACCAATCTACTAGAGTTCTTTGAGGGGGTCAACAAGCATGTGGACCCAGGGGATCCAGTGGATATAGTGTACTTAGGTTTTCAGAAAGCCTTTGACAAGGTCCCTCACCAAAGACTCTTACGCAGAGTAAGCTGCCACGGGATAAGAGAGAAGGTGCTCTCATGGAATGGTAACTTGTTAAAAGATAGGAAACAAAGGGTAGGAATAAATGGTCAGTTTTCAGAATGGAGAGAGGTAAATAGTGGTGTCCCCCAGGAGTCTGTTCTGGGACAAGTCCTATTCATAAATGATCTGGAAAAAGGGGTAAACAGTGAGGTGGCAAAATTTGCAGATGATACAAAATTACTCAAGATAGTTTAGACCCAGGCAGACTGCAAAGAGTCACAAAAGGATCTCTCAAAACTGGGTGACTGGGCAACAAAATGGCAGATGAAATTTAATGTTGATAAATGCAAAGTAATGCACATTGGAAAGCATAATCCCAACTATGCATATAAAATGATGGGGTCTAAATTAGCTGTTACCACTCAAGAAAGAGATCTTGGCATCATTGTGGATAGTTCTCTGAAAACATCCACTCAATGTGGAGCGGCAATCAAAAAAGCAAACAGAATGCTGGGAAAAATTAAGAAAGGGATAGATAATAGGACAGAAAATATCATGTTGCCTCTATATAAATCCATGGTACGCCCACATCTAGAATACTGTGTGCAGATGTGGTCGCCCCATCTCAAAAAAGATATATTGGAATTGGAAAAGGTTCAGAAAAAGGCAACAAAAATTATTAGGGGTATGGAACGGCTTCCGTATGAGGAGAAATTAATAAAACCGGAACTTTTCAGCTTGGAAAAGGGACGGACAAGGGGAGATATGATTGAGGTCTATAAAATCATGACCGGTGTAGAGAAAGTAGATAAGGAAGTATTGTTTACTACTTCTCATAACACAAGAACTAGGGGTCACCAAATGAAATTAATAGGCAGCAAGTTTAAAACAAATAAAAGGAAGTATTTCTTCACACAACGCACAGTCAACCTGTGGAACTCCTTGCCAGAGGATGTTGTGAAGACCAAGACCATAACAGTGTTCAAAAAGAACTAGATAAATTCATGGAGAATAGGTCCATCGATGACTATTAGCCAGGATGGGCAGGAATGGTGTCCCTAGCCTCTGTTTGCCACAAGTTGGGAATGAGTGACAGGGGATGGATCACTTGATGATTACCTGTTCTGTTCATTCCCTCTGGGGCATCTGGCACTGGCCACTGTCGGAAGACAGGATACTGGCCTAGATGGACCTTTGGTCTGACCCAGTAGGGCCATTCTTATGTTCTTATCGATATTGGTCTAGATGGGTCAATATGAACACAGAGGTTGAAGATCAAGACAATTAAAGGAGTTCAGAAGGTCTGCAGAAGGTTTAGCCAAAGCTCAGAAGTAGGGGGTCCGACACTTTCCAGGTTCCATCTTGCTACCACAGGTGGTAAGAGGGAACTCTGGGAGGGGAGCAGCCACCACCTCACCCTTTATGCCCTCACATGGGAGCACGAAGAAGCGCAGGATATGTGCCTGGCCTCAGTGGACACAGTTCCTCAAAAAATTCTGGTCTCTCACATGAGGCATATGTGATACACACTGACACATACTTGAAGAACAAAACTTCCTTTGGACATGTGTAAACTGTCTGGATTATGAGTGTTTAGGAAAGGGTCTACTTGCTGATTTTGGAGTGTAATCAACTTTTGTTCAGTGCTCCCAGCAAACAGTGCCCCTTTACAGGAAGTGGGTCTCAGTTTATAGAAGATATAATTTCTGTTGGAATCTCTCCATGAGAAATACAAATGAAAAGGCTGAACTGAGTTAACAGTACATTATTGCTTCTTTTTGTTGATTATTGTTCTCTACTGAATAAATAGTGATTAATAACTCTGAGTTTTGACTTGTCTGCAGGTGGACCTTCATGTATGAAAAGAACTTTGTGATGACAAGTAATGGGGTTACACCTTGGAACTTATGTAATGAGAAATAATTAATAGTATAGTCTACAACAGCTGTGGTTTTGGGCCTTATTCTCCACTGCATTATTGCAGTTTTACAACACTGTAATTCCATGAAATCAAAGGGAGCAGTTGGGTGCCAGGCACTTTTGACAATAAGGACACTTATTTGGGCACCTGAGGATTTAGAAGCCTACCTTTATGCACCTGTATTTAAAACCTCGGCCCTGTTGTTTAGCATGGAAGTTTAAGGGCAGGTTTAGTGTTC
Organism: Platysternon megacephalum; assembly: GCA_003942145.1. Lineage (NCBI taxonomy): Eukaryota > Metazoa > Chordata > Testudines > Platysternidae > Platysternon > Platysternon megacephalum. Next base: position 374,103 of record QXTE01000133.1, read on the forward strand.
CATTGGTGTCTTGTATAGATTATGCCTGTCCCTGGCAAGAATAATCTGCATGGGGTTTCTGCAGGAGGCAGAGACTGAATAAGATCCTGGTCTCACATTAACACTCCATTTTCAGTGCTAATGCACATCTGCGTGTGCCCTTAAAATCAAATTCGACCATTAAATTGTTCCCTAATGAATACACAGGAAGGACTATACAGTGTCATCACAAGCTAGATCACTACAGTATGTCACATATAACATCATGGGAATTTTTTTTTAATAAAATCTCATCACAAAATAAAAATATTTATTTTTTCTAAATTAACTGCTCATCTGCTAAATAATTTAAGTACTGGAAATAAAAAACACATCAGGAGATGTCCCAGGTAAGCACTAATATTCCAAAGGACATTTATTATGGGACAAATCCTAGTTCAAGAGGACCCCCGCAATGTTCTGAGCACCATTTAAAAGTCCCAAGTTAAGGGTTTAAGTGTGGAGTAAGGGTTCACAGAGCCTTGCATGGGTCACCCACATTGGAGTGAATTTCATCCAAATTGGCGTTGATACTTTCGGGTTTTAATAAAAAATTATTGAAATTTCATAACAAGCAATTTGAACTCACAGCTCCGAAGGCAACAGAAAGCATGGTTTGCATTTTGGCATCTTCCCTGGAACCAACGACTCCTTTTTTATAAAGTAAAGCACTGCCAGCTAGTGTCCAGAACTTCATGTGTTTTACCCCAACAGACACAAACTGAGTATCTGAATCCGGGCGGAACTCTACAACAAATATTCTCTCCAGATGTCCTCCTCTGCTAGCCACTTTAGCTCCTGTTTTAAATTAAGAAGACATTAAAAATAAAGCTAAAGTTACTTGCAAAATTAATCTTCCATGTGCTTTTGTAAAAATAAGTTGACTAGTACTACTGGATGGCTTAGGGCACTACTTCCCAGACACCAAAAGATGAGTCCCTGTTCAGGAAAAGAAATAAACGTACCCACCTTGCACCATTTTATTTTAATTTATACATCTTACAAGCCCCCTGTCCCTGGCTAGCCCTTCACAACACCCAGACTTAAGAAATGTTGATGTGCAGACAAATGGATCCTACTTTCAAAATTCTTTGGCTCTGGGCAAATACAGTGCATGCATACCCACAGTGGAATACACATAGGGACCAGTACTCAAAGAAGAACACTAGTTTAGGGGTCACTCTACCTCTGATAGTATGAGCCATGCCATGAACTGCTAACTGCAGGCATGCCAGGTCAAAACACTAAAAAATACAATCAGAACCATTTGAGACATGGCCCCTTTAAAGACTGCAGTACCTATAAGTCAAATGCAATTATACTTTGGGATTTAAGGGTTTTACTCCATACCAAATACAAAGAAAAGACTTTTTAATATCAGGCTTGTGGAGAAGAACCTCAGAGGGATGCATATGAAGGAGTGGGAAAAATAGTGGCAGGATGAGTGAAGTGCCCTGGCTGTGAGTGATACAGACTCTCAGCCTGATGGGAATTATTATCACTGATCTACTTCCTGCAGGGTTGAAAACTAAATCTTATGGAGCCATTAAGATCGATGACCATTGTCAGTCTGACAGCTACAGCAATTTCCTGCACTATCTTTGTGAGATCTTATTGAATTAAGTTTAAATAGCTTTGGAGTCTATTGGATTATAAATACAAAGTTTATGTATTATTGCGGGATCGTATGTAACTTCTCTAGGGAGGAGAGCTGACCAATATAAACCCTAAGAAGTGTTATAAGCTTCAAAGAACTACAGTAGATTCCACTTAATAGCAACCAACTATTGACAACTTATTATTTAGTTGACAAGTTGTCAAGATATTGACAACTTCCAGTTCATAGCAACATTTTGCTGGAAACCAGTCTTGTCCTATTGACTTTAATGGTAATGGGATTTGGATATTGGCAATGGCATGCCTCTTATTAACAACATTTTTTGGAAGAGAGGCGCAGGCCATCACAGTGCTTCCTTCTGGGGCTGCAACCCCACAAACCTGCCTATGCACAGAGACTGCACAGGAAGTAAAGGGCTGTGGGCTGGGAGAGGAGGCTGTGGGCAGGGCAGTAGCATGGAGGGGATGGCAGCCCAGATGCTGGAGCTGCACAGTATCTCTCCAAGCTGTGTCCTGCCAGGAAGGGAGGGAAGGGGAGGCTGCACCAAAGAAAGGATGTGCTGAGCCCCAACCCCCAGAGAGTATAGGGAGAAGTCTGGAGCCCCCATCTCCCCTGCTCTCTGTAGAAAGCCCCAGCATCTGGGCTGCAGGTCCCCCTCACTGCTGCTGCCCTGCCTGCAGGCAGGCTTGCAGGGCTCCAGCCAGGGAAGGCATGTCCCAGAACTTCCTTTCCTGGCTAAAGCCCCACAAATCTTCTGTCTGCTTATTAGCAACTGCTGGATAATTGCAATTTTTTGCTGGCAACTGAGGGGTTGCTGAGGGGAGAGGAATAATTTTTTTAAACAATATGCCAGACAAGAAGGAACTTTTGGGACAATGTTAAATGGGTGTTCTAGGAAATACCTGGCGGGAGGGGAATGCAAATTCCCAACTCGGGACCCAACCTTGTTTGAAGTTATGCCCTGAGGAGAGAACCATTGTCTGACTGATTCAATCTCTGAAGATCAAAGACCCAAGCAGTCTAAAGGCCAACCTATGCATAGGTGTTCTTGTTCTGAGCAAAATGCTGTTATGAACTTGTAAACACAGAAAACCCCTGTGTGGGGTTTGAAGGACTGATCACCTACCAGAGCCCTTGCTGGAGCAGGGGGTGATCTCTGGTAAGCTTATTAGCATGCGTGTAGGTTTGTTTATTGTTTTTATATATTTTATCTGTAAAACTTTAATTTTAAGAATAAATGTGCTTGCTTAGCTGTGTGGTAACTTACAACTGTGACAATTATTCTGTTTTTAGCCTCTGGAGAGAAAGCAAAGTGCAGACACAGGCCTTTTTAGGTAGTCTGGCTTGCTGGGGAACTCACAGTGTAGGCAGGGAACTATGCAGCTTAGAAGAACCCTGGTCAGGAGGGAGAGAGACATGGGTCTCTGCCCAAGAAAGCTGAGGAGCTGGGAGCCTAAACTGGTTGCCCTTACTGGGCCATGTAAAAAAATACAGGTGTGAACTGTGACATTCTGGAGCACCATTAATCAAAGGTACAGGTGGAAAGCCATACAGGAGCCTCCCTCCATAGCAAATGAAGGAAGCAACAATTCCTAGTGTGTGGTCTTCTCCTAGAGTTAAGATCAGAAGGCCAGTAGTTTCTTGTGCAGTGAGTGGCAAAGAGATCCATTTCCCACATCTCGCACTGGAAGATCTGACGAAAACTTCCCTGATTTAAGGACCACTAATGAGGTTCTATTAATTACTGACAGAGTCTGCAGTCACATTCTTCTTCTCTGCTAGATAAGTTGAAACCAGGAACTGTATTACAGAACAGAGCCCTCTCCCACACCTAATGGGTTTCTTGACATATGATGTATACCCTTGTGTAATCCCTGCGTACTAGGCTGAATTTCACCTTGATGATAGTTATATGAATTTATTGAAGATAGAATGGACCACTTAGTACAGAAGAGTTGTCGTCTGATTTATCCGTGTCACACATGGGGCTAATCACAAAGTCTTGACCGACAAAGTAAATAATTGCAAATAATAAAGAGCTAAGGGTTCTAGATTTACCTTCTTGCCACCTCCACACAATGATAGTATGTTCTGGATCGACTCCTACTGACACCAGAAGTTTGCCAGTAGCACTGAAGTTAATATAGTTGACCCCTTTGGCATGGAAGCAGCGCAGCATAGAAAGAGTCTGCTTATTCATAGCATCCCATACATGAATAGAAGGAGTTGTACCTTAATGCAAAGATATGCATTAAAATGGAATTAATTCAATTTGTGAAGGCGTCAATGTAAAATAAGAATTTTCAAGAACAGGGCATTAAAAACATTTTAAAAAAGATTAAGAACCACACAACTTTAAAAAAAGCTTGTAATAGCTTATGAAACATAGGGGGAAATTACTGTAGTTCATGAAATAAGACAAATTCTAAATGATCAACAGAACACTCATGGAAAACCTCATGCAAAATAAACTGTCTGTAGATGTTTTTACTTGTATCCGCAATTCACACAGATACAACCAGGTAACATGAAACTTTTACATAATTGCGTTGACTAGAACTCACAAAACAGCCTTACCTGGAAATTCTGTTATATCACCTGCATTGTGAGAACAACAGCAAATGAGGAAGAACCAAGGGAAAACGATAGCTGAAATAAGTCATGTTTCTAATGCTGAACTCAGCATCAGCACCAGAAGGAAGCACAAAATTAAAAATTTGAAAATGGATATGGATTAAATAAACAAAATAAAAAAGCAGGAATACTGTTGATGTTCTTTAGGAACACTGTCTTTTATACATAAATATAAAACAACAATATTGACTGCTTTCTCTGTTTTAAATAAAGCATTTAATGCTAGAGCCATGCAGGCCTTTTTACATTAAGTGATTTTTACACTAAAATGTGTCAATAATTATATAGATCAAAAGTCAGAAACACTGATTTTATGGGTTCTTTATTAAACAATGACAGAAAAGAAGAAAGGGGCTGTACTGCAAAATTTTGTTTTTCATTCCATCCCATCACAGGAATCTAGTTGAGAAAAATGTACATGTATTTTATTCTAAGGAACGTGTGAGTATAACAGGCCCTAAACATATTTTTAAAAGGGCTCAGAAAAAGTATGCAATTTGGGTTCTATTTCAAAATTTAGGACATGATAGTAAAAGCTATCTCCAAGATACTATGAGTGAATGTTGAAATATGGCGAATTGTTTTCCAAATATAAGAAATTGAAACTTAGGTCCCAATGAAGTCATAGGTAAGGGTTATTCTGATGAGAGTTACATGAAAATGCCATTTTGACCCCAAATATCAGGAGAGAAATACAGGGTGAGATTCTCCTTTCGCTTAAACTGGTGACTTCAGTTGGACTACTCACATGAATAAAATTACACACAAGCTTAAGTCTTTGTAGGACTTTAGCATTGTTGCATGAACTGCAGATGAGATCTTAAGTTAAACACATGCTGCTTTCTGTGGGCATTAAAGATTCCATGGCACGTTTTGTAAATATTCTCATATTTCTCTTCTCCTTGGTGTTGTGCAGCATGTTGTGCTATGGTTCACTCCAGAAGTGAATACATTTCAGAGAGCTCATATATAGCTAGTGTGTAATGCACTTTGGGACCCTTCAGGATAAAAAGTGTTATACACACTGTGACAGGGTCAGGCCAGATGGCTACAGGAGAGTGATAGAAGGCAGATATATTAGCCCCAGGTTAAGTAGGTCCCTTTTCCATGAGTAAGGTAACAGGGAAGGTTCCAGAACAATCAGGAACTTTCTGGAAACAATTAAGGCAGACAGGCTGATTAGAACACCTGCAGCCAATCAAGAAGCTGCTAGAATCAATTAAGGCAGGCTAATCAGGGCACCTGGGTTTAAAAAGGAGCTCACTTCAGTTTGTAGCGTGCGTGTGAGGAGCTGGGAGCAAGAGGTGCAAGGAGCTGAGAGTGAGTAGGCGTACTGCTGGAGGACTGAGGAGTACAAGCGTTATCAGACACCAGGAGGAAGGTCCTGTGGTGAGGATAAAGGAGGTGTTTGGAGGAGGCCATGGGGAAGTAGCCCAGGGGGTTGTAGCTGTCATGCAGCTGTTACAGGAGGCACTATAGAAAGCTACAATCCACAGGGCCCTGGGCTGGAACCCGGAGTAGAGGGCGGGCCCGGGTTCCCCCTAAACCTCCCAACTCCTGATCAGACACAGGAGGAGTTGACCCGGACTGTGGGTTCCACCAGAGGGGAAGGTCTCTGAGGCGAGCAAATCCGCCAATAAGCGCAGGACCCACCAAGGTAGAGGAGGAACTTTGTCACAACTGGTGTCAGAGGTGGGATTTGGTGTGCACAGCGCGGCGGAAGGAGGGTGTTTAAAAAAAAAAAAAAAAAAGGGAAGCGGGTTTATATTTTTTTTCCCACCACAATGGAAGACGTGGTGCGGGCACTGATACAAGCCACGGCTGCCCAGCAGGAGGCTACCCGTGTCCAGGCAGCTGCCCAACAGGAGGCAGTGCGGCTGCAGCAGGAGACCAATTGCCTGTTGATGGACCAGTACTATGTTTCGGGAACTGGTAAACCAAGTGAAGGCCCTTATGGAGATGAACCATGGCCATTATGGGACACGGAACATACGGGCCTGCAATTGCCTGCAGAAAATGACGGGGGAGGATGACATAGAGGCATATCTCCTGGCCTTTGAGAGGACAGCCCTACGAGAGGCCTGGCCTCGAGATCAGTGGTCTGGCATCTTCACCCCATTCCTGTGTGGGGAGGCCCAGAAGGCCTACTATGATCTGCCTGAAGAGGCTGCAGCAGATTACCCCCAGCTGAAAGCAGAGATCCTGGCCAGATCTGGGGTAACAACCGCAGTGCGGGCTCAGCGGTATCACGAGTGGAGGTACCAGGAAAACAAAACCCCGCAGTCCCAATTGTATGACCTCATCCATCTCGCACGAAAGTGGTTGCAAACTGAGTCCCGGAGTCCGGAAGAGATACTAGAGGTTCTGGTCATCGACCAATACATGAGGGGACTACCGCCAGACCTTCGCGCCTGGGTAAGCCAGAACGAATCCTCCACCTATGACGAGGTTGTTGCACTGGTAGAGAGGTGTGTGAGGAGCTGGCAAGGGAGCTGACCCGACCAGTTAAGGAAGAGGTAAGGTTAAACTAGCAGCACCAAGCCCTAGAGCTCGGGTGACTGGGCAACCAGGAGGGCCCAGGTGGAAAAAGAGGCCACAAAGAGTCGGAGCACTGCGGGGGAAGAGGATCGTGATGTTAGACTGCCCAAACCAAGAGACCGGGGAACGCCTAGGGCTCCATACAGATGTTATGCCTGCGGGGAGTGGGGACACATAGCTGCACAGTGTCCCAATGACGAGGAGCCTATGCAGTGTAACCTGGGGAACTGGGCAGACCCATGCTCCCTAATCCACCTTGTGGGGGTTTCACTAACCCCACATATGTACACCAGACCAGTGAAGCTAAATGGGGTAGAGAGCACGGCACTGGTTGATTCAGGAAGTGCTATCACGCTTGTATCGGGGAAGCTCGTGAAGCGTAGTCAGCTGCTGTGGGCTAAGCGTACGGGGATAACCAACTGCCCCATGGATGCAGGTTATTACCCCACCATCCCACTAAAAATTGAGATTCAGGGGAACACTACTGAGGTAGCAGCAGGTGTAGTCTCTAAACTCCCATACCTGATGCTCATAGGGAGGGACTTCCCAGGGTTTGGAGATTTACTCCCGGTAGGGGAATTGGAGAAAGGGGAAAACCCTGAAGTTAGTGAGGCATCCACAGTAGACTGTCAACCCCCAATCTTCTCTGAAATATCCCCAGATTTGTTCTCCATTCCCAGACAGGGTAGAAAGTCAAAAAGGGAAAGGAGGGCAGCTAAGGCCTTGGGAACCCGAATACTGACTCAAAGCCAGAGGGTCGCTCTCGTAGGTAGGTGGACCCGAGCAGCTGAAAAGGAGGCCACCCAGGAGGGAGAAGCACCCAAGTTTGACCCACACCCTAACGCCTCTGAACCAGTAGAGGTAACAGAGACTGGCCCCCTAGATCTCAGGCAGATTAGCCCCGGGAGAGGAAATTTTGGACGGGACCAGGCTGAAGACCCAAGGTACGACAACATTAGGAAGGAGGTGACCGAAATAGATGGGGTCCCAGTGGAAGGGAAAACCCAGGGACCAGGACCCTACTTCATAATGAAGAAGAATCTCTTATACCGGGTTGCACCAGTACAGGGGCAGAAGGTACACCAGATCCTAGTACCTCAAAAACACCAGAATGCTGTATTAAGTCTTGCCCATAGTCATCTTTTTGGGGGGCATTTGGGGGTAGAAAAGACCCTGGCACGGGTCCTACAACGATTCTTCTGGCCCGGAGTACATGAAGAAGTGCGGAGGTACTGTGTGTCCTGCCCGGAGTGTCAGCTGCACAGTCCCCGTCCCCACTTGAGGGCACCTTTAGTACCCCTTCCCATCATAGAGGTCCCCTTCGAGCGAATAGCCATGGACCTAGTGGGACCCCTGGAGAAGACAGCCTGGGGCCACCAATATATACTTGTCGTTCTGGATTATGCTACTCGCTACCCAGAAACCATCCCCCTGGGGAACACGGCCTCTAAAACGATAGCTAAGGCGTTGGTGGGGATCTTTGCCTGAGTGGGGCTACCAAAGGAGATATAACAGACCAAGGTACCCCCTTTATGTCGAAGCTAATGAAGGACCTCTGTACGCTGCTCCATATACATACCCTGAGAACTTCAGTCTATCATCCGCAGACCGATGGGCTGGTAGAAAGGTTTAACCGAACCCTCAAGGCAATGATAAGGAAAGTGGTAAGTCGGGACGGGAAGGATTGGGACACCCTACTACCCTACCTTATGTTTGCAATCCGGGAGGTACCTCAGGCCTCAACTGAATTTTCCCCCTTTGAGTTATTATACGGATGCCACCCCCGTGGCATACTAGATATCGCAAAAGAAATCTGGGAAGAGGAACCCAATGAGGGGAGAAATATAATTGACCATGTGTTGCAGATGTGAGAACGGATAGCCCGGGTCACCCCTATTGTACGGGAACATTTGGAAAAGGCGCAGGAGGCCCAGCGAACCCATTATAATTGTGACGGTACCTCCCATAAGGCTTTGTGGGAATATGACATAACTGGAATATGTTTTGTGCTGCCTGTGCCAGGTACATATCTATGTTAAGGTTATGATCTACTAGTTATGTTCACCCTAGTTGTATGCAGGCACCATTTGTGTGTTCAAAGTTATGAACATTGGCTGTGTAATTGCTTGATTTCTAAGGGGCCTCAGTTAGAACATTTGATGACTTCTTGGGAAAGGAATGTGCAAATTAGGTGTTCAGTCAGGGGGCACTTAACAGACAAAAGAGCTTGGAAGACTCCAATCCACATTAGAAGTCTACCTGAGGACGTTCAAGGCAGCATGTGGGTAATGGCTGCTACCTGCAGTCCTGAGTCATGCATGGGCATGTGACCTGCCCATGTGATTCCGAATCTCCATTCTGTGAC
>QXTE01000133.1:388626-489297 GCA_003942145.1 Platysternon megacephalum
ACAGTGTGCCCTTGTTGCCAAGAAGGCTAACGGCATTTTGGGCTGTATAAGTAGGGGCATTGCCAGCAGATCGAGGGACGTGATCGTTCCCCTCTATTCGACATTGGTGAGGCCTCACCTGGAGTACTGTGTCCAGTTTTGGGCCCCACACTACAAGAAGGATGTGGAAAAATTGGAAAGAGTCCAGCGGAGGGCAACAAAAATGATTAGGGGGCTGGAGCACATGAGTTATGAGGAGAGGCTGAGGGAACTGGGATTGTTTAGTCTGCAGAAGAGAAGAATGAGGGGGGATTTGATAGCTGCTTTCAACTACCTGAAAGGGGGTTCCAAAGAGGATGGATCTAGACTGTTCACAGTGGTACCAGATGACAGAACAAGGAGTAATGGTCTCAAGTTGCAGTGGGGGAGGTTTAGATTGGATATTAGGAAAAACTTTTTCACTAGGAGGGTGGTGAAGCACTGGAATGGGTTACCTAGGGAGGTGGTGGAATCTCCTTCCTTAGAGGTTTTTAAGGTCAGGCTTGACAAAGCCCTGGCTGTGATGATTTAGTTGGGATTAGGTCCTGCTTTGAGCAGGGGGTTGGACTAGATGACCTCCTGAGGTCCCTTCCAACCCTGATATTCTATGATTCTATGATCACAGACACTGGGGTAAAGGTAACTTTAAGACCCTATCGGGTCCCAGCGGCAAAAAGGGAGGAGATCAAGGCAGAGGTAAAAAGGATGTTGGAGCTGGGAGTCATCGAAGAGTCCCACAGTCAGTGGTCAAGCCCAATTGTATTGGTGCCCAAACCTGATGGCACCACTAGGTTTTGTAATGACTTTCGCCAGCTGAATGAGATATTCAAATTTGATGCATACCCCATACCCCGTATTGATGAGTTAGTTGACCGCCTGGGGAATGCCTGATTTTTGACCACCCTTGATTTAACAAAGGGATACTGGCAGATTCCCCTTCCCAAAGATGCGAGAGAAAAGACGGCATTCTCTACCCCAGAGGGTCTGTTTCAATATATTGTTCTTCCTTTTGGACTGCATGGGGCACCTGCCACCTTCCAGCATCTTATGGACAAGCTCCTATGGTCCCATACCAGTTATGCAGCGGCATACCTGGATGATGTGATTATTCACACCCCCGACTGGGAAACCCACTTGGAAAAGGTGGAAGCGGTTCTGGACACACTAAGACGGGCTGGCCTCACAGCCAACCCAGCCAAGTGTGCTACAGGGCTAGCCGAGGCTAAATACCTTGGCTACATTGTAGGAAGGGACATGGTCAAGCCCCAACTAAACAAACTAGAGGGTATCCAAAATTGGCCCCGGCCGAATCGGAAAAAGCAAGTCCGGGCATTCCTGGGTGTGGTGGGGTACTACCAGTGATTTATTCCCCATTTTGCTACCAGAGCGAGTCCCCTGACAGACCTGATAAAAGCCCGGGGTCCAGACATGGTGAAGTGGACAGATGCCACAGAGAAAGCATTCACGGATCTACGGACAGCCCTCTGCAGTAACCCTGTGCTTATAGCCCCAGACTTCAACAAAGAATTCATTTTACAAACAGATGCATCTGAAGTAGGATTGGGAGCTGTCCTATCACAGATGGTCGGAGATGAAGAACACCCAATCCTCTACCTCAGCAGGAAACTCCTCCCGAGAGAGCAGAAGTATGCCGTGGTTGAGAGAGAGTGCCTAGCTGTGAAATGGGCCATGGAAACACTATGTTATTACCTTCTGGGATGACGGTTTACCTTTGTGACTGACCATGCACCCCTCCAGTGGATGCAGCGAAATAAAGAGAAGAATGCAAGGGTGACCAGATGGTTCCTGTCCCTACAACCTTTCCAATTCACCATAAACCACCGGGCTTGATGCAGATGGCTTGTCACGGGTACACTGCCTGACATCCCAAGTTGCCCAACCCCGTGGTGTTGAGCAGAGGGGGGGGGGGGGGGGATTTGTGANCCCAGGGAGTTGTAGCTGTCATGCAGCTGTTACAGGAGGCACTATAGACAGCTGCAATCCACAGGGCCCTGGGCTGGAACCCGGAGTAGAGGGCGGGCCCGGGTTCCCCCTAAACCTCCCAACTCCTGATCAGACACAGGAGGAGTTGACCCAGACTGTGGGTTCCACCAGAGGGGAAGGTCTCTGAGGCGAGCAAATCCGCCAATAAGCGCAGGACCCACCAAGGTAGAGGAGGAACTTTGTCACAACATGTAAATTATTATTATAGAATAATACTTCCAAGGGGAGTAGTGGGGGCAAAAGACATATCTAGCTTCAAGACTAAGCTTGATAAGTTTATGGAATTTTCCTCCAGGGCAGATTGGCAGAGGCCCTGGGGGGTTTTCACCTTCCTCTGCAGCGTGGGGCATGGGTCATTTGCTGGAAGATTCTCTGCATCTTGAAGTCTTTAAACCATGATTTGAGGACTTCAATGGCTCAGACACAGGTTTGATACAGGAGTGGGTGGTGAGATTCTGTGGCCTGCGTTGTGCAGGAGGTCAGACTAGATGATCATAATGGTCCCTTCTGACCTTAAAGTCTATGATTTATTGATGTATTTAACTAGATACTGTGGATTCACTTGAATGAGATAGAGGCAGACAGAGTGAGACCAATAGGGAAAAGGCGTTTTTTCTTTTTAAATGTTATAAAAACTCTGAGAATAAGAAGACAACAGCAAATAGAATGTGTCTGTTTTTTGCTGAACTGTTTTCCACAATGTATAAAATAAGATTTGCTCCTGGCCTGAAACCTTTTTATTCTGAGTTTTAGCCCAGGATGCATTTACAGGCAAGTTCTTCTATAAATAGAGATTTCTAATGGAAAGGCTGACAGCGGCTGAATAGCTGACAGCAGCTAATGCAGGAATAGCATGTGAATTTTAATAACAAAACAATGACTAAAGAAACTGCAAAATCTTCCTTTGCAATAGCACACTAGGTATTCTTTTGACAGAAGTAAAAGAATTCCGTGTAGTAGTTTTTTTGAATTTTTTTCCTAATATTAATAGTTTGAACTTGTATTTCAAATAAGGCTAATAGATAGCTAAATATATTTTTCCTACCTTTAAGCCTGCTAAATAACCAAATTTGTATTAATTTCAATGAGAACCGATCATGCTCAGAACCTCACAACTGGCAAGGACTATTTGTCAAGGTGTTGCTATACTGACATTTCCCTGTCTCACTGTTAAGGTTCATTAGTATAAAAGTTATGGGTTTGAGTCTTCTCTCACTTACTGTGGTATAAATAGGAGTAACTGTGCAAATTTCAGTGGAATTACTTACAGCAGTGTTAAATCAGTTTAAGTGAAAAGGGAAATCAGACCCTATTTTTCTATCTTGAAGCTTGCATCTGAAGGGGCTTGATCATGCAGCTCTTAGTCCTGTGAGTAACCCATTGGGACCACTCATGTTAGTAAAGATTACTCACATAAGTAAGATTTCAGAATTGGGCCTTAGGGGCTCAAACTGTTTTTTACTGCTAAAGGGAGTTCTTTGCAGTTTTCACTTTCTGAGGTTTTATGAAGGTGGTTTTGTTATAATGCTTTCATTGTTCAGGAATGTCTTTGTTATACTGCTGAACAGTGGCTTGGTGGGAGAAAGAAAGTGGGCTCTTTATAAATGAGAGGATTACCAGCAATACTAGCAGTCCTATTAAAATTTTTTGTTTTTTAAACTATTATAAGACATGATATCCCATGATCTAAAATTCAGTGGCTCACAATCAGAGATGACAGAGAGATTTAAATAATAAGAAAATGCTGAAAGTTGGTGATCTCATTAAGGGTGAAAGATAATCTGGGGAAAGTAACTCTGATAATTCCCAGATTCCTAAATATGAACGCACCCAGCCCCAATTAATCAGTCCCCCGGAGAAATTTTAAGTAATACTTTGTTAATATGGAGAATCACTTACCAATCTGGCTGGTAGCCACAACATTTTTATATTTCGGGTGCTGGTTCACAGTGAGGCAGAGAATATCATCGGTATGCTCCAGATAGAAACTCTGACTTCCTAAGAAAATTCAAATAAGGCTTTATTAAAAATAGTATTTCAGCGATGGCAGTGAAGAATTTTTCCAGCAATCCATTGCTATGGGCCACACTAAATGATCAAGGGGAAGGATGGGAGGCAGGGCAATCATTACTTAAAATACAGCACAAACTTGCTGTAAACAGAGTTCTAAAACTGTTCACAAAAAGGTTGTTTGCTCTTTTTCAAATAGTTACAATCAGGGATGACTAGGGAGCAGCCCAAGGGCCACAGCCTGTAGCCACCATCTCCCTATAACTTCAGGGCAAGGACAAAGTTGATCAATGCATAGCTCAGATCTCTTTCTTAAGTGGAGAAACCTGTGAGAGGGGGCCAGAGGAATACTAAAGCTTTGTGAAGTTCATTTAGCAAATTATCCCCTCAAGGATGACTTTGGATGGAGAGGGGAAAATAGTGTAGATGGAAATAATGCCGCCCAACCCCACAGATACTGGGGATGCACTGGGAAGGACATTCCCAAAGCGATGGAGACACGATGGCTCAGATGGCTCTCCTTTCTTCCTGGCAGGAAGATCCTTAAGATGTACTGCTGACATTATCTTTGTTCCCTCTGGCTACTCAGTAGCAATTACAGGCTGGGGCCTTGTCTTCACTACAGAGTTTTGTTGACAAAACAGTGGAGGTATACACACTACAATGCTCTTTCCACTGACAAAACTCTCCTGCTTTGTCAACAAAATAAAACCTCAACGAGAGGCATAGAGATTTTTGTGGCAAGGTTACATCGACAAAGTGTCAGTGTAGACACTGCGCTTGTCTATGTTGCTGTAAATAGCCTTCAGGAGGTGTCCCACAATGCCTACACTGACCGTTCTGGTCAGCAGTTTGAACTCCGTTGCCCTGCACCCAGGTACATAGGCATCCGCCCCTTCCCCTTTAAAGGCCTGGGAATTTTTGAAATTCCACTACCTGTTTGTTTGGCGTGGACAGCTCACATCGCAACTTCCCAGCTGACCATGGTGGCTCCACACAGAAAACATTGTCCCATTTGGAGCACACCTGAGTTGTTGGATCTGCTGGTACTGTGGGGAGAGGAGGCTGTGCAGTCCCAGCTCTGCTCCAGCCATAGAAACTTTGATTACTATGTCAGATTTCTCATGGCTGTTGAATAAGGGCTACAAACAGGAAACACATCAGTGCCGTGTGAAGATAAAGGAGCTGGGGCAGGCATACCGGAAGGCAAGGGAGTCAAACTGTTGCTCTGGTACTGTTCTGAAGACCTGCCAATTCTATAAGGAGTTGGATGCTATCTTCGGCAGCAACCCCACCTCCACCGCCAAGAGACCCAGGATACTTTGTGGGGATGGGGCTGGAGACAGCGGACAGTGGGCTCAATCCTGAGGACGAAGTGGTGGACGAGACGGTTGAGTTGGAGGACAAGATGGGACAGGCAACAGGCTTGTCCGGTACCGTGGTGAGCCAGGACCTCTTCTCAATCCAGGAGGGTTCGAGCCAGTCCCAGCACTCCATCTATGGTGCGCATGATGCAAGAGAGGGGAGCTGTGGTAACTGGTCTTTTGAGTTGATGCTTCTCAGTTACATGAGGTAGAGCTGTCCTTTGCTTTGTTATATGATAGAAGTGGGTTAAGGGATAGAAATGTACAAGACTAGCTGCGCTGGCGTGTGCTTCACATTCCCCTGTGCAGCTACGCAGTAGGATGAAACATGTGTTAATGCACACTGAGATTTCACGGGAATCCTCCAGAGAGATCTCTAGGAAACTTTTCTGGAGGTACTTGCCAATCCTCTGCTGAAGGTTCCTTGGCAGAGCTGCTTTGTTCCTTCCCCCATTGTGGGAAACTTTCCCACCCCAATTGGCAATCACTTGTGCAGGGACCAAAGTGGCACACAATGAGCAACGTATGGACCCAGTCTGAAGCCGCATGCATACAGGAGATGCACCCTTGCTTACTCTCAGGATATTGGCTTCAATGACCCCTACCTGTGGAAAATGGTGGCAGAATTTGTAATTTTATCCCTACTCCTTTGCAGTGATCCCTTTAAAAAAACACCTAGACCCTTTGCCCCATCTTAAGCGCCCCCCACCTCTGCCAAGCGAACTCACTATGTTTATGGTGTTCACCGAGCTGTGTGCTTGCCAAGGGACAGTGAGAAACTGATTAATATTTTAAAAGAGGTGTATTTTACTGTAATGATTCAATGCTGCAATAACCATCATGCTTCTGTTTCTTGTGCTTCTGCAGATGTGGCCTTCAAAGAACCCCCTACACACCGGTGGAGTGCCTCTGCCAGATAAGGAGGACATGTTTTGAGAGGTGCGCCAATCCTCAGATGCCAAAAAACAAGAACACAGGGCATGGAGAGAGACTTTAAATGAAAATTAGAAACTAGAAGGCAGGGTGGTAAGGAGAGCCAGGGGAGCGCCTGCATAAACGATAAATGTGATAGAGGAGCAAACGGAGATGTTGAAGTCCCTAATCACACTGCAGGCAGAATAGATGCATGCTCACCTCCCACCCCCACAGCTGATATGGCACTTCTTGCCATGCCCTCCCCAAACTGCTCCCACCCATTCCTTGCATCTTCCTGGCCCGTCTCAGTACCCCATTCACTCCACCCCTTCAGACAGCTTCCAAAATGATAGCTGGAGTTATACACAGCTATTAGAGCCTATATCAGGACACTGCCCTTCACTGTTACCTCTCTTTCCACCAAGCGTTTTCTGTGTGTTGTTAATTGGCTTTTAATAAAAACATACTCTCTGAAAGATAATCTTTATTTGTCTCCTACACACTGTGGTTGCTGCTGGAATTAATATACAGTGGCAATTGGACATTTGCAGACTACAAATTATGATCAGGAATCATCAAAATTTTCATGCAAGGCGGCAAGTTAACAAAGCATGGCAGAGTGTTATATAAAAAGACTTACATTACTGGTGCTCATTGTCAAAATGGTGCCTCAAAGTCTCCTTGATTCAAATAGCCTCCCGTTGTGCCCCTCTAATAGCCTTGGTATTCGGCTGCTCAAAATCAGCTGCCAGGTGATCTGCCTCTGTGCTCCATCCATTCCTGGGGGAAACCTTTTACTCTTAGTCTCACAATATTATGGAGCACATAGCAGGCTGCTATGACCATGGGAATATTTTCCTCATTTCGGTCAAACCTGCCATAAAGGCAGCCCCAGCATGCTTTTAATCTGTCAAACGCACATTCAACGGTCATTCTGCACCTGCTCAGCCTATTGTTGAAGTGCTCCTTGCTTCTGTCCAGGTTTCCAGTGTAAGGCTTCATGAGCCATGGGAGCAAGGGGTACGCTGGGTCTCCCAAGATCACTATGCGCATTTCAACATCCCCCATTGGAATCTTCTGGTCTGGAAAGAAAGTCCCTGCTTGCAGCTTTCTGTACAGGCCCGTGTTCCTGAAGATGTATGAGTCATGCATCTTTCCCTGACCACCCCGTGTTGATGTCAGTGAAATGACCACGGGTGATCCACAAGCATCTGCACTACCATAGAGAAGTACCCCTTTCTATAGATGTACTCTGTCGCAAGGTGGTCCAGGGCCAAGATTGAGATATGCTAGTCATCTATCACCCCACCACAGTTAGGGAATCCCATTGCTGTAAAGCAATCTACTATTTCACACACATTGCCAAGAGTCACAGTTCTTTGTAGCAGGATGTGATTAATGGCCCTGAACAGTGGACTTCCTAACTCCAAACTGATACATGACTGACTGGTAGCAGTCTGGAGTTGCCAGCTTCCACACAGTGATCGCCACACACTTCTCCACCAAGAGGGCTGCTCTCATTTTGGTGTCCTTGTGCTGGGGCGAGCTCCACACACAGTTCCAGGAAGGTGGCTTTCCACATCCGAAAGTTCTGCAGCCACCTCTTGTCATCCCAGACCTGCATAATGATGCGATCCCATCACTCCGTGCTTGTTTCCCGAGCCCACAAGCAACGGTCCACTGTGTGCAGCTGCTCCATCAATGCCAAAAGTGGTGTTTCTTTCCATGGCGCACAGCAGATGAGGCACCTTGGATGCCTGTTCAGATTGGGTGCTCATGATATACTGCATGAGCAGCCACAATGTGTTCATAACAGTGACCCCAACAGTAGAGAGCAGTGCAGGATCCATCTTTTCAGGCAGAGATGGCGGGTGCACAGTAATCAGGGACCATTAAAAATGGCATGAAATGCAGTCGGAAGCCCATGGAAAGATGGGATAGAAAAAACATTGAGCCCACACCCATGATGCACTGTGATCTACTCCACCTTCCCACAACTCCTTGCTGCAGAAGGTGGTGAGTAGCACAGTGGAATAGCTATCCACTGTGCGCTGCTCTCACTGTCAATGCTAGCACACCAAATACGGACACGCTCCGCCGACAGAAGGAACGTTGTGTGAACATGCACAAGCGATATAATTATATCGGTTTTTGATTGTCGGCGTAACTTGTGTCAACAAAACTGAGAGGGAGTAAACACAGCTAAAAGCAGTATTAACTCCCAAGTGTATTTCTCCATGGAAATCTGGGGCATATGGAAGAGTTGGGGCTAGTGCTTAATTTGTGCCAGGGCTTGCCAAGGCTGAGCACCTCTAGGCTTGGCAGTTCATAGCCCCAGCACCTCTGAGCTTGCCATGTCAGTTATGAAAGTAAAAAAATTGCTTGAGCCCCAGCACCTCTTTCATTACAAATTAAGCACTGGTTGGGGCTGTGGAGCATGGACAGACTTCTCCTTGCTCCTCCTCCTGCTTGTTATATGAAGAGAAGGTTGTTTTCTTATCCTCTCCAAAACACAAAGTACACACATTGTGCAAATGAGTAAAACTACTCTTTTCCTGGGATTTGATTGTGTTAAAAAAATAACTCAAAATGAAACAACAGGTTGGGCTCTTCCTAGGGTTCATTCCTGAGGACTGTTCAGCCCTAGGGTTACCATATGTCTTGGTTTTCCCAGATATTGCCTCTTTTTTGAGCTTCCTCTCTCTGGCTGGATTTTTCAAACAACAGGAAATATCCAGGATTTCTGCAGAGCAGACAAGCTGCAGCTCAGAAAGTGCCCCAGTAGGTCCGCTCCTTGGTTGTTTCCTCCCCTGCATCCACAGCTGATTGGTCCATTCCCCTGAAAGCCACAACTCCTGTATCCTACCCACCCAGGCCCCAGTTCCCATCCCTGGGGTGGGGGGTCTTGCAGGAATGTGGTGATTGATGGCTGGCGCTGTGTTCTGAACTTGCGCTAGCCGCCTTGCCACCATGAGAGGGCGTGACATTGCCCCCCATCTCCAGTGAGTACCCATGCCACAGGTACCCCCTCTAGCTCTCCCAACTATACTCCCACAGGCTCCCTCTTTTTGGGAATCTGAAATATGGTAACCATATTCAACTCAACCCTAGGCCCTCTTTTCCTAGAGAGTCACTACCATCTCTCTTATATCCAGGGTGGATTTTAACAAGGGACAGTCACAAAAGCCTGCAAGGATTTGCATAGCATCTCTCACAGGAGCTACATCTGCTCACAGGAACAGGGTGGCTTAACAAAAAACAGTGGCACCCTATTACATTCATACTACAGTACAGTAACCAACAACTATAGGCTAATTTACATGAATTCCCTACCAGGATACAAAAAGAAAAAAGATATGTAAGAAAGTGACAAAATTATGATTGTTGAATGAAAAGGTTGTCTTGGCCATCGATTTTTTTGTTTTTGTTTTTTTGGGTTTGTTTTTATTTTTTTAATTTCACAGTACTGTTTCATTGTGAATTACCTGTGGAAAGATTTTGAACTATGCCTGCTGCAGCTGTGTGGAAAATAATATCAGCACCATCATTGAGGTAATGAAGGTTGTTGCGACAATCAAATCCTCTATATCCAAAAACATGGTCTAAAGCCAGCTCCTAGTTAAGCAAAGAAAAAAGATTAGATAGTGGAATAAAAACAAACAAGGGAGTTACAAACCATGTTTGGATCAGATAAAGCGGGGTGCTAAACCAATTAGTCAAGCAAATATTTTGGGAGGCAAAGAAATAATTAAACGATAATTAGTAAAATTTCCCTATTCTACTATTTTGAGGATGATATTTTCATTGACTATCTACAATACTACTGGTTGACTAGACCACTGAATTCATATTCTGATTCTTAAATAAATCAGTCAGCTATAAACTGGTTGTTTCTTTAAGGTCTATTCAAGGTAAATTTAAGGTCAACAAACATCTACATTTATTTTTTTTTCACCCAAATTAATATAAAGAAATTACAGTGCAAAAGTTATGTGTAAAAAACAGTTACCTACCTTTCATAACTGTTATTCTTCGAGATGTGTTGCTGATGTCCATTCCATGTTAGGTGTGTGTGCGCCCACGTGCACGGTTGTCGGAAATTTTTCCCCTAGTGGTATCTGTAGGGCCGGCTCTGGATGCTCTCTGGAGTGCCGCACCTATACGCCAGTATATGAGGCGCCACCATATGAAGTTCCTTCTTGCCATCGAATCCGACTGCGGTGATGGACGGGTCATGGAATGGACTCAACAACACATCTCAAAGAACCACAGTTACGAAAGGTGGGCGACTGTTTTTTCTACTTCGAGTGCTTGCTCATGTCGATTCCATGTTAGGTGACTCACAAGCAGTATCTCTGGAGGTGGGCTCGGAGTTCATGGACATGCAGCCTGCAACAGTGCTCTGCTGAGACTGGCATTGTCCCGGGCCTGCTGGATGATGGCATAATGGGACACAAAGGTATGGACAGCCGACCAGGTAGCGGCACCTGGGCCAGGAAGGCTGCTGCTGAGGCCTGTGCTCTTGTGGAATGGGTGGTTACAATTGCCGGCGGTGGGTACCTTTACCTGTTCATAACAAAACTTGATGCAGGCTGTTATCCATGAAGAGATTCTCTTCAAAGAGACAGGCAGATCTTTCATCCTATCCGCCACTGTGACAAAGAGCTGAGTTGATTTTCAGAAGGGTCAGATCCTCTTGATGTAAAAGGCTAAGGTCCGTCTAACATCCAGGGTGTGTAACCTAGTTCTTCACTGGATTTATGAGGTTTCGGAAAATGTTCTGATTATTGTGAAATTGCGACACCACATTCGGTAAGAAGGCTGAGTGCGGTTGCAGCTGGACCTTATTGTTGTAGAACACAGTATAGGGTGGTTCCCACACGAGCGCTCTAATTGTGGACACTCTTCAGGCCGAAGTGATTGCAATATGGAAGGAGACCTTCCATGAGAGGAGCAGCAGTGAGCATGAGGCTAATGGCTCGAAGGTGGGCCCTGTGAGCCTTGACAGTACCAGGTTCAGGTCCCAAGCCGGGATAGGGTCACGAACTTGAGGATAAAGGTGCTCCAAGCCTCTGGGAAATCTAGTTGTCATAGCATGGTAGAAAACAGATTTGCCCTGGACCAGAGGGTGGAAGGCCAAGATGGCTGCCAAGTGGACTTTGATAGATGAGAGCACTAGACCTTGGTGCTTGAGGTGCAGCAGGTAGTCTAGGATGGACTGTAGTGAGGTCTGGTCGGGAGACAGATTCTGATCTGAGGCCCAACATGAAAAGCGTTTCCATTTGGCCAGGTAGGTTGCCCTTGTGGAGGGCTTTCTGCTACCCATCAGGACTTGCTGGACTTGAGTTGAGCATGCTTGTTCCTCCTCATTCAGCCATGCAGCAGCCACATCGTCAGATGCAGGGATGCTAGGTTCGGGTGCAGTATATGACCGTGATTCTGGGACAGTAAGTCCGGCCAGACCGGGAGCTCTAGTGGCGCTGCTGTTGAGAGCTGCAACAGCATGCCAAACCAGTGTTGGTGTGGCCACGCAGGAGTTATCAGGATAATCCTCGCTCTGTCCCACTTAATCTTTAAGAAGGTCCTGTGCATCAGTGGAATCGGGAGGAAGGCGTACATCAGTGCCCCCGACCATGGGAACAAAAAGGCATCAGACAGGGAGCTGCTGTTGAGCCCTCAGATCGAACAGAATCGATAGCATTTTCTGTTCTGCCTGGAGGCAAACAGGTCCACCTGGGGAGTCCCCCACCTGTGGAAGATCACATTGACCACCTCTGGGTGGAATGACCACTCATGGTGAGATGAGAAGGACCTGCTGAGGAGATCTGCTAGTGCATTCCTGGCCCCTGGGAGGTGCGATGCTACGAGATGAATGGTATGTTGGATGGAGAAGTCCCACAGCCTGACACAGGGCTGAGGAGTGAGCTCCGCCCTGCTTGTTGATATAAAACATAGCAGTGGTATTGTCCATTAGAACTTGGACTACCCTGCCTCTCAGATAGGGAAGGAACGCCTGGCAAGCCAGGCATATCACCATGAGTTCCCTGATATTTATGTGTAGGGAGTGTTCCTCCTGCAACCAGAGACCTTGAGTGCTGACATCAGCTCCCCACCCTATGTCTGAAGCATCAGAAACCAGTGTCACTGACAGGGAGGGGGTTATGAAGGGGACCCCCTCCAATATCACATGCAGGTCTGTCCACCACACCAGGGATGACAGAATGTGTGGCAGAACTGTGACTATTAGGTCCAGATTGTGTCTGGCAGGGGCATACACTGAGGCCAGCCATGCCTGCAGTGGTCTGAGGTGTAGGCGAGCATGTCAGACCACGTAAGTACATGCTGCCATGTGGCCCAGTAGTTTGAGGCATACCCGGGCAGTTGTGAGTGGGTGAGATCTCATATGGGTGATGAAGTCTGTCGTGGCCTTGAACCGTGACTCTGGTAGGGAGGCCTTGGCATAGGTAGAATCTAGCACTGTCCCTATAAACTGTATCCACTGAACAGGGATAAGAGTTGATTTTTGCTCATTTATAAGCAGGATGAGATCCTGACAAGTGGCTCACACCAACACAAGGCTGTGTTGGACCTGGACCCACGATCTGCCGCTGATTGGCCAGTCATCTAGGTACGGATAAATCTGTATGCCTCTCCGCCTCAGGTAGGCGGCCACTACCACCATACATTTCATGAAGACCCTTGGAGCGGAGGCGAGACTGAAGGGCAGTGCCGTAAACTGGTAATGACTCTGGCCCACCACAAAACAGAGGAATCTCCTGTGCCAATGGAAAATAGAAATGTGGAAATATGCATCCTTCAAATCGAGGGCGGTTAACCAGTCTCCTGGATCCAGAGAGGGGATGATGGAGGCCAGAGAGACCATGCAAAATGTCAACTTTTTGAGATATTTGTTGAGGCAGCACAGGTCTAGAATGGGTCTAAGGCCCCCTTTAGCCGTCGGGATTAGGAAATACTGTGAATAGAAACCCTTTCCTCTCATGTTCTGAGGGACTTCCTCCATGGCCCCTATCTGCAAGAGGGTCTCCACCTCCTGAGTGAGGAGTTGCTTGTGAGAAGAGTCCCTGAAGAGGGACAGGGAAGGGGGGTGGGAGGGAGGGATGGAGGAGAACTGCAGGATGTAACCAGATGTTATGGTGTTGAGCACCCAATGGTCCGAGGTGATTCTGGACCAAGCAGTAAGGAATGGGAAAAGCTGATTCAGGAATAGAGGAGGGGCTGGATCCAGGTGCAAGTCTGGTGCATCACCCTCAGCCGGGCACACCTTTAAAATGACTGCCTTGAACCACCTTGGTGGTGAGCAGGGCCCAGTTGGGAGGCCAAGGAAGACGGGGCCAATTGCCGCTTATAACCTCTGTCCCTCTTTCTATAGGAGGGCTGGTGAAGTGGACCTGGGTATCTGGGTGGCAGTGGAAGTGGCTGGAACTGTCTCCTGGTGGCCTAAGGTGTATACAACTGGAGGGAGTGGAGGCTGGCCTTTGAGTTCTTTAGCCTGTGCAGCCTAGTGTCCATTTGCTACGAAAAGAGAGCTGGTCCTTGTTTGACAGCCCGGAAGACTGCAGCCATGAACTATGCCTTATGGTCACAGCTGAGGACATAGATTGTGAGGCACAGTCAGCTGCATCTAGTGCCGCTTGAACACCCTTAACCTCCTCCAAGATGGCCGTGAACTCCTGTCTTGCCTCTTGAGGCAGGGAGTCTGTGAAAACTTGACCATCTAGTTCCAAGTGTTATTATTGTATCGCCCCAGTAGAGCTTGCTGGTTGGCAATACGTAAGGCTAAAATTATGTCATGGAGGTCACAGAAGTCATGGAATCCATGACTTCCACAGACCTCCGTGACATTTTCTGCCTTGGGGCTGGAGCTCCTAGCCGGCTCCCCTGCAGCTCCCAGCCCTCACCCTGCGGGGGGGGGGGGATTACACCTCCCAGCCATGGCAGGTGGTGGGGGAACCCTGCAGCTGCCCAGCCGCAGTGGGTGGCAGACGGATCCCATGCAGCTGCCTACCTGTGGCAGTGGTTGGGGGACCCCCTACAGTTGCCCAGCCGTGGTGGGGGGACCCAGCAGCTCCCAGCTGCTGTGGGGGAATCCTGCAGTTGTCCAGCTCCAGCAGGGGAACACCCTGGAGCTCCCAGCCACCATGGGGGGTGAGGGGACCCTGCAGCAGGCCAGTTCCCAAGGGTGGTGGGAAACCCCGGAGCTCCCACTTGCCACAGGAGGCGGGGAACCCGCTGAGCTCCCTGTTGCCGTGGGCGGTGGGCCCCACCCAGAGTTGCTCAGCCACTGCGCCGGGGGGGGGGGGGGGGGGGGGGGGGGGGGGGGGGGGGGGACGACCCCAGAGCTCCCACTCACCGCAGCGGCGGAGGACCCGGGACTCCCAGCAGCAGCCTCCCCATTTTGTCAGGAATATATTTAGCGAAAGTCAGGGTCAGGTCACAGGCTTCCATGAATTTTTGTTTATTGCCCATGACCTATTCATGACTTTTACTAAAAATATCCATGACAAAATCTTAGCCTTAGTGATACGTAACTGGAAATTGGCTGTCGAATAAACTTCTGAAAAGGTCCAGTTTGTTAGCGTCTATCTCTTTCATCGGCTGTTGAGACCACCAGTGACCCGGGGGAGGGTGGGAATACATGTACTCAAACCCCTGGGTCAGGACATAGTACTTTTTCTCTGCCCTCTTTGAAGTTGGGGGCAGAGAAGATGGCATTTGCCACAATGCTTTTACTAGTTTTAGCACCCCTGTCGTGCACTGGTAAGGCCACCTTAGAAGGAACTGCTGCAGCCAAGATGTCAAATAGGCTCTCAGCCAGTTCCTTGAGAACCTTGATTTGCAGTCCCAAGTTGGAGGCCACTCTTTTGAGCAGCTCTTGACGGGCACGGAAGTCGTCAGGTGGCAAAGGGTTGGCAGGCCCGGTCACTGCCTCATCCGGGGAAGAGGAGGAGGAGGAGGCAGCTATAGGCGGTGTGGCTGGTTCCTCCTCTACCACAGATGCCAATTGTGCAGGAGCCACCAGAATCTTGGTGCCGAGGTACGGCTCCGAGTCCGATGCCTGTACATTGCCTGTAGCGCCGAAGCTAAGGTCTGGCTCTCAGAAACCACAGAGGGGTTTGAATATGAGCTCATCATGGGCAGAAACCCCCAAGGGACCCAATACTGCCATTGGGGTGGCTATTGGGTGGACTGCCAGGGGCCCAACAGTGGGCCTGTCATGGTTCCAGCCCATGGGATCAGTGCCAACGATGCCTCGGGGGTCGGGAGGGCTCACACTCACACCCCGAGGAAGACTCCTCCCTGGGAGACCAGGGTGGGGCTGAAGCTGCCACATGCTAGCTGGTACCTGGCAGATTGGGGACAGACGTCATGATGGGGAGAGATTCTTTGGAGATGACGACTGGCATCTTGGTGCCAGAGATGCACTTCGTGGTGCCGGGGATCGGTGACAGGCAGGCAGAGATCGTCCGGCTGGAGAGTGACAACGTGGTGATGGGGAGCAATGGGCTAGGGACCAGTGCTGTGAAGGAGATCAGTGCCACGAAGGAGATTGGTGCCGCGTTGGAGGCCCAGATGGGAGGGTCTCATCGCAGGCTTCCCTTTAGAGGGAACCCGCCTTCGAGGGGTCCGCCGAAGATGGGCCCAGATCCCGAGGCATGAGTGGCACCAGGAGAGACATCAAGTCTCTTGCCGCTCGGAACACCTCTGGCATTGAAGGCACCAAGTAATGTTGCAGGCCCCGACCACTCGTGGGAGTCGGTAGTGGATCCTGATTTGGGCTTGGTGTCCTGGGTGGAATAGCCACTGCCCAAAGTGGCTCCAGGGAAGATGAGTAGCCCGGCAGGGGTCTCGACTCATGTGGGGATTCCAATTTCCTGGGTAGTTGTGCGTGGTGCCGGGGAACAACCTCAGTTCAACTGCGACTTCTTATGCTTCTTCTTAGACATGGAAGAGGGAGAGCGGTGCCAGGAAGATCCCAGTGCTGGGGGAGCACCCCACACCGATGCCGAGGTGCTCAGTGCTGAGTCGGAGCGGCATGGTTCTGACGCAGAGCACAGGGCAGCCTCCATTAATAGGGCTTTTAATCTGATGTCCCTGTCTTTGAGAGTGGGAGGTCTGAAGTTTTTGCAGATCCTGCACTTCTCTTTAATATGTGCCTTCCCAAGGCACTGAAGGCAACTAGTGTGTGGGTCACTGATGGGCATAGTACAGATTATTTTCAAAACCTATGTGATATTGACAGACCAGGTAATTGCTGCAAATGGTATCCATAGATAGCTATAGTATTTGGCTTGCTCAGTGCATGTAGTGAACATATATTTTTAAAATTAGGAACTACATTTTCAGAAAAATGTGCACTCCATAATACGCAAAAAAACAGCATAATTTGGGGCACCATTTTGATTTTGTATGCAGTCATGATAACTGCAGTGATGAGCTCCCAAAATCCTAATAACCGGTTCCCTACCGGGTCCTTGGCGGCACTTCAGCGGCGGGGGGATCTTCACTCGCTCCAGGTTTTTGGTGGCACTTCGGCGGCGGGTCCTTCAGACCCGGAGCGAGTGAAGGACCTGCCGCCGAAGACCCAGTAGGGAACCGCCCGGTGAGTACAAGCCCCACATGCTTTCTCCCCCCCCCCCCATCCGAACTGCCGCCAAAGACCAGGTAGGGAACCGCCTAGTGAGTACAAGCCCCACGTGCCTCTCCCCCACCATCTGACCCCCACCCAAGTCCTGTCCCCTGACTGCCCCGACCCCATCCACCACCACCCCAACAGACCCCCGGAACTCCCACGCCTACCCAACCCTCCCCGTTCCCCATCCCCTAACTGCCCCCCCAGAACCTCCGCCCCCTCCACCCGCTCCCTGCCCCTTATCCAACCCCTCCTCCCTGCCCTGGTCCAACCCCCTTACCATGCTGCTCAGGGCAGCATGTATCGATGCCACGCGGCCCGCTGGAGCTCGCAGCCCCACCCCCTTACCATGCCGCTCAAAGCGGCAGGAGGCACACTGAGGCTCTGCGAGAGGAGGGAAGGCAGGGGAGGGGACCGGGGGAGCCTCCCCAGCCGGGAGCTCAGGCGGGCCAGACAGGACGGTCCCGCGGGACACATAGTTTGCCCACCCCTTTACAACTGGTTCTAAACCGGCTTCTAAATTTAACAACCGGTTCTAGCTCACCACTGGATAACTGCATGTGCAAATAACCAGTGTGTAACTAGTTATTTACATGTTTAATATAGCAAATGTCTGTGTAAATTAGGGATGTACAGAGAGTCACAACCAGGCCTATACATGACTTTAGTCTGCACTCAAAGTATGGGTGAAATTCACCCAATAAGCATTACTACTACAAAAAAAAAAAAGTAGAAAAAAAAGTGCTAAGCCTGACCTCAACCAGTTTCTTTTTTTTGTTGATATCATTCTTTTGTAGTTTCTCAGGCTGAGGAGCAGCTCTGCTAACTGGTGGCCTGAAACAAACACAGAGAAAACAAAAAAAGAAGATAATTAATACATCTGAAATGCCTGCTGTACTTGCATTGTAATCCTTGTATAATTAATCCTTACTTGGCAAAAAAATCACTTCAGATGCAAACAGTAAATGATAACTTATTCCTTTTTAATCTGAGCTGCTTTTTCTGTGGTGATATAATCTTTGGGGTATTTTAAGGGCAACATTTCACAAAGCATAGAGCTAGTGTATTTATTGCAACATTATATAGCACAGAAAGTTGGACTCTAGAAGAGCAAAACAAAATCGAAAGTAAACAAATCGAAAATAAACAAACAAAATCCCCACAACTCAACCAGGCAAATAAAAGCTCAAAATATACATTTACAAAATATATCAGCAGGTGATCTTGTGACAATAAAAGAGGAAAGAGTTACCTTGATCCCCTTGTAAGCAGCAAATAAAACCAAGTAAGAAACTTAGTATGGTTTATACAAATATTTTGGCCATTTTAATCATGCACAAGCATTTTCAGAGTTGATCAGTCATTCCTGTGTGGCACAAACCATGCTATTCAAGCATGCCAGCAAGAACTAAAACAGAAATTAAAGAGTGCACCAGTCTACAAATTCAGAAAGGTCATACCCTGGCATCACCGGGCAAACTCTGCACTAAAGCTCCTACAGGACAGGGAGAAAAAAGGAAGCTATATTAATGCTTCCCACATACTTTATACTGAACTGAGAGTATACTTTTGTGTATTTTAGTTATTTCAGAGTGCCTTATAGAAAACTGTAGCTGTTGGAAACATAACAACAGTCTCATGAGTGCTGCTGAGAGTTTCACACAATGGATGTTTGTTTGTATTCTAGTTCATCTCATAATTTAACCTAATTCCTGTTGATTCTTGGTAGGTCAACTTGTGTACTGAGACAGTTTCTATTTTTTTGCTCTCAGGGAAACAAGGTTCCTTTATTTTCTCTGAAATTGTTCAGTCAAAACACATTATGTAATCATCAATGATAACTGGACCAAACCATGGTATAATCACAACCAGAGACTAGATGGGAAGTAAATGATCATAAAATTTCATTCCATATAAAACATTAAGCTAAACTAGAACATTTTGCAAAGGCCAATTTGAACCCAGAACTAGTATGAGGCCTTTAAATGAGAAATTCAGAAAAGCATCAATTGTTTTCTTGCATGTTTCCTGCTCTTTTTTCTGTTTTAGTGTAATTTTAAAATGAATTGATTTTACATTTCTTCACCTAAGAATGTCTGTTAAAGTTTATGACAAAAGCAAGACAGGATTTGTGATGAAAGTAAGAGGACACTATCACTATGACACAGTCAGTAAATAATTAAGTAGCCAACACAAAATTTATTTTGAAAATATAAACACACACACATCTATATATATATATATATCTATATATCTATACACAGTACATATACACACAAATATTGTGTGTATTTATATATACATATACATGTATATATATACACATATGCATTCAGTGCTTTATTTTCACATTGTGATTCATAAAAGAAATGTAAAAGAAAAGCAGCATCAAGTTCATTTTCACTTTTAAAAAGTCTATGGTCATCGCTAATTTGTTTGAAACTTAAGATGGCAGTGTTGAGGGTGAGAAATTTGCATTGTAATAAATTAAGTATATTTACCCTTTGTGACCTATGCATTCTGTACTGCACATTCATAGAAACCTGTGCTTTTCCTGTGTGTTAATACTTACTTGACAATTCCCTGCCTCCAAAGGAAAGCAAGTTAAAACATAATACAAGTATTAACGGTTTCTTTCCAGTATTTTAAAGAAAATGTGTGCACATTAAGAGATAGGAGGAATGAATTCTAGAAAAATTTAGACACACTCAAATGTTATGGGCTTTAATATTTGCAGGCACTCTGAATCACTACAGACTTTGTTTCTGTTAGTAATAATGGGCCTGATTCTGTTCGTACACCAGTTTTACACAGCTGTAACTCATCTTCCATGGACCTAATCCAGATTTATACCTGTGTGAGTCAGAACAGAATTAGCCCTGCTGTTTCTATGGATGGTTAGGTGGGAGTGGAAAAAGATGTGAGTGACAGTTCTCTTCCTCCCTTCAGCTAACCAATAAGTCTGTAGTGAAAATATTTAGATTTAGCAGCAGAAAGAGGAGGATAAAACATGGGTGAGCAGAAGTTGCAGCATTGGGAGGGTATACAAATTAAGTGGCTAGATGAAAAGTTGGGAGTGGGAGATTTGGAAGAGAGAGGACGAAAAGGGGAGAGGTCTTAGAGGAAATGGAGTCAGGGTTGAGAGGAAAGGGTACAAGTTGCTGAAGGGAGAGAAAAAGAGGCCTGACTGCAGAAAAAAAAAGAGACAGAGCTATTTAGGAAGGAGAGTAAAGAAGTAGAAAGGGCAGGTCAGAAAGAATTAGGATAAGCTCTCTGGGGCAGGGATTGTCTCTTGGTCTGTGCATGTACAGCACATAGTACAATCTGACTCTGATTAGTGCAAGCATAATAAAATGATAATAATAATGAGAATCCTTTCCCAGTGAAGTCATTGGAAACAGGATTGGGCCATTAGAGAGGAGCTTACATGAAAGAGACAAATAAAGCCGCTGTCACCTGAGAGAGGCCAAGGAAAAAGTCCTGGCAACTGAGATTGAGGGTGAGCCCAAAAGCAAAGAGATGGGCAGAGAGGAGGACCTGGGTGCCAAGTGGGACACAAAAGTGGGCAAGGTGGCTAGCTGGAGAGCACATGCTCTAATAACAGAAAAAGAAAACAAGCAAGCCCGAGAGAGAGCATACTCCCAAGAAAAGAAAGGCATGGTCAGAGAGAGAATAAGGGGATCCAAACCTGGGAAATCTGTTTGGGTAACGAAGTTATAATCTGAGATTTAATAAAAAGTTGTTCATATCATAAAAGATGTAAGCGAGACCTTAAAAAGTAATTTCCATTGGGTGCTGAGAAGGAATGCACATGTTTTTCTCATCATTCTAAAATGTGTTACAAAACATTGAGAACTTTTCAAAAAAGTTTTAAAGACTTTGTGAAACTTAAAACTTCTTCATGTTCTCCCATCCTCATGTATGTATGGGAGTGTATTATAATAACATCATAATATTCAAGTAATAGTTAGGCTATGCAATCTTTTTTGTCATTACTTTTACTTAACATTTCATGGATATTGGACAGGGGAGTAAAAATAATGTTATTTGACACTGGAAATAGCCTGCTTTGGAATATAATGGATCAAAGCAAAATTTAATCAAGGTTAGAAGAAAACATCATTTTAAAAAATCATATCAGCACAACAAAGTCACTAACATTTTTACAGTACCCTGCATGATTTTACATGTATGCTGATGCACTCTTTAAAACAAAAATAAGATATTGCAGAATGCATGGTGGTCATAGACATTTTCATATATTTTAAGAAAGGAAGCTATTCATTGCATTCACATGTCATTCTAATTCAGTCTCCAAACATGAACAAGCAGAAAAGCAGATCAATAGGAACTATAGTCAGTTCTGAACGGGAACTAGAGACCTTTATTTTTAAATTGGCTGATTGTTGTAAATATCCTGCGAAGCTGTTTTGCTGTTTGGCTACTGCAGGATCTTGGTATAGGCCTCCTGCACCTATTTATGGTTCCTTCCTATATAATAGTATGCACAAGTAGGGCAACTTGGAAGATCTTGTTTGGTGATGCTAGCTGCAGACAGCATATTGCATCAGTTTCTTGCTTCACTGGCTTCCAGGAAAAATTTAAGTTGTTAACTCTGAGCTAAAAAGCTTTGTATAACTTGTTTACTGGCTATGTGAGAGATCACGTTCTCCCCATATACTACCAGAGTAGTTATGATCAGCTGAGGCACTCAAGCCAACAGTCCCCAAATTTAAATGGCTAGCTGATCTTACTGGAAATTCCTCAACTCTGGTATTTATTTCCCTTAGTAGTCTGACAGAATCCAAGTTTGCTGACATTTAGCATACCCTGCAAAGTATGTCTCTTTTCACAGGCTTCTCTCAGGTGCTGGGGCTGGGTTTGTATTTGGTGTGTTGGGGGACATCCATTTATTGTATTAATTTAATACATCCATGATAAGATTGTTGGTAGCTGGGGACATTTGATAAATAAAAATATTCACTTAATAATATATGGAGAACTTTTGGAATGAAGGAGGTGGTATAGTGGGTGAATACATTAGTCTCTCACCTCTGGATGATTGGATTCAAGTCAGGTCATAAATGACATGCCTTTGAAGGTTTCCCTATGGTCCCTAGTGGACTCCAGTCCACATGATAAAAAAACCTCAAAGCAGTTGACAGTTCCTGAACAATGCTGGAGCAGAAAGCAATTTTCAAGTTAGAATGGAGAAATGTTGATGGCACTTTGTGTGGATAGATGCACTGTACTGGAATGACTTCATTTTCAAGCACACAAAGCTTCACACAAACAAAAAAATCAGCCCTCTGATCTGGCAACAGCACAATGTCTGCCTTGTAGAGGATATGAGATTGATCCTGAGTTCATTAGGCTACCAGAAGCTGGGAGTATAACAGTCACAATATGTTCAAGTTCTGGGAGAGAACCACAGTGGAAGCAGTGTCCTGTCAATTACAGCTTGAATAGGTCATTTTGACATCGAGCTGTAGAGAAGGTAAAAAAGTGGGATCCCAGAAGACTCCACTTCACCCCAATGACCACTCTTCTGTTAAAAGACTCGTGTTATTTCCTACACCCCAAATATATTTTTCTCCAATACATTCTGAATAATCTCCACAAATGTGTGTATACAAATAGGGATTCATTGCCAAGCTGGCTTCTGAAATTGCACCCACAAAATTATACATGTAAAATCCATATTTGCATGAGCAAATTGTGTAACTATGCATCTAGCTATTCAATTTATAGTGCAAAAATGTGTGTGCAATTTTGGAGGCTTGTTTGAAAACTGAGCCCCTGTGTTATAAGAAAGAAATCATCAACAAAAGAATAACCAATATTGAAGATAGGAAAATCCTCTTTTTTCACCCTACTACAGTGTAGGAATACAAATGATACACAGTAGATAATTTGAAAAACAGCCTATGACAGATAACTTACAGTAAATGGGACAGACTAGTGTGATACAAAACAGAGGACTAGACATGCTAACGCTGCTTTTGGTTTTCCACATATTCAACCTGCATTGAAGGATTTTCCATCACCATAGTTATTAAGTTGTTAGTTCATGTAGACATGCAAGTCAAACAAATGAATGCTGCAAACACAGGATATGAATTAGTGTTAGCAGAATACAAAATGCAAACATTATTATGCCTCCCATATTAGTGGCATGAAACGTAATGTTAGGCAACAGGCTCATTGTACTTCTTGTCATTTAAATTCTAGCTTTGGTTAGTTAAAATGGTCCCAATTCAACCATTAAACTGTTTCTCATATAAGACATAATTCCTATGTATTTTCCTAAGTAATATATAACATGGCTTACAATTGTCCTGGATTGTCCAGGACAGTCTTGCCACTGACCAAGGTGTCCCGTGGTGTGGGAGCGCTGCTCTTTGGGCTCCCACACTGCGAGACTATTCCTGCAGCAACTCTGATTGACACCCTGTTCCTAAATTACATAGGCAGAGCAGGGAGAAGAATGCCAATCAGAGGAGCAAGAAAAGAAAAGAGAAATAAGGGGAGAGAGGAAGACAGATATGGAGGGATGGGGGAGAAGAAAAACAAGGTGGGGGAGAGGAGAGAGAAACAACAATGAATTAATTATCTTAATTGAATGCACAAACTAATACATCTGCGAAGACATTTTAAAATTGCACCCCAGGCCCCACCTCCCTGAAGCTCCACCTCTGCTAGGGGGAGGGTCCCAGAGCCCAGGCTCCAGCCTGAGCCCAAACATCTATACCGCAATTTTACAGCCCTGCAGCCTGAGCCCAATAAGCCAATCAGCTGACACAGGCCAATCATGGGTGTTTAATTGCAGTGTAGATATATACCCACTGTTACATGCTAAAACTGCAACTGCTGAAGAGGCTTCACCCAGACTCCCTGACCAGTACATTGCCACTGGACTCTGCTAAGCCTCAGGGGCTCCCAACCCTGGCCATGACTTAGCTCACATTTTGTAAGGCAGATATACTATATGATTTCTATAATCCTCACAGGTACTTACACAATGATTATTTTTTATTAAGCAACTAAAGCAGTAAAGGAAAAGGCATATGCTACAAGGGGTTTTAACTCCTTTCTGAAGGCATTGACTTAGGTTAGGTTAGACTTGTCCAGATGGGCTTACGAAGTTGTTGTCTTCCCCTGTACAAGGATGAAAATCCTGCTGCTTAGAGGCTCGGCACTTTGGAGTGTCCTGTCAGTCTGCCCCTGAGTTGGAAGTCCAATGCAGTACAGGACTTTGATCTGTACTCCACTGGCTTTGCCTGTGCTGTCTCTACATAGAACTTGGATGTGTGGTGAAAGCAGGGCACATTGCAACAGCGGGATGGAATTCAAAGTCCCTGCTCACTCTGCTAGTGGCAATTCAGCTATCATAATCAACCCTCTTCTTATAGCCTCTTTCCCATGGCGGGGCAAGAACAGTTGGGCCCCTCTCCTTCTACATAGGGAGGGAAACAGTGGAATAATTCTGCTTCCCCACAACCCTGCCTGAAGAGAGAGGTGGATTCTGATGACTCCCTTCGGAGACAGAAACATCCACCTGGCTCCCTTCCTCTTGTCTGTGGGGATGGGGAGGGAGGAACTTTTCTGTCTCAGGGGGGCGGGGAGCTGAGGAGAGGCACTTGAAGGCTGGAACCCTTCTACTCCTCTGACGATACCATGGAAGGTACTCTTGCCTGTCTACCGCTAGTGTTAGTGCACGTCCTGGTGTGTGACTAGTGTGTGTGAATGTTGGCATATATCTGGTATGCATGGGTGTGGGTGAAGACTTTTTATGCTTGGGTAATGACATGCATACAGGTGCATGGCTTAGGGGGTAGAAAGGGAATGACGACTGATGCAGGAGTTCATGGAAAGACTATCTGAGGAAAGGAAGAAAAACTGTGTGATGGAGAATGGGGAGGTGGTCACTTCACATTTTATTTGAGGACCTATTAAAAATGGTTACGCTCGTGGTCCATCAAACTGGATCATCATTTCACCACTGAAATCTCAGCCCTTCTTCCCTTTTGCTTTTCCAAAGGCTGAATGCAGAGGAGTAAACCCTCCTTCCTCAGACATGGAGAAAGTCACCTTTGCAACACTTTCAGTTTTCATTGGCAAGCGGTAAGCTGAAACCAGGCCTCCATTGTGATAAAACATTTTGTTGCTAGCCTGCTGAACTGGTTCAGCTCAATGTCTTGTCAGCTTTCTCAAGGAGTAAACTTTTCTAAACTATGGCGCTTCAACACCTTCATTTGTAGTAGATGTAAAGAATTTTTGTGACTGGCTCCATCAGCGCTCAGTGCTATCGTTATTAATCAATGCCGGGGATGCCAAGCCTGGAAGCTCCTGCTATGTCAAAGAATTGAGGCCTTCCTAGCCATTGGCAAGAGAAAACTTGTAGGTTTTTTATTTTGTATAGTTTGTTGTATCGCTAACTCTTTGTATTCTTGCAGCCCAGCCTCTTTAGGGAGTGTTCAGAGTGTGGTTGGACATGTCCCTCACAGACTGGCATAAATGTTGAATCTTGAGCCCAGGAAAAGAGTATGACTGGCACAGCTATGAGACTTGCTTCCAAATGTCCTTGCAAGTTGTTAGCGCCCATCTAGCCTGTCTGGGCCTTCTCTGATGTTTCCCAGACATCTAATATAAAGTCAGCCTAGCAGTCCTGGAGGTTCTACATCAGTGTTGCATGTATCAGCCAGATCGGTCCCAAAGCCAGACCTCAAAAAACCCCTTTCAGCCATCAATTTAATCTTAATGTATAACGGCTCTAGAATTTTTGATGACTTAATGCACTACTTTGGCCATCAATACCAACTCTATGTCAAGTGAAGCTTTGCCTGCTCTGCACTAATGGAACTCCACTTTATACTTGACTCTGTCTTTTATTCCTGACATAAGAAGGTCCATGACTCTGCTGAGGCAATTGAAGGTGTGGTAGCAACAGATGGATCAGATCTTTGACTGAAGAACACAGCAAGAAATAATGAACAGCCTGATGTGTTCACTTAATTTGTACTGAAAAGTTTTGCACTGATGTATTGAAATCTAGTCTCAGTGCCAACAATACTGTCAGCCCTTAATATCATGGGAGCATAAAATGTAATGGAATTGAGGCTTGCACCCCTATGTCTCAACTTCAACACACTTTGTGTAGTGGTGAGCTCTGATGCCATCAGCAGATCCTGTACCATTGGCCTCAGAGAAGCAGGTGTCTATGAATGCTTCAAATACCTTGACATATTTGGCCATTGATCTTGTAAATTGTGAACTCTGTCCTTGAGCTCGGTTAATACGTGCCTAGGTTGCATATAGGAACATAATGATGAGTATTGATTAGTATCTTGGGAGAATTCATAATTATTTGTATTGTAATTGTATTGTTTGATGGGCTCATATAAAAATAAACTACCTAATTCAGACTGAAGAAACTTTTTATCATAAAATGTATGAGTCATATTTATTTGTCACTTGTACGTATAACTCAGATGAACTAAATGTGTATCAAATATGATTTGCATATGTTTAACACATATTTTTATCCAGTAAGCTACATATGAAATGCTACATATGAAATGCAGCTCTTAATCTGCATAAGGGATTTTTGAAAAATTTCAGATAGCTGTTAAAATGTAATATGCTAGTTTTGATTATTAGACAGAAACAACAGCTGAAGAACACACAGAGCACAACAGGTGGGAGATGTTGTAAACTACGATTGTACTCTCTCAATCTCAGGTTGGCTGTGGGGTGGATTGTCCTCTGCAATAGTTTACAGCAGCTTGAGTGGTGTTCTAATTTATACTGATTGCCAGGCAGTTATTATAACAGTTGGGGACTACTGGAACAAAGCACCTCCCTTCCCTAGGCTGTGTTCCCTATCACAGCCACAGGCAGGGGGAGCGGTGTAGGAGCAGGTCTACTGGCTCTGCTTCACCAGAGAATCCC
The DNA here is from genome assembly GCA_003942145.1 of Platysternon megacephalum. Lineage (NCBI taxonomy): Eukaryota > Metazoa > Chordata > Testudines > Platysternidae > Platysternon > Platysternon megacephalum. The sequence continues at coordinate 415,540 of QXTE01000133.1, forward strand.
TCTGCTCTGGTCTGATTCTCTCACAGCTAACTGCAGCAGCTGTAATGTTGTTTTGTACGGATGAATAGCACAAAGCAATCCAAATGTGGGGGGAAATCTGGGCCAATATATCATAACGTATCTCCTATGCCACCAATCATTAATGTAATGATGAAGATTTAGTAGTCTTGTAAACACGGTGGGTCAGATTCATGGGTATGCCATGGCTGCTTTTGATGCGTCAACAATGCAAAATGTGTGTAAACCAGACTTTTAGGCTGCGTCTACATTACCCGCCCGGATCGGCGGGTAGCAATCGATATATCGGGGATCGATATATCGCGTCTTGTCTGGACGCGATATATCGATCCCCGAACGCGCTCCCATCGATTCCGGAACTCCACCAGGGCGAGCGGCAGTAGCGGAGTCGACGTGGGAGCCACGGCCGTCGATCCCGCGCCATGAGGACGGGAGGTAAGTTGAAATAAGATACTTCGACTTCAGCTACGCTATTCCTGTAGCTGAAGTTGCGTATCTTATATCGAACCCCCCCCCCCCAGTGTGGACCAGGCCTTAGTCAGTTAAACTGAATATACAGCTACTTTGTATCACCCAAGCAGCATAAGCAGCCAGAAGATATGAGGGAATGTGGCCCTGTATATTTTGGCATTGTGTTTTCTGGATCCGGTGTGCTATTCCATGCATACTACTGACTTAGGTCTATTCTCCCACAATTAAAACGTAACATTTCTAAATGAACCTCAAAATGTTGATGTGCAGTAGGTATCATTATACACATTTTACAGAAAGATAAAATGAAGTACAAGGATTTTGTTACTAAGAAAGAAAGTAGAGAAGATGTACATATGGTGAAAGCGTGTGTGTGTGTGTGTGTGTGTGTGGGAATGATGCCCAAATGTAAATTTTTAAAAACACATGAACTCTGGGACTTCATGTCTTTGTTCCAAAAATTGTTGGTCCCAAAATATGTGGGCCAAAATTTTCAAATTCGGGTTCTTTGGATTAGGTGCCTATATTTTCATTTAGGCACTTAAATAAATGGCCTGGTTTCTGAGATGCTGGGCATCCAGAGCTCCCATTAAAGTCAATGGGAAGTGTAGGGGATTTTAAGTGCTTACATATAGATATAGGTGTCCAATTTTAAGCATACCGGTCTGAAAATTTTGGCTGTGTATTTTGCAATGAATTATTGTGTTCCTTCTGTGCAGCAGGAGGTCTTGACCCAGGAAAACATCTCTAATCAGGAAGGGCACATAAGCATTTGTTTAAATATGTGCTTAAGTCTCATTGATTTCAACAGAACTTAAGCAAATGCTTAAGTGCTTTCCTGAATAGAGGTGGATTTAAGAACAGGTTTAGAGGCTTTCCAAAATCAGGGCCTAATATAAGAATCTTTTTAAAGTAGTATACTAAATAGGTCCACCATAATACCCATCACATCCTTAAAAACAATAAAAGCAGCTGAACTACATGCAAGAAAATTAAGCTGAGAATAGAATCCAGGGTTCTTGACTGAGTCCTGCGCTCTAACTAGTAAATCACAAAAATACATATCGTTAATACATTTTAATTTCCAGTATATCCTATTTCTATTTCCAGGTTTGATGTCCAATTTGAAGTTCCACATAGCACATAGTTTGCATTGCACTGCAAATGCCACATAATGTATAGAATATTTGGGCTCCTTTAAATATGGAGTCACCTGATAATTGCCAAGTAGTTATTAACCTACTCTTTTTTCTATTTACTTGCAAGAACTACAGTAAATAACAAAACTATGCCCCCCAATTTTTTATTGGTAGGTGATACTAATTAAAAAATAAAAATAAATGGTGACACTTCCCTGAGGCCCTGTCCCTGCCCTGTCCCTTCTCCAAGGCCCTGCCCCCAACTCACTCCATTCCCCCCTCCCTCCATCGCTTGCTCTCCACCACCCTCACTCACTTTCACTGGGCTGGGGCAGGGGGTTGGGGTGAAGGAGAGAGTGAGTGCTCTGGCTGGGGGTGTGGGCTCCAGGGTGGGGCCAGAAATTAGGGGTTCAGGGTGTGTGGGGGAGAGGGTTGGAGTACGGGAGGGGGTGAGGGCTCCGGCTGGGGGTGGAATTTCTGGGTTTTTAGGGTTTTTTTCTTAATTAGAGAATTACATTTTTTTTTTAAAAAGAAGATGAAGGTTGCAAAGTCAAGCACTCAAAAGGTAGTGAGGGCTGAGAGAGTAAAGTCCAGAACTTCTGGGTTCAGTGTCCCTGGACTGGGACCCGAAATACTGGGCAGACCAGCGTTCCTCTATGAGCCACTGGGGAAGAGGCACCATCAGGACAGTGCTGGAGAAGGCGGCTTGAGATGGTTTGCGTGGAAGGACTTTGGGTAAATCTCTATGTGAGAGACTGTCCTGAGAAGCTCTCATTGCTAGTGGTGCCTCCCCTTGGCTGTCCTGGGGATTAGCTCTGCCAGGCATCACACCCCTATTTGATGGTGTCTTCACACATCCTATCTCACTCTGCAGCCCCTCTCACTCCAAGAACTGCAGCCTCCTCTTCGTGATGCTCTTCCAGCCAGGTCACTACATGGTTTCCTCTTCTGAGTCATCAGTAGGGTTCAGATCTTTAGATCCACAGCACAGACTTTTACCACTTGAGCTAACATAGTAACTGGTAGCAGTACTAAAGTGTTATACTCCATGTGGATTAGCCAATACTTTGACAGTGCTTTCACAGCAGAGTAATGCCAGTGATTTGCTCAAAGCAGAATAATGTAGAAACTCAGGACTCCTAGGTTCAATACCTGGTTCTGTAGGGAAGCGTGCTGTAGTGGTTACAGAACAAACTCTTCTGTCCCTGGCCTGTCTCTGTTCCCCTCTGCTCCACCTTGGTTCCTGTCCCACATCCCTTTTGCTACTTCTCATCCTCTGGCTTCTGCAACACCCCTCTCTCCTTATCTTCCTCCCAATTTCTTACCCTCTGCATTCCTATAGGACTACTTCCTCCTTCTTACTGTCTTATAATGGAAATGGTCAGGCAACCTAAACTATAGGTGATGCTACCAGTTCCATCTTTTAAAACAAACACAAACACACACTAATTAAGAGAGCATACAGCAGCCATGTAAAAGATAGAAGGGGAATTCAAAAATGCTCACAAGGAATTTATAGGATATAAGGCTGGTACTGAAACCAAATGCACAGACGAGTGGGAATATTTTTAAAGAATAAATATTTTAAAAAATGAGCATCTTCACCCAAAGAGCACAGTATAGTTCAGATCTGACCAGTAATGCCTTTTTATTTACGTCCTAAACCACTCTTGAAGGCAGACTGCTGAATTCTATGGTTTAATGATAAGGACAAACATCCTCTAGAGATCAAGATGAATCAAGTCAACTCATTTAACTTGAGATTTGATTTGATTTCATCCTGTAATTTTGAAGATGTAAGTTCACAAAGACTAGCAGGTATTACTTCCTATTTGGGGGTACCTTAAGTTTACTGTTTCACTTCATATCTAAAAGTAAGGATACGTAAGACTGTACACATGAATTTGGAAAAAAAAAAAGATTGACACCTCTGTGGTTAACAAATAACCCTTCTCCACTGCACACAAACATATCACCAATTTAACCCATGATGCACTGGGACATAAGAATTTTAAAATGCTGTCTTGTCAATATTTATAACAGACTTTTTTTAGTTCAATAAAAGGAAAGTCAGAAGAATGTATTGAATATATGGAAATGAATGCCTTTGCATGCCATACCTTTCCTCAACTGAAACCTCCTTCAGCTGCTGGTGTGGCTTTGTGCCTTCCATTTCTCGGATGCTTACTGCGTAGATCTTTGTTGTATAATCAATAGCTTTTTCTCTTGCAACATCACTGTCATAACCTTTAATAATGTGAAAAATAAAATGACACCTGTGTAGTTTGTTTTCAATTTTGTATTGGAGAAATAAGAAACAGGAAGATCTGCAACAACAGAAGCAGTCTAAGGCCTGGTCTACACTACAGGGGGATCGACCTAAGATCCAACTTCAGCTACGAGAATAGCGTAGCTGAAGTTGATGTATCTTAGGTCGACTTACCTCGCGTCCTCATGACACGGGGTTGACTGCCGCCGCTCCCGTCGACTCTGCTTCCGCCTCTCGCCGTGGTGGAGTACAGGAGTCGACGGCAGAGCAATCGGGGATCAATTTATCGCGTCTACACTAGACGCGATCCCCAATAGATCGATCACTACCCAGTGGGTAGTATAGACGTACCCTTAAGTCCTGATCCTACAAAGACTTACACATAGTTAACTTTAAGCACGTACTTAACTTTAAGCACATGAGGAGTCCCATTGAACTCAATGGGATTCCTCACATGCTTAAAGTTAAGAACATATGTGAGTCTTTGTGAGATCAGGGCTAAATTTAATATGTATTTTGCATATTCTTCTTTTACCTCCATCCTCTTCTGCATCTGTATCTGACTCCTCACTGTCAACCAGTTTACTCTCTTGGATGCCCACAAACTCTCTAGTCCAGATCATCAAAGCAGTATCAGCACCACCTACAGTCAGTAGCACAGAATCATTTTGTAACCATCGAACGTTGGTTACATGGGCACTATGACCCACATACTTCTTGAACTTTGCACGTTGCCCCTGCAATATAAAGAATACACGTTATCACTTAAACTATTCATTTTTCACATTTTCCTACAGAAATTTTCCCCACTTCCCTTTCCAACATGGCTTCTAATCTGATGAGTAAATACTATTTATTACCTTCACAGGATAAGAAAAAAGCTTCACAAAACCAAAGTCATCTCCTGTAGCTAACAGTGAACCATCTTTTGTAAGAGTAGCTGCATTTACAACAGTGACATCACTATGCATGGGCCAGATTCCTTCACAAGTAGGACCAAGGACACATGTCCAGGTATCCCATTCAATCTTCTCTATCTGGAAACAAAAATTCCCAAAACAAAGTAATCTTGACAAATGTCCAATACACTGCTTGAGTTGTTACATTTTTCTCTTGAACTACGATACTAACAAACTAGTTTTGACAGATCAACTTGCATATGGGCTTGGCCAAAATGATTTTTTGTTTTTGTTAGCTTACAGTGTGTTTATTTCCAGATGATTAATGCTAAATATCATTTATGTCCTTTATTAAAACTGCTATGCTACAAGGTAGAGTTCCTGGAAGTTTACTTTTTTGCTATACATTTTTTATTCTCTAGGGAGAGATCATTGGTCATTATCATTTGGATTTAAACTGTTTAGAGATTTTCGGAGGTGATGAATATTGGCAGCTCTCATTAAAGTTATTGAGAGTTGCAGGTGTTCAGCATCCCTTAAAATGAGGCCACACGCTTTTAAAGTAGCTTCCTAAATTGCACTTAAATTGCCTGCACACAGATTAAATACAAAACAAGTTCATGCAAAGAGATTATGTGGAATTACTTGTCTGGAATACACAAATACATATTTGCACATAAATCCCTCTTCTAAAAGAACAAATGGATGGACCTGCAGATATTGCAGGTGATGGAAAATTTGGTGTTGTCTTTTCTGCACTCATGTAATTTCATTCTGAGATTTATTGTGAGAATTTTAGTAAATCTGCACTTTTTAATCTACTTTTCAATTTATTTCAATGGGAGAGAAAAGTTAGTTCAATGCCAAGTCCTTTTGAAAATTTCACCCACAATATTTACAATATTTGATCAGATCTGAATTAAAGTGCTTATCTGAAATGGTTCCAATTTTGAAATACTAATGTTTGTTAAGTGCTTAGAGTATGCTTAGTAGCTGCTATGAAAGGTATGATACTGAGTGATTAAGCAGTTCTAATTATATCCATTATAAGGATTAACTTTTGTATATGTAACAGCTGTATGTTATAATACTTACAAAGGCGTACTTCACAGGGCTGTTGTGAAGATTCACTAATGTCTGTGAAGCACTTTGTAAACTTAAAAGTGCGGTAGCATAGGGGAAGGTATATGAAGAAGACATGCCATTTAAATAAGTAATACACTAATTTTCAGCAGTATCATATAACAACATTCACAATATAAAACCTTCAAGTTAGTACTGAGTGAAGTAATCAGAAAATGTAATTAGTATGATCCATACCTCAGCAGCTCTTATAATATGTCTTTTTCCTCTTGGTGCTTCAAAAAACAGTTGTTCTTTGGCACCAGAATTGACTTGCAATAACTTTCCTGTATGTGAAATACGAGTTTATTATTTATTTTATACATGATTGGAATATTATGAAGTGCCCTTTTATTGAGTGATGAGGTGTTATGAAAAATTTGAATGCACATCCTGCATAGGTATTTGTGACAAAAGGATAAGCATGACCTACAGAGCATTAATATAAATACAGTCCATCTGTATTTATATTAATGCTCTGTAGGTCATGCTTATCATTTTGTCACAAATACCTATGCATTATCATTTATTAATATAAATTCAGTTTCTAAAAATGGTTGTTTAGATACTACTCACAAACAGCAGAGTACGGACCAAGTCACGCATGGTGCTGAGTAGCCTCAGAGGTGCTTAGCACTTTGCTGGATCGAGTCCTAAATGTGAGATTTCATATAATCATATATATGATTATTTTACAAGATGGCTGTACAGCGATTTAAAACAACTTATAAATCTCTCTCTCTCTATTCAAGCACTGCCCTATACAAATGTATAACAAACAATCCTTGAATACAAACATTACAAATGTGATCCAAATTGTATGCTAACAATTAGGCAGGCTTATGTGAAACTGAATGTACATTATTTCAGAGTGGTAACCGTGTTAGTCAGCAACAACAACGAGGAGTCCTTGTGGCACCTTAGAGACTAACAAATGTATTTGGGCATAAGCTTTCGTGGGCTAAAACCCACGTCATCAGATGCATGGAGTGACAAATACAATAAGCAGTATATATATTACAGCACATGAAAAGATGGGAGTTGCCTTACCAAGTGGGGGGTCAGTGCTAATGAGGCCAATCCAATTAAGGTGGAAGTGGCCTATTCCCAACAGTTGAAAAGAAGGGGTGAATATCAACAGAGAGAAAACTACTTTTGTAGTGCTAACAAGGCCAATGCAATCAAGGTGGACATCGCCCATTTCCAACAGTTGACAAGAAGGTGTGAGTATCAGCAGTGGGAAAATTACTTTTTGTAGTGACCCATCCACTCCCAGTCTTTATTCAGGCCTAATTTGATGGTGTCCAGTTTGCAAATGAATTCCAGTTCTGCAGTTTCTTGCTGAAGTCTGTTTTTGAAGGTTTTTTGTTGAAGAATTGCCACTTTTAAGTCTGTTATTGAGTGTCCAGGGAGACTGAAGTGTTCTCCTACTGGTTTTTGAATGTTACAATTCTTGATGTCTGATTTGTGTCCATTTATTCTTTTGCATATAGACTGTCTGGTTTGGCCAATGTACATGGCAGAGGGGCATTGCTGGCACATGATGGCATATATCACATTGGTAGATATGCAGGTGAACGAGCCCCTGATGGTGTGGCTGATGTGGTTAGGTCCTATGATGGTGTCCCTTGAATAGATATGCGGACAGAGATGGCAATGGGGTTTGTTGCAGGGATTGGTTCATTAGTAAGGAAGGGGAGAAACAGAAAAAATAAACAGGCTGCCTTAAATTTGAGTTTTATGATATAACTGAAGCAACAAGAAAGAGAGATTTCTAAAATAAATCTATTGCTGAAAAGTTACAGAGGTCCTGTAGGCCACTATAAAATGACTCTGGAGCTTCCCTTGATTGATAAAAAGCTGGGATGCTCAGGGTCTGAAAGGCTTCTTCACCCCTTCACATTGATGGAGGAAAAACAACATAAGACAGCTGACCTCTGGCAGCACTAGAAATCTGCCACCTTCCCCCACCTCCTGTGCTAGAGCCTTCAAGCAGGAGCAAAACATTTTCTTACTCCTAGGCAGAGACTGGGAATATATTTATCAGCTGCATGTGTGCTGCCTGGATATTCTGCCCACATGTCATCAGGAACAACACCCTCCTGTATAAGTCTCAACCAGAAATTGAAGGCAGCACCCATAAATTTAAAAGTTGGTCAAAAATTAAGTTATTTTTTAAAAATCCACTTGAGAATTTATTATAAAAGAGGTTTTCCAGTGTCTAAATAGTGTGGTTTGATAAGGGAAGCAGTTATTAACTAAGAAACACTGGATCAGATCGTCAGCCAGTGTAAATAGTGTAGTTCTAATGGAGTCATAGAATCATAGAATATTAGGGTTGGAAGAGACCTCAGGAGGTCATCTAGTCCAATCCCCTGCTCAAAGCAGGACCAACACCAACTAAATAATCCCAGCCAGGGCTTTGTCAAGCCAGGCCTTAAAAACCTCTAGGGATGGAGATTCCACCACCTCCCTAGGTAACCCATTCCAGTGCTTCACCACCCTCCTAGTGAAATAGTTTTTCCTAATATCCAACCTAGACCTCTCCCACTGCAACTGGAGACCATTGCTTCTTGTTCTGTCATCTGCCACCACTGAGAACAGCCGAGCTCCATCCTCTTTGGAACCCCCTTTTGGGTAGTTGAAGGCTGCTATCACATTCCCCCTCACTCTTCTCTTCTGCAGACTAAATAAGCCCAGTTCCCTCAGCCTCTCCTCGTAAGTCATGTACCCCAGCCCCCTAATCATTTTCGTCGCCCTCCGCTGGACTCTCTCCAATTTGTCCACATCCCTTCTGTAGTGGGGGAACCAAAATTGGACACAATACTCCAGATGCGGCCTCACCAGTGCCAAATAGAGGGGAATAATCACTTCCCTCAATCTGCTGGCAATGCTTCTACTAATACAGCCCAATATGCCGTTGGCCTTCTTGGCAACAAGGGCACACTGCTGACTCATATCCAGCTTCTCATCCACTGTAATTCTCAGGTCCTTTTCTGCAGAATCATGTTGATTTACATCAGCTGAGGATGTGCCCCATTATTCCAAGAGCCATGTTCAGTTCTGCAGGAGTCACTGATGATGGCAGGACCCAAGGAAGAATACAGGGAAAACACGGAAGAATACAGTACGAGGCTATAGATTTTAAGGCCACAGGAGGTCATCTAGTCTGATCTCTTGCATAATTAGGGTCATAGAATTTCACTCATTATTTTTTACCATGTAGGGATTATTCTATCTACTGGGGTGGGGTGGGGTGGGGGTGGGGAGGGGAGTTATGTTGCTGCCCATCACTGTAGTATCTGAGCATCTATTTTATTCTTCTCTACTATGTTGAACACTATGACCAAATCACTTGTGGATGAAGTAGACAATATCTTTTGGGAAGCCATGTTGCTTTCAAGACCATTACAAATACAGAGGGGAAGGGGGTAAATCAGCACGAGCTTCAGGGAAAAGGCAAAAGATGTAATGGAAAGGAATGCTAGCCTACATCTTCTAAGTAGTAGTAGAAATAATGGGGAGTAAAATCAACAACAAAAAAGGAGCTAGTGGTGTTCTTTCATATGTGTTCCTTCAAAATCTCAACAGATAGATCATCTCCAAATAATTGTAAAGATACTTAAAGAGATTTCAGTGTCCCTATTCTTAAGACAGGCATTATCTGCTATACATGTTGTGACACAAGGCCCTCTGGTGCCCACTGGCAAAGGGTTCACTGTTCTTTACAAGCAACTCCTGTCTCAGCCACTACCCACTACACTTTCACTGTATTTATCCATAAAGGGTAATATATGAGGTCTCTACTGAAAGCTTGCAACTTATCAATACTCATAATCATTGTGAGATGTGTGTATGGGTAATATTTAAAGAATAATGTAACTATATTGAAAATTATGCCCTTACAGTTTTGGGGTAAAAGTGAGTCACCAGGGAATCATATGTCTCAGTGATGGCCCATTCAAGCAGGAGGGAGTTGCCATCCCTCCCTGGCTAGCTAATTATGTAACATATTGTTTGATTGCCCACCTTTGCACCAACCCATAAAAGTCAATGGAAAAACCTCAAAGATAAACTATAAAAACATCAAAACCACTTGGAAGTGAAAAGGAACAATATGTCCTGTCTGTGAATAAAGACAAAAGACTGATTCAGTAGATAACAGGGTGGAAAAAGACACTCTGGGTCCATTCGCTGAGGAGGTACCTTGATGAGCAGGGGTGCTTCATGAAAGACTGAGTTCTAGCTCCTTGGGGCTAGCAAGTGCTGCCAAAGATTGAACTTTGGGGTAACAATGTGCTTTATTAGGCCTCGTCTACACTACAGAGTTTTGTCGACAAAAGTCAGCTTTTGTCGACAAAACAGTGGAGCTGTACACACTACAATGCTCCTTCCGCTGACAAAACTCTTCTGCTTCACCGACAAAATAAAACCACCTCGATGAGAGGCGTAGAGCTTTTTGCGGCAAAGTTATATAGACAAAGTGTCAGTGTAGACACAGCAGCAACCACCATATGTAGGAGACAAATAAAGATTGATTATCTTTCAGCGAGTATGTTTTTATTAAAAACCAATTAACAACACACAGAAAACGCTTGGTGGAAAGTCAGATAACAGTGAAGGGCAGTGTCCTGATGTAGGCTCCCATAGCTGTGTGTAACTCCAGCTATCATTTTGGAAGCTGTCTGAAGGGGTGGAGTGAATGAGGAACTGAGATAGCCAGAAAGATGCAAGGAATGGATGGGAGGAGTTTGGGGAGGGCATGGCAAGCAGTTCTGTATCAGCTGCAGGGGGGCTTACAGTGCGATTAGGGACTTCAACATAGAATCATAGAATATCAGGGTTGGAAGGGACCTCAGGAAGTCATCTAGTCCAACCTCCTGCTCAAAGCAGGACCAATCCCCAACTAAATCATCCCAGCCAGGGCTTTGTCAAAAACCTCTAAGGAAGGAGATTCCACCACCTCCCTAGGTAACCCATTCCAGTGCTTCACCACCCTCCTAGTGAAAAAGTTTTTTCTAATATCCAACCTAAACCTCCCCCACTGCAACTTGAGACCATTACTCCTTGTTCTGTCATCTGCTACCACTGAGAACAGTCTAGATCCATCCTCTTTGGAACCCCCTTTCAGGTAGTTGAAAGCAGCTATCAAATCCCCCCTCATTCCTTTTCTTCTGCAGACTAAACAATCCCAGTTCCCTCAGCCTCTCCTCATAAGTCATATGCTCCAGCCCCTTGATCATTTTTGTTGTCCTCCGCTGGACTCTTTCCAATTTTTCCACATCCTTCTTGTAGTGTGGGGCCCAAAACTGGACACAGTACTCCAGATGAGGCCTCACCAATGCCGAATAGAGGGGAATGATCATGTCCCTCAATCTGCTGGCAATGCTCCTACATATATAGCCCAAAATGCCGTTAGCCTTCATTGCAACAAGGGCACACTGTTGACTCATAAGCATCTCTATTTGCTCTTCCATCACTTTTATCATCCACTACTGGCTAAAATTTGCTCCTGGCTCTCCTTACTGTTCTGCCTTTGGGTTTCTAATTTTCATTTACAGTCTCTCTCCATGCCCTGCGTTCTTGTTTTTTGGTGTTTGAGGATTGGACCACCTCTTGAAACATGTCCTCCTTGCTCCTCCTTGGTCACTTCCTTATTGGGTGGAGGCGCTGCACTTGTGTGTAGGGGGTTCCCCAGAAGGCCACATCTTCAGAAGCACAAGAAACAATAAACAGAAGCATGGTTGTTAATGCACATACAGCATTGAATCATAACAGTAAAATGCACCTCTTTTCAAATTTTAATTAGTTTCTCAGTGTCCCTGGCAAGCACACAGCTCAGTGAATGCCCTAAACATGGTGAGTTCACCCAGGAAAGGGGCACTCAAGATGGGGCAAAGGGTCTAGGTCAGTGGTCCCCAAACTGTTGGGCGCGCCCCGCTATGGGGGTGCGGTGGGCCCGGGCCAGCAACCCTGGGAGACAGGGAGAGAGTGCCGCTCTGCCCTTAGTTCTGCTTCAGCCCCAGTCCCAGCTGCCCAGACACTAAAAGTCTGATTACCCGCAGTAATCTGCCACTGGGGGGTGGGAAGAGCAGCAGCCGCTGCTGGAGCCTGGAGGAGCACTCAGGCAGGGCCGGTGCAACCCATTAGGCGACCTAGGCGGTTGCCTAGGGCACCAGCATTTGGGGGGCGGCATTTTGGGTCCTTCGGCCGCCCCGGTCATCGGCATTTAGGCGGAGGGAGCTGATGCAGGTGGGCGCGGGGAGGGCCGCCTGCAGTAAGTAAGGCAGGGGGCGGCACGCAGGGGAACCGCTTCCCGCCCCAGCTCACCTCTGCTCTGCCTCCTCCCCTGAGCACGCCGCCCCACTCTGCTTCTCTCCCTCCCAGGCTTGCGGCGCCAAACAGTTGATTGGCGCCGCAAGCCTGGGAGGCGGGAGAAGTGGAGCGGTGACGGCGTGCTCGGGGAAGAGGCAGAGCAGAGGTGAGCTGGGGCGGGGACCTGCCGCATGGCTCCCCGGGTGGGGGGAGCTGCCGCGGGGGGGGGGTGCCTCAGGGCGGAGGGGGGGAGCTGCTGTGGGGGGGGGGCGCCTCAGGGCAGAGGGGGGGCTGGGGAGCTGCCACGGGGGGGCACCTTAGGGCAGAGGGGGGCTGGGGAGCTGCTGCGGGGGGGATGCCTCAGGGCGGAGGGGGGGTGGAGAGCTGCCACAGGGCTCGGGGATGGGGGGGCCGCAAGGTGGAAGTTTTGCCTAGGGCATGAAACATCCTTGCACCCACCCTGCACTCAGGGATGGCTCAAGTGTGGCTCCCCCTCCCCTGTCCTGCTCCATTCACCCCCTCGCCCCCCACCCTGGCTCCTGGGTGGGATGCGGACCAGGTAAGGGGGGGGCAAGTGAAAAAGTTTGGGGACCGCCGGTCTCGGTGGTTTTTTAAGGGGATCACTGCAGGTGACATGGGGCAATATTGTAAATTCTGCCACCATTTTCCACAGGTCATTTAAGCCAATATCTTACTCCTGAGGGTAAGCAAGGATGCAAGGGTGCATCTCTTGTATGCGTGCGGCTTCAGACCAGGTCCCTGTGCTGCTCGCTGTATGCCACTTTGGTCCCTGCACAAATGATTACTGATTGGTGCCGGAAAGTTTCCTACAGTGGAGGAAGGAACAAAGCAGCTCTGCCAAGGAACTTTCGGCAGAGGATTGATAAGTATCTCCAGGAAAGTTTCCTAGAGATCTCTCTGAGGATTCCAGTGAACTCTCGGTGTGCATTAGCACACTGTTCCGTCCCACTGTGTAGCTGCACAGGGGAATGTCCAGCACACAGGGGAATGTCCAGCACACACAAACACAGCTAGTCTTGTACATTTCTATCCCTTAACCCACTTCTAGCGTATAACAAAGCAAAGGACAGCTCTACCTCATATAACTGAACAGCATCAACTCAAAAAGATCACTTACCAGAGTTTTCCTCTCCTGCATCATGTGCACCAGAGATGGAGTGCTGGGACTGGCTCGAACCCTCCTGGGTCAAGAAGAGGTCCTGGCTCACCACAGTACTGGATGACCCAGTCACCTCTCCCATCTTGTCCTCCAACTTGACCTCCTCTTCCACCACTTTGTCCTCGGGGTTGAATCCACTGTCCACTGTCTCCAGCTCCCACATCCCCGAAGTATCCCCGGGTCTCCTGGCAATAGAGGTGGGGTTGCCGCCAAGGATGGCGTCCAACTCCTTACAGAAGCAACAGGACTTCAGCACAGCACCAGAGTGACAGTTTGACTCCCTGGGCTTCTGGTATGCCTGCCTCAGCCCTTTTATCTTCACACGGCACTGATGTGTCTCCCATTTGTAACCCTTATCCAACATATGGATAATCTTCTGGTCTGGAAAGAAAGTCTCTGCTTGCAGCTTTCTGTACAGTCCAGTTTCCTGAAGATGTGTGTGTCATGCACCTTTCCCTGACCACCCTGCGTTGATGTCAATGAAATGACCACGGGGATTCACACACACCTGCAATACCATAGAGAAGTACCCCTTTCTATAGATGTTCTCCGTTCCAAGATGGTATCCAAATTTGGGATACACTAGCCATCTATCACCCTACCGCAGTTAGGGATTCCCATTGTTGTAAAGCCATCCAGTATTTCACACACATTGCCAAGAGTCACAGTCCTTCGTAGCAGAATAAGATTAATGGTCCTGCACACTTACATTAATGCAACCCCAACGTTGGACTTCCTGACTCCAAACTGATTTGCAATGGACTGGTAGCAGTCTGGAGTTGCCAGCTTCCACAGAGCAATCGCCACACACTTCTCCACCGAGAGGACTGCTCTCATTTTGGTGTCGTTGCACGGCAGGAAGGTGAACGTTCCAGGAAGGTGGCTTTCCGCATCCGAAAGTTCTGCAGTTACTGCTTGTCATCCCCGACCTGCATAATAATGTGATCCCACCACTCAGTGCTTATTTCTCGAGCCCAAAAATGATGGTCCTCCATGTGCAGCTGCTCCGTGAATGCCCAAAGTAATCTGGTGGTGTTTCTTTCCATGGCACATAGCAGGTCAGACATCTCGGATTCCTGTTCAGATTGGGTGCTCATGACATACTGCATGAGCAGCCGCGATATGTTTATAACAGTGACCACAACAGTAGAGAGCAGTGTAGGATCCATCCTTTCAGACAGAGATGGTGGGCACACAGTAAACAGGGGCTGATGAAAAATGCCATGAAACGCAGTTGGAAGCCTGTGGAATGATGGGACGGAAAAACTGCATCATGGGATGTTGAGCCCGCACCCATGATACACTGCAATCCATTCCACCTTCCCACAACTCCTAGTTGCAGAAGGTGGCGAGTAGCACAGTTGGATAGCCACCCACAGTGCACTGCGCTCTCTATTGATGCTAGAGCACCAACTGTGAATGTGCTCTGCTGACAGAAGGAGCATTATGTGAACATGCACAAATGATGTAATTATACTGGTTTTTGATTGTTGGCATAACTTGCATCGACAAAAGTCTGTAGTGTAGACAAAGCCTTAAATAGGAAAAGTAATTATTGATAAGCATAGGCCCTAGTTCACGTTTTATGATTTTGTTTTGTATGTAAACATTTGTTTCCATCATTCACACTTGTTTCTATTTCAATCTCTAGTCTTACTTAAATAAATTTCCTTTTGTTTTACTATAATTGAACCCAAGTGCAGTGTGTGATACAGGAGCTGTGGGCTGAGGTAAACCTGGGGTACACTGTTCCTTTGGAAACAGAGGACCTGACATTTCTGTGGGCATCCAGTGATCAGGGGCTGGACACCACAGAAGGACACTTTGAAGGGACTTGGACGCTGGAGCATATCTGTTGTGAACCTGCAGGGCAAAGGCAGGCTGGTATAGCCCAGAGGAGAGTGCTTGAGTGGCTGACAGGCTGGTTGGGTGGAGCTAACACCAGCTAGCACAGACAAGATTCCCCTGCGCTGGAGGCAGGTGGCAAGAAGGAGGACTCACTGCCCCGGGCGCCCCGAGAAGTGTCATACATAAGAACATAAGAAAGGCCGTACCAGGTCAGACCAAAGGTCCATCTAGCCCAGTATCTGTCTACCGACAGTGGCCAATGCCAGGTGCCCCAGAGGGAGTGAACCTAACAGGCAATGATCAAGTGATCTCTCTCCTGCCATCCATCTCCATCCTCTGACGAACAGAGGCTAGGGACACCATTCTTACCCATCCTGGCTAATAGCCATTTATGGACTTAGCCACCATGAATTTATCCAGTCCCCTTTTAAACATTGTTATAGTCCTAGCCTTCACAACCTCCTCAGGTAAGGAGTTCCACAAGTTGACTGTGCGCTGCGTGAAGAAGAACTTCCTTTTATTTGTTTTAAACCTGCTGCCTATTAATTTCATTTGGTGACCCCTAGTTCTTGTATTATGGGAATAAGTAAATAACTTTTCCTTATCCACTTTCTCAACATCACTCATGATTTTATATACCTCTATCATGTCCCCCCTTAGTCTTCTCTTTTCCAAGCCGAAGAGTCCCAGCCTCTCTAATCTCTCCTCGTATGGGACCCTCTCTAAACCCCTAATCATTTTAGTTGCCCTTTTCTGAACCTTTTCTAGTGCTAGAATATCCTTTTTGAGGTGAGGAGACCACATCTGTACACAGTATTCGAGATGTGGGCGTACCATGGATTTATATAAGGGCAATAATATATTCTCTGTCTTATTCTCTATCCCCTTTTTAATGATTCCTAACATCCTGTTTGCTTTTTTGACCGCCTCTGCACACTGCGTGGACATCTTTAGAGAACTATCCACAATGACGCCAAGATCTTTTTCCTGACTCGTTGTAGCTAAATTAGCCCCCATCATGTTGTATGTATAGTTGGGGTTATTTTTTCCAATGTGCATTACTTTACATTTATCCACATTAAATTTCATTTGCCATTTTGTTGCCCAATCACTTAGTTTTGTGAGATCTTTTTGAAGTTCTTCACAATCTGCTTTGGTCTTAACTATCTTGAGTAGTTTAGTATCAACTGCAAACTTTGCCACCTCACTCTTTACACCTTTCTCCAGATCATTTATGAATAAATTGAATAGGATTGGTCCTAGGACTGACCCTTGGGGAACACCACTAGTTACCCCTCTCCATTCTGAAAATTTACCATTAATTCCTACCCTTTGTTCCCTGTCCTTTAACCAGTTCTCAATCCATGAAAGGACCTTCCCTTTTATCCCATGACAGCTTAATTTACGTAGGAGCCTTTGGTGAGGGACCTTGTCAAAGGCTTTCTGGAAATCTAAGTACACTATGTCCACCGGATCCCCCTTGTCCACATGTTTGTTGACCCCTTCAAAGAACTCTAATAGATTAGTAAGACACGATTTCCCTTTACAGAAACCATGTTGACTCTTGCTCAAGAGTTTATGTTTTTCTATGTGTCTGACAATTTTATTCTTTACTATTGTTTCAACTAATTTGCCCGGTACCGACGTTAGACTTACCGGTCTGTAATTGCCGGGATCACCCCTAGAGCCCTTTTTAAATATTGGCGTTACATTAGCTAACTTCCAGTCATTGGGTACCGAAGCCGATTTAAAGGACAGGTTACAAACCTTAGTTAATAGTTCCGCAACTTCACATTTGAGTTCTTTCAGAACTCTTGGGTGAATGCCATCTGGTCCCGGTGACTTGTTAATGTTGAGTTTATCAATTAATTCCAAAACCTCCTCTAGTGACACTTCAATCTGTGACAGTTCCTCAGATTTGTCACCTACAAAAGCCAGCTCAGGTTGGGGAATCTCCCTAACATCCTCAGCCGTGAAGACTGAAGCAAAGAATCCATTTAGTTTCTCCGCAATGACTTTATCATCTTTAAGCGCTCCTTTTGTATTTTGATCATCAAGGGGCCCCACTGGTTGTTTAGCAGGCTTCCTGCTTCTGATGTACTTAAAAAACATTTTGTTATTACCTTTGGAGTTTTTGGCTAGCCGTTCTTCAAACTCCTCTTTGGCTTTTCTTATTACACTCTTGCACTTAAGTTGGCAGTGTTTGTGCTCCTTTCTATTTGCCTCACTAGGATTTGACTTCCACTTTTTAAAGGAAGTCTTTTTATCTCTCACTGCTTCTTTTACATGGTTGTTAAGCCACGGTGGCTCTTTTTTAGTTCTTTTACTGTTTTTCTTAATTTGGGGTATACATTGAAGTTGGGCCTCTATTATGGTGTCTTTAAAAAGGGCCCATGCAACTTGCAGGGATTTCACTTTAGTCACTGTACCTTTTAACTTTTGTCTAACTAACCCCCTCATTTTTGTATAGTTCCCCCTTTTGAAATTAAATGCCACAGATGTTGAATGCTATTGTATTATGGTCACCACAGGGATGTTGAATGCTATTGTATTATGGTCACTATTTCCAAGCGGTCCTGCTATAGTTACCTCTTGGACCAGCTCCTGCGCTCCACTCAGGATTAAATCTAGAGTTGCCTCTCCCCTTGTGGGTTCCCGTACCAGCTGCTCCATGAAGCAGTCATTTAAAGTATCGAGAAATTTTATCTCTGCATTTCGTCCTGAAGTGAAATGTTCCCAGTCAATATGGGGATAATTGAAATCCCCCACTATTATTGGGTTCTTAATTTTGATAGCCTCTCTAATTTCCCTTAGCATTTCATCATCACTATTACTGTCCTGGTCAGGTGGTCGATAATAGATCCCTAATGTTATATTTTTACTAGAGCATGAAATTTCTATCCATAGAGACTCTATGGAACATGTGGATTCGCTTAAGATTTTTACTTCATTTGAATCTACACTTTCTTTCACATATAGTGCCACTCCTCCCCCTGCACGGCCTGTTCTGTCCTTCCGATATATTTTGTACCCCGGAATGATTGTGTCCCATTGATTGCTCTCAGTCCACCAGGTTTCTGTGATGCCTATTATATCTATATCCTCCTTTATCACAAGGCACTCTAGTTCACCCATCTTATTATTTAGACTTCTGGCATTTGTGTACAAGCACTTTAAAAACTTGTCCCTGTTTACTAGCCTGCCTTCTTCTGATGTGCCAGATTCTTTTTTATGTGACTGTTTATCATCTGATCCGGCCCTTACATTATACTTTTCAGTCCTCTGCTCCTGACTATAACCTGGAGATTCTCTATCATCAGACTCTCCCCTAAGAGAAGTCTGTGTCCGATCCACACGCTCCTCTGCAGCAGTCGGCTTTCCCCCATCTCCTAGTTTAAAAACTGCTCTACAACCTTTTTAATGTTTAGTGCCAGCAGTCTGGTTCCACTTTGGTTTAGGTGGAGCCCATCTCTCCTGTATAGGCTCCCCCCATCCCAGAAGTTTCCCCAGTTCCTAATGAACGTGAACCCCTCCTCTCTACACCATCGTCTCATCCACGCATTGAGACTCTGAAGCTCTGCCTGCCTCCCTGGCCCTGCGCGTGGAACTGGGAGCATTTCTGAAAATGCCACCATAGAGGTCCTGGATTTCAGTCTCTTCCCTAGCAGCCTAAATTTGGCTTCCAGGACATCTCTCCTACCCTTCCCTATGTCATTGGTACCTACATGTACCACGACCACCGGCTCCTCCCCAGCACTACACATAAGTCTATCTAGATGCCTCGAGAGATCCGCAACCTTCGCACCAGGCAGGCAAGTCACCATACGGTTCTCCCGGTCATCACAGACCCAGCTATCTACATTTCTAATAATCGAATCTCCCATTACTAACACCTGCCTTTTCCTAGAAACTGGAGTTCCCTCCCCCGGAGAGGCAACCTCAGTGCGAGAGGCAACCCCAGCACCATCTGGAAGGAGGGTCCCAACTACGGGAAGGTTTCCCTCTGCTCCCATTGACTGCTCTACTTCCCTGGGCCGTTCTTCCTCCTCAACAGCACAGGAGCTGTCTGAGCGGAGGTGGGACAATTCTACAATGTCCCGGAAAGCCTCATCAACATACCTCTCTGCCTCTCTCAGCTCCTCCAGTTCCGCCACCCTGGCCTCCAAAGCCCGTACATGGTCTCTGAGGGCCAGGAGCTCCTTGCACCGAATGCACACATACGCCACCCGCCCACGGGGCAGGTAATCATACATGCAACACTCAGTGCAATAAACTGGATAGCCCCCACTCTGCTGCTGGGCTTCTGCCTGCATTGTCTCCTAGTTAGTGGAAGGGTGGTTTACAGGAAGGGGTTTTGGAATGTGGTTCGGTTTATAGGTTCTAGGGGGGGGCCACGGGGAAGGGGTTACGGCCGGCGAGGGGCTCCCACTCCCTTCCCACTCCCCTTCTAAACTCCCTTGCGAAACTCCCTGTTAGCAGCCCCTGGTCGCTTGTGCACGGCTTTATAAAGCCCTGGCCTGAGTGAATGCCCCGCCCACTGATTAAGGCTCAGCCAATTACCAGAGGCTTCGAGCTTTCAAACCTGCCNCCCTGTGTATCATATCCCACAACTTGATGTACAGGTATTGTAAAACAAGTTCTTATTGTTTGTATCACCATAGTGCCAAGGAGCCCTAGTCATTGACCAGGACCCCATTGTTCTAGATGCAGTACAACCGGAAAAAAAAAAGATGGTCCCTGCTCCAAAGAGCTTAACTAGTTAAGAGTGACATTATCTTGGCCCAGGTTCTAATCAAAATGCACAGAGTCTGACCCGCAGTAGAGTCTGATGAAGAGAAATTAAAATATATAAGCTGCATATCACTTCTATTCCTCTGCTGACTACACCCTCCCTTCCACATTGCAAAGTGGGATTTTGGTGTAAGTACAACATTCCACTTCTTCACTAGAATCGTACCTATGAAAAGGACTGCCTTTTTTCACTGCCTTTTTTCACTTCCCCTTATGTCAGTCATAACCCTCAAAGTGGGAAAATGTTCAGTAGTTGTTGTTCACAGAGAATTGATGTGACACAACTGGTATGCTGGATAACTTGCAAACTTGTATATGTTCTTTAATATTAAAGTAAGATCAAAGAGAAGCTTATTTTAATGCTTTTGTTTTACTCTCATCCCTGAGCCTCAAGTACTCAGGTGGGTGTCTGGTACTGTACAAAGCACATGTATAAGAGAGTCAGAAAGTGAAATATTTTAAAGTAAATCGATCCAGTTAGTGGACTAGAGAAGTTAGAAAGAGGAGGAGGTAGCTCAAGAACTAATAACTGTTTGGAATTGGCTTAATTGAAGGGATTCTAGTATTTAAGGATTGAAGAGATGATAATGAAAGCAGGTTTAAAAATGGAGAGTATATTGGCATCTACCACGCTTATATGATAGGGTCATAATTCAGAACCCGAATGCTTATATGATAAGATAAGAAGTCCCTCACTTTCAAACTGCATCAGCCTCATCCAACCAAATCAGAAGTAACAATAGCAGGCTTCTAAAAGAGGGGTATCCAGCCCTCCTTGATCAGGAGCACAGGTCAGTTTGATGCCAGGTAAGAGAGAGGGAGAAAAAGGCAAAAAACTTCCTAAAAAATTAGAGGACTAAATAAACAATAATCATACTTAAGTCTCTTTAAACTGGTAGGTCAGCACATTCCCCTGGATGTCCATATGACTGTGATCAAAATTATTTAATGTACTACTCCTTTTGTTGGAAAGTTCCCACAGTCAGAAATCCCCATAGACAGGAATGCATACCAGTCTTTGCTTCCTTACTTATTCAAAACTTTGTGTTTTTTTTAAACCTTTCAGAAAGTTAGAGCTGTACAGTATTATGAAACATGATGCTCGATTACCAGAAGACCGTTCAACAGATAGAGTTGAAAAAGATTATGTTTAACCAGCTTTGGACTGTGCAACTGCATATAGCAAAACGCAGCTAAAATTCATAAAATTTGCCATTGTGAAATATTAAAATATTTCAGTATAATAGGCAAATATTTTTGTTAAATACAGCAAATCCTCATTATAATTCCACACAGGGAGATGGAACTAAAAGTGGCATATCCATGGAAAGTTATATCTACGTTTGAAAAAGACTAAGAAAATGAGGCTACTTGTATTGCAGTATGGTATGATTTTGGTAATGCTCTCTGACTGGCTTCATCACAATAACTGCCATGTAGTGCTCAGTGAACAGAAGAAGAAGGAACTCAGTCATGAGAGGTGGAATAGATGTTCGTCATGTGTTGCTAGCATGCAACTACAGAGCATCAGGTAAAGAAAAACAGCAACATTACATTCATGTGTGACATTTTAGTTAGATGTTCTAAGTGAGTACCACAATCTTC
The DNA here is from genome assembly GCA_003942145.1 of Platysternon megacephalum. Lineage (NCBI taxonomy): Eukaryota > Metazoa > Chordata > Testudines > Platysternidae > Platysternon > Platysternon megacephalum. Next base: position 437,197 of record QXTE01000133.1, read on the forward strand.
AGCACAGATGTTGTATGTAAGTATGCATTCCATCAATAAAAATGAATTGCAGTTGGGATGTGGGATGTATAAGAGCATTTTTTCTGGAACAAAGGGATATTATGAGGCAGTTTTTCTATATCATAACTGGAACAGGCACACTTTTGACATTTACTTTTACTGTAATTATAGGCATTTCAATTCACATATTTGGTCAAAGATTTTACCTCTTGAGTCCCAGTCAATGTGTGTGATATAGCTAGATGCACCTTTGCATATGCCAACTCTTTTGCTGGTAAGCACATTGTAAATATCTACAAAATTATCATGGGAAGCCACTGCCAGATATTTTCCTGAATCTGTAAAAGAAAGAAATCCAAGTTAACTAAAGTATATGTGAGTATTATTATTATTATTACTTATTTCTATTGCAGTAGTACTCAAACACCTCAGTCAGGATTAGGGGCCCATTGTGCTAGGCTCTGTACAAACACATCAGAATGAAAAATACATAAAAGCCATGGTTCACATGTAAAACAAATTTGCCCTCTTAACATTCCATTTTAAGTCTACCATTGAAAACAAAACCAAAAAACAACAACTTATTTTATCCTTTGACTGCACCTCGTGAAAATTTGATATCAGAGATCATTTCCTTTCTGTGGTGGAAAGAGACCATATCTTCAACAGTATCAGCATTCACTACCAGAAAACTCCCATCATTCAACCCTACAGCCAAGGCTTTCCCATCAGGAGAAAAGGCACAGCATCTTCCACCTGGAAAAGAAATTCAAAAGAAACACCTTATTGTTTATAATTTTGGACTGAGGAAACCAGCAATAATCTGTAGCTAGAAGGTCTCCCCACAGAAAAGGTCTATAAATTAATAATTTCTTAGGGTATGTATACACTGGAATCAGAGGTGTGATTGCAGATCATGTTGGCATACCGACACTACCTTTAATCTAGCTAGTACAGCTAAAAATAGCTGTGAAGATGTGGTGGCACGGACCATGGCACAGGCTGTACTCATACACACTCACGTTACTAGCCTATGCTGGAATCCATGCTGCTACATCTTCACTACTATTTGTAGTTGTGCTAGGTAGATTAAAGTTACCATGGGTATGTCTAGCTAAACTGCAAACACACCTCTGACTGGAGCGTAGTCATACCCTCCTAACCTTAATGAGACAGTCTAACTGCATAACTGTTATTTGTTGGAATTTTCAGGAGGCACCATTTCAACAGTTACTCACTGCTTTATGTAGAGGAGGAAGGATGTATATCCACAATTGACTAGCTGCCCAGAAGTTGAAGTGGGGGAATAAAATATAAAGTTCACATTGCCACTGGATCCTGATCCTGACTACTTTTTATCACATGGAAAATTATCTTGTCTGTAACTTGGTAAGAAAACTTTTTAAAGCAGAACAATAAACAATTTGTGGGCTTTAAAATGTCCTTAGGGAGAGAGAATGATTTTCTGGTTAAAACATGGGACTTGTAGAGGCAGGGGAAATGGATTCTTTTCCCTCCTTTGCCACAGACCTGCTTTATGTCAGGGACATCACCCCTTCTGTGTCCCAGATTCTCTATATGCTCCTATTTCCTATCAACCTACTAGGGATATTAGAGGCTTAATTCATTTATGTCCGTAGAGTGCATTGAGAGACATAGATGGAAGGCACTATAGAAATGCAGTGCAGTATTATTACTCTTGCAGTATATACAGTCAAAGGAGAAAGTTACCTTTTTTGAGTTTCCTCACTGCTAACATGCGGTGTTGTGAGGAAAGTTCCCAGATTCTCAGTGTTTTATCATCACTCACTGTTGCACAGATAGGCAAGAGAGGGTGAGCTGCCAAGCCCCACACTTCTCCTTCCATATGCCCCTAAGGAAAGTCATAGAAGTTAAGGATGGATAACACCTTTTAATGTCTGTAGGCCATCCCCCTGCTAGTGAATTTTCTAGTGCTCTGTCTAATCTTTTAAATGTCTCAGATAATAGGGCTTCCACCACCTCCTTCAGAAGATGTTTCTCATTCTAAGGAAGGGTATGTCTACACTTCCAAGATGGAGATATAAATTTCCAGCACAAGGAGACATACATACACACTAGCTCTGATCAAGCTAGTGGGCTAAAAATGCAGCCATGGCAACATGAGGGACTAGATGCCCCAAGTACGTTCTTAGTGTCTCTGATGGGCATGCATTCTGGGTGGCTAAACCCTCTCGCTGCTGAAGCTGCTGTGACTACACTATTTTTAGTGCACTAGCTCAATCAGAACTAGTTCAAATATGTGTCCTCGAGCAGGGAGTCATCCCCCCCCCCTTCCCCAACTCCAACCCAAGTATACACATATCCTAAAAGTACTTACTGTCAGGTCCTGCCTCTGATAATCAGCCTAAATGTACTCTTCCTTCATTTCATCCCATCACTACTAGGTGTAAACCTTGTACAATCCTAAACAAATTATCTCTCTTCCACCCTTCAATACTTGTACAGGAGACAGTTATGTCCATAGGGTGCTATCCTGAGATCCTAATACAGGCAACATTCTCAATGACGTTTATGGAAGTTAAGCATTCTGCAGGATTATGATCTGGTATTAGTCATTGTTTAGTTCTTTTAATTTTTTCTCATAAGTCAATCTTTATATTCCTTTAATCATTTTTGTTGCTCTTCTCTGGATTTTCTCCAGTTTGGATACAGCTTTCCAGTACTAGATACTGCCCAAGTTACATGCCTGAATGACAGACAGGATGGTGGTGGTGTCCACAGTGATCAAGAAAGGTGGTGGGGGAGAGGGTTTGGAGGTGAAAAGATTAAGAGCTCTGTTTGACCTATGTCAAATGTCAGAAAGAGAAACCAAGATTTTAATTTGGCTAAAAGGAGTAAAGAGCACTCCATACTACCTACCTCTTCCTAATACCTTTTCAGTGATTTTTCTCACATGCATAAACAGAGGAATCTTGAGTATGAGTTGACAGATTATTTTACCTCTGATGTGGTGTGACCACTGCTGGTATACTGTGCCCACAATTCAACAAGGATGTTGATAAATTGGAGAGGGTTCAGAGAAGAGCCACAAGAATGATTAAAAGGATTAGACAACATGCCTTACAGTTATAGACTCAAAGAGCTCAATCTATTTATCTTAACAAAGAGAAGATTAAGAGGTAATTTGATTATAATCTGTAAGTATATATATGGAGATCAAATCTTTAATAATTTTCTCCTCAATCTAATAGAGAAAAGTATAACATGATCCAGTGGCTGGAAGTTGAAGCTAGACAAATTCAGATTGGAAATAAGGTGTACATTTTTAACAGTGAGGGTAATTAACCATTTGGAACTACTTACCAAGGGTTGTGGTGGATTCTCCATCACTGACCATTTTAAAATCAAGATTGGATGTATTTCTAAAAGATACTCTCTAAGAATTATTTGGGGGAAGTCCTATGGCCTGTGTTATGCAGGAGGTCAAACTAGATGATCACAATGGTCCCTTCGAATCTATGAGTCTACTGAAGTACAAGGTCAGCTCATTTCCTATTACTGCGAATGATGGACTCCAGTTTAGCAATTTGCATTTTGTAGACATGGAAAAACTCCACTAAAACAACACAAGTTTACTGGTTCATCAGGACATCTTGATCACATCTTACATATTTTCTATTTGTGCTTGAGTTGATATATGTATAACAGTAATTTTGTCTGGATGACAAATTATAAAAATTATTTCCATATAACTTTATTATGCTAGATGCAGGCACCACATATATTTTCTTTATCAGCAGAACTCACCACAGAAATCAGGTTATTTTCATACAATTTCAGTATCAAACCACATTAGCATTTGTCAGAGCAGAAATATATGAGAAGATTATCATTTCAAATGTTCTGGTTAAAACTCAAGTACAAAATACATCTGCTCATACCGCATGTTGTTATGGCTATCACACAAGTAGCAGAAACTGCAAGGTTGCTTTACATGCCTGGAACTAATTCCATACAACAGTATTACAGATAAGAAATAATGTTTTGTAAAAACACTAGACATTTTAGATATATCTATGATTTAATAAAATAGAATGTAAATAAAACAAAAGAAACATTTTGACTACGTTAACTGAAGTCTTATTTTTAAAAAGTGGCTCAAACTCCCAAAAAGTGGATCAAATTACAATAAACTCCATACTTGAATTAAAAAAAAACAACCCACACATACAAAAGGAGAGCTTAAACAATTTTCAGTATAAAAGGAGTGCTATCCTGAAAAGTTGGTACAGTTATTAAAACAAAACAACATCAGAGATCTCAAGGGGCACATATACTAGAAATTTGTTAAATATTTTGCTAAATCCATAGATGTTATAAATCACACAAATAGTTGTCTCTCCACTTCTCAGGAAAGATGTAACAGCAGATTGCTGTAGTGAGCTGTCAGTTTACTAAAACTTAACATTTATTACAAAATAAAATATAGAATATTTACTAGTATGCTATATGATTTCAGCATAAATAAACTGAACCACAACTGTCAAAAAAAAAGGAACAAATTATGTTTTGTGTTGCAAAACCCCTGCTTTTTAGTTTTTATTGTTATATATATATTTCCATAGGTCCTAATCCAGCTCCCATTAAAGTAAATGAAAAGACTCAATAGTTAATGGGCTCACTTGTTTTTTCCCCCTCAAAATTCAGTAATTCACAACAGGTCTCCAACTCCTCAGTATGAATCATCAAGGTCCTACTGTACATCAGTTTCTGAATGAACAGTGACAGGGAGGGATGGCAAATAACTGACCAACAGTATTAAAGAAAACAAAAAGAGAGCAATTGGGGAAATCTTAGGAATTCTTGCATTCTTATGAACTATTTGATGAAGAATATTAGTATTCTACCTGAACAAGCAGAGTCATGGGGCCACTTTTATCAATTTCAAGTATCTCTCCATTTCTGGTCCCCACTAGTATATGCCCATGTCCTAAGGTGATGGCACGAATGGAGGGATTATCTTCCAAAAGTAAACCTGAAAGATAAAAAAATGTTCATTTAAACTTCTTATTTGCAAAATCAAAGAAAACTGTCAGTTAGTATTGTACCTTATGTTATCTATGATCAAAATCTATTTAAGATAGTCACACCATAATATGTAAGATGTACTTGTTTGGTCAAGCAGTTCACTGACCTGTGGATTTATGTAATAGTTGGGAATGGGGGCGGGGTTGTGCTCTTCTACACTGTACAGGGAATCCTCTTGATAATTTAAAGGCAGATATTTTATTATATTGTAAATGATTGTGTTTAATTGTATAAGGTGCTCAGGTACTATAGCAATAAAGGTGTTAGTTTCGTAAATATCTGTACATATTATTTTGAAGACTTTGTCTGGTATGATCATATGATCCAAACTAGCACCTGACAATAATCCATTACAGAAGAAGATATTGTGTCTGAAACACCATAATTCACAGGGTTCTTTAAATTTACAGTGAATCTGCTTCTACTCAGAAATCTGGCCATGTAGACGGGGCACTTGAAGAGCTAGTTATTTAACACGGAGAATGCATTTTGAAATGGTTGGAAAAATAAGTTGGTGACACTTTTTTTTTTTAAACGCTCTTACTTATCCAAAACCAATGCCAAATGTCAGGAGACTGAGGGAAGAATTTAATTGGTCAACTGCTTGTTTTGGTAAGATTTAACACTTTTTCACACCATTTTACCAACCCTCATGCATATATCCTTTATCAATATATTCTGAAAAATAATACCTTTAGAGATAGGGGATAATGCTGCTCTTTTAATAGCATATGTCTTCAGGCACCTCTCAAACATATCATCCCAGAGTGCCACAACTCCATCTTTTCCACCTGTTACGAAACCCTGCACAAACAAAGTTTGAAAAATATATTTAAATTCCAATCTTCTACATTAAAATGTTAATTCATAAAATGAGATATGTCCCTGTTGATCAAGTTACAGTACAACTTTTTCTTTGTCTGTTTTGCATAGGAGTCTCACCCCAAATCTGTGGTCAGATTACAGATGTCCTGCACACAGGTATTAAAGGAGCAGAGAGTTCCTTCCCTAGAGCCCAATCCTACAAACATTTACAACTATAATTCCTAGGACCAAACTGTTTACTCAGATAAGCATATACAACTGGGGCACAATTTAGCCCCTGTCTTTAACTATAATTTAAAAAAATATGTTTATGTGGTAGAAATTAAAATATAATTTGCCACATTTTCGTGTAAGGATTTACTAATGACACTTTAAGAAAGAAGAAATAGTTTTGCCAGTTATTCAAAGTATCTTGAAAACAATATCTTCCTTGGATGTTGGAAGTTTTTCTTGTCTGTGTGATATTCTAATGAAAAAGGCATTAGTGCTATCCCAATGCATGAACAGTTTCATCATAAAAATAGGTTTTGTGGCGGTGATGGGGTATTAAAAATATTCTTTGTTATGCTGCATGCCTCCAAAGACATGGAAATGAAAGAAATGTGTACACAGTGAATTTATATTTTAGAGTTACAGTATTTTGGCTCATCTTAGAAAGTTATTGACCATAGGTCAATACATTAAATGATGGCAAAGGAGCATATCACCACAAAACATTGCAGCTCATTATCATCAATTACATTTTGTGTTTTTAGCCACATTCCATTTTACCTACTGAAATCTGTTCTGCTGATACAGAAGCCATGTTTTTAAAGCACATCCATTGTTTTCACTAACAAAACACAATGTACTGATGTACTTCTGTACAAAACCACAAGTGTCTTTTTAGTATATACCCTCCCTGTCCATGCACTTTCAAAATCCTCAATTGTTACGAAAATAATGAACAGAAAACAGACTATATAAGAAGATGAATACCTTATCCAATGCATGCATAGCAAATACTGGTCCATCATGGGCTTTCACTGTCTTAAGCAACAGAATATCTTTCCAGATGTAGATGTCTCCAGTAGCAGCTCCAGAGAAAACCAGATCTTCTATTCGCCCATAAGAAATACTCATCATAGTTTCCAGTTTCCCAATATTTCCAAAGGTCCCTCGTTTGGATGTAAAACCTCCTCCTGTAATGTGAACAACATTAAGTCTCACTACATTTTCAGTTTGTATCCTCAGTGCTCTGAAGGACAAAAACTTGCTGTGAATGTGGAATACCAAGCTGGCAATAGTAATGTTGGGATTTCAATGCACAGCAAGACAGTAGAATGTGGGAAATTCATGTAGGGCTACTATACCGCCCCTCCCCCAACGCTGTGCAGAATTTTCTTCTACGGGTGATTATTTCAAGCTGCTGATGAATCTTGGGGACAGATCAGGCGGAGAAAGTAGGGGCCTGGTTGGTGAATCAATTGCTCCACAAATCCACCTGCCAAATCTCCTTTTCCCCTGTGGAGGTGGGCATGGTAATGCAGAAGCTATGTATAGTATGAAGGTTGTGGAAGTGGGCATGGAGCAGTTTTGCAGACTGAGTGGGAGGATTCTGTCCTCACTTGACTGCCAGAGAACCATACTGTGCCATATTGTGCTAAAACCATTTGCTTGGTACAGAGGTCACAGCTTGGGCCTAAGAGCACAAAGAATGAAAGATCCTAGACAAAAATATAAGTACAATATGTACTAGAATAATAAGGAAATAATATAGAAATTGATTAATTTGCTTCAGTTTACACATATAGGCTCAGATTCAGATACTCTTACCATGAGGAGTGGCTTATTCCACAATAAGTCTCATTAATTCCAATGAGTCTATCCATGGGAAAAGGTGCTATTTAATGTGAATATATATACCAGACTTTGTCCAGTAATACTGCATGTGCTTTTATTTTATTACAGTAATACGAAATATGATAAAATCTTGTCTTCTTTAATCTGTTGGTACCTGAGCCATTTTGGCATTATAAATCAGCATGGCCTCTTGTAAACTATGTCATTCTGAGTTAGCTTCAGTTCTAGTTTTAGCTATCCCTGTACTGCCTGTCTTTATTGATCTTGACATAGCCAAGGTTTAATACAAAATTACTTTACACAGTAATTCATGAATATGAGAGTAATAGTCCTGGAGAGCAGGTCAGCCAAAATCCTTACTCAAAAATCAAGTCTACATGTTTTCTCTCTCTCCTATCTTTGATAGGACAGTCAAGAAGAATGGTCACTCCCAGTCTGCAAGACTTGCTTAATAGTTTGCAGAGTATAACAAATGTTCTTAACTGAATGTAAGCTGGTAAAAATCCTGTGTGTGTGTCATACATAGTCATGATACTGTATTACTATGAAACAATATCATGACATGGCGATAGAAATTTTTTTGCCCATAGGATAAATGTAAACCATCACAACTTATGCAAAATAATTGGTCTCCATTTTTTTCCAGGCAGTAGGTGTTTTGAGGCCACTCACAAACCCAGCTGTTCAGTCTGGCAACTTGAGTCAAGGCTGCTATGTCTTTCTGATGACTAAAGAAAATTCTATCTGGAAAACATGAGGATTACAGAAGTGTTACGATGGTAGCTGGAATTCAAACACTACCATTTTTAGCAGTCCAGCTTGAGGTCATTAAGGCTCATAACTACCAGCTGGCTTCCCTATGGGAAAGGTCACACCTCTTATCTCTGCATCTGGCCAAGTGGCTCACCCAAGTCACAGGAATGCATCTTTTCTGAGAGCCAAAGAGGCATGCTAAGTGGACTCTCTTTAGCATTATGATTAGAGTTAATACAGGTATTAGTTGGAGATGGCTTCCAAAGAGAAGAGCAGGAACATGGTGTCATTTGCAGATCCAGAAGTAGATTCTGCAATTCTACTGTATTTTGATTACTAGAAACTTCAGATAGACTGAGACTCCTGATATACAAATGCATTAAAATATTAACCCAGTACAGTACCTGCTTGTTGCCAAAATTTGATATGTTTCATCCCAACTGTGACTAGTTTGTCTACATGATGTGGGTTACACTTCACTACAAATATTTTATCTTTATGGCCCCTGCAATAAACAAACACATGATAAAAAATGACTGAACATATTTAAATAAATAATTTAATACATTTTTGAATGTTTTACAATTTTCTACAAACCAACTGCAAACAAGTAACATTTTGGATAAAAAGATTACTTACCCATACAGTACCTCATGTTCTTCGAGATGTGTAGTTTGTATATATATTCCACAGCTGGTGAATGCACATTTAGTGTGCATGCATCAGAGAATTTTCTAGTCAGCAGTATCCACTGGGATGGCGCATGCAACCTTCCTCTCCTCATGCATTCCAGCAAAGTTGAAGTCACACCACCACACCTAGTTCCTTCGCTACTGGGCGAGCCCACGACATCAGACTGGTGGAGACATCCATAAGATGCCTTTCAGTAACCTCTTTGTCATAGGTGGGAGAAGACTGAGGATTGGTCAGTTGGTGGGTGGATAGTTGAAACAGCTGCCAGATGAACCTGCAGCAAGCTTTGCAAGAGCCCAGAGTGCTTCAGGTGCCACAGATACTGTTGCAGGGTGGTCTATACAATCAGCAGGCCTCATAATCAGCCCCTGCTGCTTTAGCATTTCTTTCAGTTCAATGTGTTAGGATTCAGCTTGGTCAGTTTTCTTAAGAACATAAGAACAGCCACACTGGGTCAGACCAATTGTCCATTTAGCCCAGTATTCTGTCTTCTGAGAGTGGCGAATGCCAGGTGCTTCAGAGGGAGTGAACAGAACAGGTAATAATCAAGTGATCCATCTCCTGTTGCCCATTCCCAGCATCTGGCTAACAGAGGATAGGGACACTTCAGAGCATGGTTTTTCTCCCTGCACATCCTAGCTAATAGCCATTGATGAACCTATCTTCCATGAACTCATCTAGTTCTTTTTTGAACCGTTATAGCCTTGGCCTTCAGAATATCCTCTGGCAAAGAGTTCCACAGGTTGACTGTGCACTGTGTGAATAAATACTTTCTTTTGCTTGTTTTAAACCTGCTGCCTATTAATTTCATTTGATGACCCCTAGTTCTTGTGTTATGAGAAGGAGTAAATAACACTTCCTTATTTACTTTCTCCACATCAGTCATGATTTTATAAACTTCTATCATATCCCCCCCTTAGTCGTCTCTTTTGCAAGCTGAAAAGTCTCCTCATATGGAAGCTGTTCCATACCCCTAATCATTTTTGTTGCCCTTTTCTGTACCTTTTCCAATTTCAATATTTATTTTTTTTTGAGATGGGACAACCAGACCTGCATGCGGTATTCAAGATATGGGCATACCATGGATTTATAGAGAGGCGATATATTTTCTCTTTCTTATTGGTATCTGATTGGTATTCTTATTGGAATTCTTATTGGTATTCTTATTGGAATCTGAGCTGGATAGGAGAACCCAGGTGCTGGTCCTGGCCCATGGACCTGAAAGTGTGACAGTGAGGGCTAGCCTACCCTTCTGTTCACCTTCCCCATGGCCACTTCCTAACCCACCCAATGTCTCAGTTTGTGGTGTAGCTGCTGTTTGATTATAGTCCTTTGTTACAAACCTCCAGAGTCTCGGGGCTGATGCATGCAACCCTCTGGTGCCCTGCACATGGTCTTGCTATCTCTGGGTGATGTGGCTGAGAGGTAGACCCCCCCCAATTAGCTTTCTTTTCAAAGACCTCTGCCTGAGTCTCGAGGGCACAGGTTGCCTATACTAGAGAACAGTGGCTGCTGCTGATAAAGTTGGGGCCTGAAATGCTTTCTCTAAGGTAGCCCTAAAATTCTTGAGGGATCTCTGCCTCATCATCTTCTCATGGAAGACTGAGCAGACCCTGAATAGCAGGTCCTTAGGTGGTGCATCATAATCATTGTTGCCATTGCTCTGAAGGCCATGTCTGCTGCATCCAAGGCTGCCTGCAGTGTGCTTCTGGCCACCATATGTCCTTCCACAAGGATACTCTGGAAATCATCCCTGCAATCTTGTGGCAGCCTGTCAATAAACCTCTGTAAAATGCACCAGTTGATGTAGTTGTAGTCTGCCAAGATCACCTGGTAGTTCGAGATCCTCATTTGGAGGCTCAAAGTAGAGTAGGATTTTCAGCCCAGCAGGTCAAGGTACTTTGCTCCTTGCCTTTAGGATTCTATTTCTGGTGTCCCTCACGGGTTCTCTCATTGGCCACCATTACCACCAGGGAGCCTGGTTACAGGCACAAATAGAACTATTTATATCTGGTTGCTGGGACTTGGTATCATCTATCTGCTCATTTTGATATTGGTGCCAATGAAGCTGGTGTCTGCCAATAGCCCCTCATTGATTGGAATTGCTATGCATCCTGGTCCCAACGAGTGTAGGATATCAAGGAGCTTGTGTGGCAAGTCCCATACCTCCTCAGTAGCTATCTCCAAGGCCACTACTACCCACCTCATGAGGTCTTGGAACATCTTGTAGTCCTGGGGAGTAGTAACCTGTGCCAGTGCTAGGGCATCATCTAGAGTCATGGCTAGTATCATCTGCCCTTCACCCTAGATATGCTGTACTGGAGCCACCCATTCCTGGCTCTGGTCCTGAGGAAACACAGGGAACGAAGACAGCCTCTGGTGCGTGGGGACAGTTTGAGCCTTGAATGTGCCAGAGAGGTTGGGCCCAGGTACTACTCTGGTCCCAAAGGGGCCTACATGTGCCACATGTCACAATCACATAGGGTGGGGGCCACAGTGTTTAGTACCAGTGGTCCTGATACTGTGATAGATTGGTACTGTGCTCCACCCTCTGCCATAAGTATATACCTCTCAGCACCCTGGGCAACATCAAAACTGTCAACTGGCCAGGGATGGCTGTTGGCTCTCCAGCAAGTTAGAAGACAAAAGAACATAGTCTTCCAGGAAGGGTGGTGCTCACATGGTGGACAGAGAGAGAACCTGACTAGAAGGTGGACACTTTCAAGTCACTGGGTCCAGAAATCTGGACTGTGGGGCTCCAGTTGCTGCTAGGCTGTCAGCCCTGGCGATGCAGCCTGAAGTGGTGGAACACTTACAGATCAGTGCAACAGTGATGACACAGGTACTTGTGCCTAAAACAAGAGCATGGTCCTTACCGGAGACAGGCTTCTACCACACTAGCCAACGAGCGTTCTGACTGTCTTGGTACCAAGGAGGCTAATGTATGGCTGTCTGTCATAGCTAATGATAATGTCACAGCATCTCATGTGTTCTCTTGTGACTGTATAGTTCCATCTGTGAGGAGCAAGGTCGTGAACAGATGTCACATAGGAATGTGTAGGCTCCCACTGAAGACTTGACATGATACTTGGCCCTTTTTTCAATCAGTTTTTCATGGCTGTCTTTCTCAAAGTGTTTATTGATAGTTGTTCTTCATTCTGGTCTGTCCTTGCCTGTGTCTTAAAAGGTATCAATATTTATGCTGCATGAGTTGAGCTTCTGCTTAGGGGTGTCTTTGAAGCATTTATGTTGACCACCTTTCATGCATTCTCCAAGTTTCAGCTCACCATAGGGGACTTTTTGGGGGAGTCTATCATCAACCATTCTGGTACCATAACCTTCATTTAAGCTGAGTTTTGATCATCATTACCTCAATGCTGGTTATTTTTGCTCTTTCAAGGATGGATATCTTGTCAGCAGACCTTCAAGATAGAGCAAAGATAGTGCATATGACATTTTTCAAGTTGCTTGATGTGTCTGCAGTAAGCTTTCCACATTTCTCACCTTTATAAAAGAGATGCTATCACTGCTGCATTGTATATTATCAGTTTTGTTGACAGTTTGATGCTATGCTAGTTGAGTATCCTATAGCGAAGTCTTCTGAAAGCCTGGCTTGCCTTTTGTATTCTGTGTGATATTTCTTGATCCAGGGAACCATCACTTGAGATGGTACTGCCAAGTAATATAAAGTAATTGACTTTCTTTAGATTTGTACGATTAATGGTGGTGTTTGACTCAGTGGTAATGGTTGATGGAGATGGTTAAAGAGGACTTCAGAGTTTTCCAGCATGAGTTGAAACTGTTTAGTTGCCTCTGAGAACCTGCAGGTTAATACAGATATGACAGTGTTGGTTAGGGCCTCTATCGAAGCCAAGTGTATTTGGTGGGTACCTGCTCCAGTGCTCAGGGAACTTTTCCTAAATTTTGAGGCACCCTTAATATTCAACAGCTTGGTAGCCTTCTACAGCCTTGAAGACAGATCAGGGGAGGTGATCTTCACCTCTTCTCCTTTGAAGACCTGAACTCCAAGTCTGATCAGTCTCTGTGCTTCCCAGATAAGAAAGCCACAGGCCTGACTGACCCCGCAGCTAGTTTAGAAGTCAATGCCAGGGCACATTTTGATGACCTCCAGTCCCTCAAAGACCCAGATGCCTAGAACCCATGGTCAGAGTCCAGCCTCATCACCTGTTGCATGATGAAAGCCTTTAGGTGTGCTTCTCTCAAGCGGTGGGTCAGCTTTGAGAAGGACTTGCAGATTTCACAGTGTTCCAGGGCATGTCTCTTGACGAAGCAGAACAGATACCTTGTGTGTCCATCATTCAGAGGCATAACTGCCTCACAGAATGGAAAGTTCTTAAAGCCTAGGAACTTGCTGCGGTCAGCCATGGTGGCCAGTACCATTGGCAACTGCAGGGAAGAGAACCCCTCTCCCCACAAGGTCCCATAGGCCCTAAACCTAAACCGACACTACAATGCTGAAGTGGAGGTAAAATCCAAAGAGAGTTGCTTTGACATGTACCACAGGTGGTAAAAGGAACTTGAATGTGGTGAGGCAGCTCTGGAAGAAAGGAGGGATGGATGCACTGCCCTATTGGATACTGTTGATTGGAAAGTTCTCTGATGCATACACACTGGACATACACTCATCAACTGTGGAATATGTATACAGGCTAGCACTCGAGGAACGAATAACATTAACTCTGAGAAACTAAACAGACACTAGTAGTGGATTCATATGTATTTGGGGCCCTGTACCAGCCCAAGGACTAGAAAAGGCTATGGAACTGTTGTGTGCCTTACTACAGGTTGGGGTTGGTTTCTGTGATCCCTGACACAAGCATAATTCTCCCACTGTCTGTATTTTCTCAGGCTTTGTGTGTGTGCCAATGTTACAGAAAAGAGTGAGGGAAGAGGGGTAGAGAAAGAGAGCACATGCAAAAGGAGGATTAATTTTGCTCTCTATGTGTATATTTTTCAAAATAATTGCTTCCATGCTCTTTTTCAAAAATGCAAATTTATAAAACAGACCATCTCTTACAGGAAGCTGTATAACCACAAACTAGTGTATGCTCTTGATGGAGAAAAACTATCAATAAGGATATGGAATAAAAATTTTTTTAAAACCACCTAAGTCATTTACACATTTTTTAAAATTATAAAAAATACTTGCTAGTTAAAAGAATTGAATTGCAACTGTAGTGCAGTGGACAGAACACTCAACTGGGAGTTAGGAGGCCAAAATTCTATTCCTTGCTCTGACACTGACTAGTTCCATGACTTTGGGCAAATCACTTCACTATGCCTCTGTTTTCCCTCCCATGCTTAGTTTGTCTTGTCTAGAATCATAACTTTTCAAGCTAGAAGAGATCATTATGATAATCTAGTCTGACCTCCTCCATAATACAAGCCAAAGAATGTCACCCAATAATTTCTGCATCAAATCCACAATGTGTTTGAACTACATACAGCTTGTCTTTCAGAAAGATATCCAGTCTTGACTTAAAATCTGTAAGTGACTGAGAATCCTCCACATCCCTGAATAAGTTGTGCCAATGGTTAATTAACCTTGCTTTAAAAAGTTGGCACCTCAGTAATCTGAATTTGGCTAGCTTTAACTTCCCATCATTGGATCTCATTATGTATTTTTCTGCCAGAATGAGGGTTGGCAGAATGAAGCTGTAACAGGGTGGCTTGCCTTTGGGCTGAGGAGCTGGAGCCAAGCCAACCCTGATTACAGAATGAGCCCCACCTGCAGGGAATGAGACAGTTTCTGATAAAAAACAGAAGGTGGCTGCAGTAGGGGAGGAAGATTAGGAGACTGTGTGAGACTGAGAAAGGCTCTTACATAGAAGACCCTGAGACCAGAGGAATTGCTCCAGCTAGGCAGGGCTGAGCATAGCCTGCTAAGGCAAGAAGGACTCTGACCAGAGTGGGGGAGTTTGGGCTGTATCAGACTGTATAAGACTTTGTTTTTAACTTTGAACTTTAAGTTAATAAATCAGACCATAAGGCGAGCTGTAATGACTGGACTGGGAAAACCCTGCATGGAGTTTATTTGGGGATGCAAGAAGGGAGGTGAGGCGCTGTGTGAAAGGCTGCCCTAGGGACACGAGGAGGTGCTGTGAGACAGTCACTCCTCTAAAGTATCCTACAATATAGGAAACAGACTATAGCAAAGTGGTAAATAATTCAGAAAGTGTAGGTGGAACAATTGACTTTGTCTAGTTAAGGCTTAGAGCAAGGAAATAGGCAACAAAAGTCAATTCAATTAGGCAAAGATGTAAAGGGTGTATAAACAGATATGTAGGCATTTTAAAATATTTAAACAAATCTGGCAAGGAGGACTAGGAAATGTGAAATAGGATGACACAAAATAAAAGAATAATTAGAAGGACAAAAACTAAAATTATATTTCAGAGGATAGTTTAACTAGCAGCAAATAAGTCTTCAAGCCCATTCTCAGGTAATTACAGTTACAGTTGTTTGAGTTCTGGGATCTTCTATGTTCAGTTTTGGACCTGTGCAAAAAAAGCAATGCTAGATGGGCACTAATGATCATTTCTAAATTCAATGTGTTGTCGATCATCAAGAGTAGAAACTGATACTTTATACCAGAGGTTCTCAAACTGGGGGTTGGGACCCCTCAGGAGGTCACAAGGTTATTACATGGGGGGGTCGTGAGCTGTCAACCTCCACCAAATCCTGCTTTGCCTCCAGCATTTATAATGGTGTTAAATATATAAAAAAGTGTTTTTAACTTATAAGGGGGTAACACTCAGAGGCTTGCTATGTGAAAGGGGTCACCAGTAAAAAAAGTTTGAGAGCCACTGCTTTATACTCTTAGTATTTTAACATGGGGATTCTCTGCTTTCTAGAATGACCATGTAATTTGTTCTAGATAAATCCAAAATATTTGACCTTAAAAAAAAAAAAAAAAGTCTCATAATTCTGATGACCCTCTTGATTTTTAACAACCATTCTCTGGTGAACCATTAGAGACAGAAACCAATTCTTTATACCCCAATGAGTAACTTGGCATCCCAGCTTTCATATGGTATGGAACAGCATTTCTCAAACCTTTTCAGGTGGGCTACCCCTTATTCAAAGTAAAAAATATTTCATGAACTCTTTACATTTACTATATAAGGAAGAGTAAAAGATGTATCAAAGGAATAATTTGTGTATTATGAGAAGCTGACAGAGAATACTTCCTTGAAGAGCGTGGGGAGAGGGAACAAGATTTTCTCTTTCTTTAGTTTGCTATAAATTTTTAACACTTTTGTCTGAATCTTGCTATGAACAAAACTATTTTAATAAAAAGAAACAACTGCTATCTATCAGACATGTGACCTGCAGACCAATTCTATTCATACTATCTGTTTCAAGCAATTATAAAAGTTTCTTCACCACCACTGAGTTAGCAGCTAAGGTTCCTGATAGTGACTCAAAGGGACAAATACTGCAGAAACTGTTGATTCAGCAGGGAGACGGGTGACCTGGCAGTACCAATAGGCCTGGAAAAATCTGTTTATATTAGAGGAACCACCTCCTCTCATTTGAAATAAATCAGCATATGTACATTGAGAGGGAATCTTCAATCCAGAATACTATCCATCATATAATGGAAAATATACCATTTTTGACTTAAATGATTTTGACAATCCTGGGTCAAGGGATGAAAGAAGGGGGGGGGGGGGGGAATGTTACATGAGCCCTATAAAAGGTTTTTTTNGGTTATTCTTTTTTTATTAAGATTCCAATGCAGCAATCTTCACAGAAAGGATAGGGAGTTCCCAGTAGAAACAGTTTACAGAATTTTACAATTTTAAACTATATATCCTAATGTTTTTTACCTAGATATGTTCTTCTGAAACATTATTCTGTTTTCAGTGAGATGTGATATTTTTTATTGCAAACAATATCTTAAAATTGTTAGTTAATATTATACAGAGCAATGTAAAATGGTGATCAGAAATAGGCAGTGATCATCACAGTGCATGTTTGCACTTGGAAATATTCTTACCTTGTTGTGGCTATCTTTTCTCCTTTTTTCCAATCCCAAAATACAATGGTGTGATTATCATCTAACCCAATAGATGTCAAAAACTTCCCATCAGCTGTACAAAAATAATATACACTATCAAAGGTGATACTTCATTAACAGCTTGTACAACACAACAAATATACTGCAAATTGAATTTCAAAGCAGTGATAACATTACAAACAGAATGTTTTATGGTGGGCAACAAATACATAGTCCAGTACTTTTACACTGAAAGTACTTTTACAATTCCTGATCCGCTGACATGGCCCAAAAGGCCTTGAACGCAGCAGAAGGGTACAGTTGTATTGTGTCGGGTTGAGGTTAGGATTTGAGAAAATGTGCAAGGGTCTATACAGCTATAGGGAGAAACCATTCATTCTACCATGGAGAGCAGGTTTAAGAGCACACCAGCTGCAAGTCTTGTGTGTAACTATTTGATCCATTGGCTGATTGACCACCATGAAAAGGGATATAGGAGGAAAGAATGGTTACTTACCCTATAGTAACTGTGGTCATAGGCCCGACTTCTCCTCTGCCCGGTGGGTGTTCGACACCCCCTGGCCCCGCCCCTACACCACCCTTGTCCTGCCCCCATTCCGCCCCTTCCCCAAAGTCCCCGCCCCACCCTGCCTTTTCCCACCCAGCCCCACCCCATTCCTCCCCCTTCCCCCAAGTCCCCGCTCCTGCCCCACCGCGTCCCTGGTCCTCCCCCACCCTCCCGGAAAGTCCTAAGCGCCACCAAACAGCTGTTAGGCGACAAGGGGTTGGGAAGCACTGGGAGGGAGGGGAAGGAGCAGGGACATGGCGTGCTCGGGGGGGGGAGAGGGAGCAAGATTTTCTCTTGCTCCCTGTACCAGGGAATAATGGGAAGTAAATGTATTACAGAGTTACAGGTTTCACCCTGCATATTTCAGATATTAGTATATTACCCAAGCAAGCGGAAGAGACTGCCTGAGCCTTAGTGGAATGGGTTCTAACGTAACTTGGATGATACTTCTTAGCTATCTGATAGCAATTCTTAATACAATCTGAAACCCATTTAGATAACCTCTGGGTGGAAATAGGTTGCCCTGTAACCTTTTTTGTGAAAGCCACAAACAGTCTGGGAGAGGATCTAAATTACTTCCAAATAAAAGGATAAAGCCTCACCAAGTCTAGGGTATGAAGTTTTGTTTTGCCTGGGCTGGAATGAGGTTTGGGGGAAAAACTAGTAGGTAGATAGTCCTGGGGCCGGTTTTGTTCAATATCTTCATTAATGATCTGGAGGATGGCGTGGACTGCACTCTCAGCAAATTTGCAGATGACACTAAACTGGGAGGAGTGGTAGATACGCTGGAGGGTAGGGATAGGATACAGAGGGACCTAGACAAATTAGAGGATTGGGCCAAAAGAAACCTGATGAGGTTCAACAAGGACAAGTGCAGAGTCCTGCACTTAGGACGGAAGAATCCCATGCACTGTTACAGACTAGGGACCGAGTGGCTAGGCAGCAGTTCTGCAGAAAAGGACCTAGGGGTTACGGTGGACGAGAAGCTGGATATGAGTCAACAGTGTGCCCTTGTTGCCAAGAAGGCTAACGGCATTTTGGGCTGTATAAGTAGGGGCATTGCCAGCAGATCGAGGGACGTGATCGTTCCCCTCTATTCGACATTGGTGAGGCCTCACCTGGAGTACTGTGTCCAGTTTTGGGCCCCACACTACAAGAAGGATGTGGAAAAATTGGAAAGAGTCCAGCGGAGGGCAACAAAAATGATTAGGGGGCTGGAGCACATGAGTTATGAGGAGAGGCTGAGGGAACTGGGATTGTTTAGTCTGCAGAAGAGAAGAATGAGGGGGGATTTGATAGCTGCTTTCAACTACCTGAAAGGGGGTTCCAAAGAGGATGGATCTAGACTGTTCTCAGTGGTAGCAGATGACAGAACAAGGATTAACGGTCTCAAGTTGCAGTGGGGGAGGTTTAGGTTGGATATTAGGAAAAACTTTTTCACTAGGAGGGTGGTGAAGCACTGGAATGGGTTACCTAGGGAGGTGGTGGAATCTCCTTCCTTAGAGGTTTTTAAGGTCAGGCTTGACAAAGCCCTGGCTGGGATAATTTAGTTGGGATTAGGTCCTGCTTTGAGCAGGGGGTTGGACTAGATGACCTCTTGAGGTCCCTTCCAACCCTGATATTCTATGATTCTATGATTCTAAGGAACTGAGGGTGGGGGAACAGTGCCTCTTATACCGCACCATAGAGGCACCACTCCAGGCGTCGCTAGGGGCGCTTCCCTACGGGTACTGGTAGGGGAAAAACTTCCTGCACCGGTGCACGTGGCGAGCACGCACATCTATTGTGGAATGGACATGAGCAACACATCTCGAAGAACACCAGTTACGGAAAAGGTAACTGTCTTTTCTTCTTGTTTGTTACCCAGGCTCCTCGCAGTGGTGTATAGGCAATTCAAGAATTTCTTCTCTTTATGTTCTTTGGTTCCTTGATTCATTTTGTTCACAACATCTCAATTTTGTGCTGAGTTCTCATATATTCCCTCTTCCCTGTTGAAGCTGTTCCGCTTTGAATAAATAATTAGTCACTGAGAGAGGGAATGACTCTCTAGGCTGGTGGTTAGATTACTCCGATAGGCTGCGGGAGACTTATGGTCCAGTCCCCCTACTCCAGTGGCTTGAATGATTTAATCCAAAGTGCAGCAGCTTCAACAGGAGAGACTGAGCGAGACCCACATCAGAACGTCCTATAGCTCTTCATTCACAGAATAAGAAACCTGAGCACCAATTCAGGTTTTGTGAATTTCTAGGTGCTTAAAAGTTAGGTATGGTTGTGCACAGCATCACAGTGCATAAATGCCTTTGTGAATCTCACCCTCTGTCCCTCAGGTCCCCAGCTGTCAAATGGAAGAATAGTACCGCCCTATCTCACAGGGATGCTGTGAGGTAAAAATACATTTTAAAAGACTGTGAAGTCCTCAGATACTATTGTAATGAGTATCAGAGGGGTAGCCTCGATCTGCTGGCAATGCCCCTACTTATACATCCCAAAATGCCGTCAGCCTTCTTGGCAACAAGGGCACACTGTTGACTCATATCCAGCTTCTCGTCCACTGTAACCCCTAGGTCCTTTTCTGCAGAACTGCTGCCTGGCCATTCGCTCCCTAGTCTGTAGCAGTGCATGGGATTCTTCCGTCCTAAGTGCCGGACTCTGCACCTGTCCTTGTTGAACCTCATCATATTTCTTTTGGCCCAATTCTCTAATTTGTCTATGTCCCTCTGTATCCTATCCCTACCCTCCAGCGTATCTACCACTCCTCCCAGTTTAGTGTCATCTGCAAACTTGCTGAGGGTGCAGTCCACGCCATCCTCCAGATCATTAATGAAGATATTAAACAAAACTAGCCCCAGGACCGACTCTTGGGGCAGTCCGCTTGATACCGGCTGCCAACTAGACATGGAGCCATTGATCACTACCCATTGAGCCCGACGATTTAGCCAGCTTTCTATGCACCTTATAGTCCATTCATCCAGCCCATACGTCTTTAACTTGCTGGCAAGAATACTGTGGGAGACCGTATCAAAAGCTTTGCTAAAGTCAAGGAATAACATGTCCACTGCTTTTCCCTCATTCACAGAGCCAGTTATCTCGTCATAGAAGGCAAATAGTTAGTCAGGCATGACTTGCCCTTGGTGAATCCATGCTGACTGTTCCTGATCACTTTCTTCTCCGCTAAGTGCTTCAGAATTGATTCCTTGAGGACCTGCTCCATGAGTTTTCCAGGGACTGAGGGGAGGCTGACTGGCCTGTAGTTCCCTGGATCTTCCTTCTTCCCTTTTTTAAAGATGGGCACTACATTAGCCTTTTTCCAGTCATCCAAGACCTCCCCCGCTTGCCATGAGTTTTCAAAGATAATGGCCAATGGCTCTGCAATCACATCCGTCAACTCCATTAGCACCCTTAGATGCAGCGCAGCTGGCCCCATGGACTTGTGCTCGTCCAGCTTTTCTAAATAGTCCTGAACCAGTTCTTTCTCCACAGAGGGCTGGTTACCTGCTCCCCATGTGCTGTGCTGCCCAGTGCAGTAGTCTGGGAGCTGACCTTGTTCGTGAAGACAGAGGCAAAAAAAGCATTGAGTACATGAGCTTTTTCCACATCCTCTGTCACTAGGTTGCCTCCCTCATTCAGTAAGGGGCCCACACTTTCCTTGACCTTCTTCTTGTTGTTAACATACCTGAAGAAACCCTTCTTGTTACTCTTAACATCTCTTGCTAGCTGCAACTCCAAGTGTGATTTGGCCTTCCTGATTCACTCCTGCATACCTGAAGCAATATTTTTATACTCCTCCCCGGTCATTTGTCCAATCTTCCACTTCTTGTAAGCTTCTTTTTTGTGTTTAAGATCAGCAAGGATTTCACTGTTAAGCCAAGCTGGTCGCCTGCCATATTTACTATTCTTTCTACACATTGGGATGGTTTGTTCCTGCAACCTCAATAAGGATTCTTTAAAACACAGCCAGCTCTCCTGGACTCCTTTCCCCCTCATGTTATTCTCCCAGGGGATCCTGCCCATCAGTTCCCTGAGGGGGTCAAAGTCTGCTTTTCTGAAGTCCAGGGTCCGTATTCTGCTGCTCTCCTTTCTTCCTTGTGTCAGGATCCTGAACTCGACCATCTCATGGTCACTGCCTCCCAGGTTCCCATCCACTTTTGCTTCCCCTACCAATTCTTCCCTGTTTGTGAGCAGCAGGTCAAGAAGAGCTCTGCCCCTAGTTGGTTCCTCCAGCACTTGCACCAGGAAATTGTCCCCTACACTTTCCAAAAACTTCCTGGATTGCCTGTGCACCGCTGTATTGCTCTCCCAGCAGATATCAGGGTGATTGAAGTCTCCCATGAGAACCAGGGCCTGTGATCTAGTAACTTCTGTTAGTTGCCAGAAGAAAGCCTCGTCCACCTCATCCCCCTGGTCTGGTGGTCTATAGCAGACTCCCACCATGACATCACCCTTGTTGCTCACACTTCTAAACTGAATCCAGAGACTCTCAGGTTTTTCTGCAGTTTCATACCGGAGCTCTGAGCAGTCATACTGCTCTCTTACATACAATGCAACTCCCCCACCTTTTCTCCCTGCCTGTCCTTCCTGAACAGTTTATATCCATCCATGACAGTACTCCAGTCATGTGAGTTATCCCACCAAGTCTCTGTTATTCCAATCACATAATTCCTTGACTGTGCCAGGACTTCCAGTTTTCCCTGCTTGTATCCCAGGCTTCTTGCATTTGTGTATTGCCAGACAACTCCGACAGAGGGGAAGGAGGGCGGGATGTGGAATGAACATGAGCAACACATCTCGAAGAACACTAGTTACGGAAAAGGTAACTGTCTTTTCTTCTTCGAGTGATTGCTCATGTGCATTCCACAATAGGTGATTCCAAGCTATATCTGTTGGAGGTGGGTAGAAGTTCAGAGACTCTCGGGATGGAGTACAGCCCTGCCGAACCCGGCATCCTCTCTGGTTTGGGAGACGATAGCATAATGCTAGGTGAACGTGTGAACTGAAGACCATGTGGCAGCCCTACAAATGTCCTGAATGGGAACATGGGCTAAAAAGGCAGCCGACGAGGCTTGCGCTCTAGTCGAGTGTGCCCTCACAATTGGCCGCGGGGGGACTCCCTCCAGGTCGTAACAGGTACGAATACATGAGGTGATCCAGTTGGAGAGCTGCTGAGTGGAGATCGGCCGACCTCTCATGCGTTCAGCCGAGGCTATGAATAGCTGCAAGGACTTCCTGAACAGCTTAGTACGTTCCAGGTAAAAAGCCACAGCCCGTCTCACATCTAGCATGTGGAGGTGGTGCTCCTCACTGGACACGTGGGGCTTGGGACAGAGCCCCGGCAGGAAGATGTCCTGACCCATGTGGTAGGTGGAGACCACCTTGGGGAGGAACGAAGGATGCGGTTGGAGCTGGACCTTATCCTTGTGGAACACCGTGTACAGGGGCTCGGAGGTCAGGGTCCTGAGCTCCGTACCCGTCTAGCTGACGTGATCACCACCAGGAAGGCTACCTTCCACGAGAGGTGCGACCAGGAGCATGTGGTTAGCGGCTCAAATGGGGAACCCATCAACCAGGCCAGCACCAAGTTCAGGTCCCACTGCGGGACTGGGGGCCTAACATACGGGAAAAGACAATCCAATCCCTGGAGGAATCGGCCAGTCATAGCATGGGAGAATACCGTGTGGCCCTGCACTGGTGGGTGGAAGGCCGATATGGCCGCCAAGTGCACCTTGACGCTAGGCCCTGGGCTCTAAGGTGAAGGAGGTAGTCTAAAATGAGCTGGATCGGAGGAGCCATGGGTTACACGCCCCGATCAGCTGCCCACCGGGAAAACCGAGACCACTTTGCCAGGTAGGCCTGACGTGTGGAGGGCTGTCTGCTTTCCAGGAGGATGCGCTGAACCCCTTCTGAGCACGTCCTTTCCTCCCGACCTAACAATTGAGCAGCCATGCCATATGGTGGAGTGCCGCTAGGTTGGGGTAGAGGAGTTGGCCCTGGTCCTGGGAGAGCGGGATGGTAACGGTCACGGCGGGGCTACTGCCAGGCTCGTGAGAGTCCCGTACCAATGTCCGTTTTTATCTTCTCCAAGACCTTGCCGATCAGCGGGATTGGGGGGAAGGCATAGAAAAGCTGGCCCGACCAGGATAGGAGGAAGGCATCGGAGAACAGAAGCGGGGACACCAGCGGTTCTGCCATGTCACGAACAGGTCCACCTGGGGAGTGCCCCACTTTTGGAAAATCCTGTGCACCACCTCTGGGTGTAGTGACCACTTGTGCTGAGAGGAGAAGTCTCGGCTCAGGTGATCTGCCCGCGAGTTCCGGGCGCCCGGTAAGTGGTGGGCTTGTAGCCAAATATTGTGGGCTATACAGAAGTCCCACAGCCTGAGGGCTTCCTGGCAGAGGGTAGAGGAGCGGGCCCTGCCTTGCCTGTTGATGTAAAACATTGAGGCCGTGTTGTCCATGAGAATCCTGACCACTCTGCCCTCCAGGTGCAAGCAGAAGGCCACGCATGCCGGATGGACCGCCCTGAGCTCCTTGACGTTTATATGCAGGGTAAGGTTCTGTGCGGACCACTGACCTTGGGTCTGAACGTTCCCCACATGGGCTCCCCATCCCAGGTCCGACACATCGGACACCAGCTCCACTGATGGGGGCCTGCCCCTGAATGGGACCCCGTGGAGCATGCTCCCCGGGGAGGACCACCATTGTAGGGAGGTGATCACCAGTTCGGGCACAGTGAGGACTTTGTCCATCCTGTCTCTGGACTGGGAGAAGACCGAGGCCAACCAGAGCTGGAGGGGCCTCATCCTGAGTCTGGCGTGGTGAACCACATATGTGCACGCCGACATGTGACCCAGGAGCTGGAGGCATGCTCTGACTGTGGTCACGGGAAACCTTGTGACTGTGTCGATGAGCCCTTTTAGGGTCTCGAATCTGTCCGGTGGGAGGGAGGCCCTGGCCGATGTCGCATCGAGGACTGTCCCAATAAACTCTATGCACTGCACAGGACTAACGTGGACTTGGTGTCATTTACCAACAGGCCTAGAGTGGCGCACGTGGACAGGAGGAGCACCATGTGATCCCACACCTGCAACCTGGAGCTGCCCTTGACCAGCCAGTCGTCTAGAGAGGGGAAGATCTGAACCCCATGATGTCTGAGGTAGGCTGCCCACCACAGACATGCACTTTGTGAATACACTGGGAGCAGTGGACAGGCCAAACAGGAGGACCGTAAATTGGTAGTGTTCCTGCTCAACTGTGAAACAGAGGAAACGTCTGTGCCCCTCGAATATATGAATGTGGAAGTACGTGTCCTGCAGATCGAGGGAGACGTACCAGTCCCCAGGATCCAGGGAGGGGATGATGGAGGCCAGAGAGACCATGCAAAACTTGAGCTTTACCATGTACTGGTTCAGGCCTCGCAGGTCCAGGATGGGCCTGAGTCCCCCTTTGGCCTTCCGGATTAGGAAGTAGCGGGAGTAGAAACCCTTGTGTCTGAACTCCGCTGGCACCACTTCCACTGCTCCTAGACCAAGGAGCCGCCCCACCTCCTGCTTGAGCAGGGCCTCGTGAGAGGGGTCCCCCAGGAGGGACGGGGGCGGTGGGTGGATGGGCGGGGTAGAGGTAAACTGGAGGGTGTAGCCTCAGGAGATAGTGTTGAGGACCCATCAGTCCGAGGTCAGCGGTGACCACTCCGGGAGAAAAGCACACAACCAGTTGGAGAAGGAAAGCTTTATTGCGGGTGGATCCCTGGTATGAACTGGTAAGTCGCCTCCAGGCGTCCCATCAAAACTGACGTTTTCCCGCCTGTTTGCCCTTGGAAGGCCCAGGTTGGAGGGCAGACCAGGACTGCCTCTGCGGGCGTTTCTTATAGTCCCTTGACTTTTTATAAGGAGGCTCATATTTAGAGTGGCCTGGGTGGGAGCCTGCTGTGGCTTAAACTTGGTCCTGGCCGGAGCCGGGACACAGGCCCCGTCTACACTACCCGCCGAAATCGGCGGGTAGCCATCGAAGTATCGGGGAGCGAATTATCGCGTCTTGTCTGGACGCGATAAATCCATCCTCGAACGCGCTACTTCGAACTCCGGTACTCCTGCAGGGCGAGCGGAGTGACCGGAGTCGACGTGGGAGCCGCGAACTTCGATCGCGGCGCCGCGCGGACGCGAGGTAAGCGCGCCAAATTCGAACTAAGGTACTTCGACTTCAGCTACGCGAATAGCGTAGCTGAAGTCGAAGTACCTTAGTTCGATCCCGCCCCTAGTGTGGACCAGCCCACAGAGGCCAAGGGTCTTAAGCATTGTGCAGGAATCTTTCAGGCCGTGCAATTTCACATCTGTCTGTTCAGCAAACAGGGCCTTGCCATCGAATGGAAGGTCCTGTAAGGAGTTCTGTGCCTCGCTGGACAGCCCAGACAGCAGGAGCCATGATGCCCTCCTCATGGACACCGCGGAGGCCATAGACTTTGCAGCCGTATCCACGGCATCCAACAGTGCCTGAAGGGTTGCCCTGGCAGCCGCTGTACCCTCCTCCACCAAAGCCTTGAACTCCTTCTTGTCATGCTCTTGGAGGGAGTCCTCGAATTTGGGCAGAGAGCCCCACAAATTGAACTCAGACCTCCCCGGGAGGGCTTGGTGGTTTGCCACCCTTAACTGGAAACTTGAGGGCAAATAAACCTTTCTCCCAAACAGGTCCAGCCTCCTTGAGTCTTTATTTTTTGGAGTAGGGACTGTTTGGCCCTGCCTCTCCCTGTGGTTGACCGACTTGACCACCAGGGAGTTGGGGGCAGGGTGGGTGTACAGGTATTCATGCCCCTTGGCGGGCACAAAGTACTTCCGTTCTGCCCTCTTAGAAATGGGGGGCAAGGAAGCCAGAGTTTGCCACAAGGTATTCAAAATCTTTGCCACCCCTTCATGGAGTGGGAGGGCCACCCTGCCCAGTGCCGAGGCTGAGAGGACATTGAAGAGGGAGTCCGAGGGCTCCTCCACCTCCTCGGCTTGAAGGTTGAGGCTTGATGCCACCCTTTTCAACAGTTCCTGGTGGGCCTTAGAGTCCTCCTGCGGAACAGGTGGAGGCGGGGCCGTAATCGCCTCATCGGGGAGGATGAGGATGGGGGTGTGGTACTCTGTGTACCCACCGGTGCCGGAGGTCCCACCACTTGGTCGCCTTCCGGGCGCGGAACTGGAGATGAACACCCCACTGACTCCTTCCTGGGAGGCTGAGGCTCCGGCCACCGAGAGAGCCACCACCGGGGGCTGCATCGGGGGCCATGGGGCCCACTGGTACCACGGTGCTGGCCAAGGAGCCTGGTGCCACTGCACCTGCTGTGGCACCGGCAGAGCAGGCTGTTCAGCCTGACTAGCCTGGCCCATCGACTGACGACTATGAAGGGAGGCCAGGCTGGCGTACGACCTGCCGCTGTCCCAGGACCGGGAGGAGCGGTTGCATCGGGAACGGTGCCGACCACGAGACCGTGATCCCGGCATGGAGGAGCGGGAGTACCGCCGGTAGCAGCTGCTCCACGATCGGCTCTGATGGGCAGATCCACGACGACAAGGTGCCGGCAATTGATACCTAGGACTGCGGGAGTGGTGCTGCAGTGGGGTCTTGGAGCGAGACAAAGAAGGGGGAACGGCGTAGCCTCTTGGAGACGAGGACCTCCAGTGCCATCTGTCCCGGTCTCGATGGGGCACGCTCTCCTCGCGAGGTCTACGGTCCCTCGAGGCAGAGTGGTGCCTGGAACCCATGCCAGTCGGTACCCAGCCAGACAACCTGGTGGGGGTCGATAGGGACCGGCGTGGCCTGCGCACGGAGCGGTCGCTGAACGGCGAACGGCGTCGGGAACATTCCCTAGACCGCGAACAGTACTGACCAGGCGGCAACTGCGGAGATCCAAGCAGTGGCTTGCCTCTGGACCGGGAAACCAATGGTGGCAGAGATATAACGTCCCGGGCCGCTTGCAGGGCCTCCGGCGTGGAGGGTACCTGGACGTCCGGGGCTAATGGGGAAGCAAACGGACATGATGAAGCGTCTGTTGGGGGAGGAAACGGACATGATGAAGTATCTGTTGGAGCTGCAGGAAAGCCAACAAGAGCACAGACCCCCGCTGCATCCACTGTATAACTGCCTACCCTCCTCCCCATGTTCCATATCCTCCTCACCCAGACGCCCAAGAACGCGGGCGGGGAGGCTCCAGGCACCCAGCCACTCCACTCCAGAGGATGGCCCAAGCAACAGAAGGCTGTCATTCAAACAGTTTGATTTTTAGTGTGGCTACAATAAGCAATGTGGCCTTGTCCTTCCCTCCTCTCCCACCCCACCCGGGCTACCTTGTCCGTTATCTCATTTTTTTTAAACTAATAAAGAAAGAATGCATGGTTTCAAAACAATAGTTACTTTATTTCAAAGGGGGGAGGGTGGTTGGCTTACAGGGAATTAAAATCAACAAAGGGGGCGGGTTTGCATCAAGGAGAAACACACACAACTGTCACACCGAAGCCTGGCCAGTCATGAAACTGGTTTTCAAAGCCTCTCTGATGTACAGCGCGCCTTGCTGTGCTCTTCTAATCACCCTGGTGTCTGGCTGCTCAAAATCGGATGCCAGGCGATTTGCCTCAACCTCCCACCCCACCATAAACATCTCCGTCTTACTCTCACAGATATTATGGAGCACATGGCAAGCAGCAATAACAATGGGAATGTTGGTTGTGCTGAGGTCTGACCAACAGCGCCAGCGAGCTTTTAAGCGTCCAAAGGCACATTCTACCACGATTCTGCACTTGCTCAGCCTACAGTTGAACTGCTCCTTACTACTGTCCAGGCTTCATGAGCGGATCCCCCGAGCTCGTCGCTGGGGAGCAGGAGAGCAGAGTTGCAGGGGAAGTGATGGAGCCATACACCATGCCCTGGAGGTTGCTAGGAGCCGGGCAGGGAAGACGTTCCCAGAACCCCCGGCCAAGCTACATGTCCGACGAGGATGGTTACTGGTCCTACTGCACCGTCTGCTGCAGCAGCACCCAGGAGGACCAGTACGGATCCCCCAAGCTTGTCGCTGGGGAGCAGGAGAGCAGGAGAGCAGAGTTGCAACGGAAGCGGTGGATGACGACGGTTAGCAGTCCTACTGCACCGTCTGCTGCGAAGGCAAGGAGCTGCTGCTGTGTAGCAATGCCAGCTGCTGCTGGTGCTTCTGTGTCGAATGCTTGGAGGTCCAGGTAAGACAAGGTGCCTCGGCCAAGGCAAAAGAGCAAGAGCCCTGGAGCTGTTACATGTGTCAACCACAGAAGTGCTATGGGGTGTTACAGCGCCGACCAGACTGGAATGTACAGCTGCAAGACTTCTTCACCAGCGACAAAGGACAGGAGTATGATGCACCTAAAATCTAAAAAGGCCCGCACATTTCCCAGAGTCACTACCCTTGATAACAGAACATCAATGATTGCATTGGCTACTTGGATCACAGCAGCCCCCACAGTAGACTTGCCCACAACAGCAGTGGTGACGGCGAGCTGAGCGGGCTCCATGCTTGCCGTTGTATGGTGTCTGCACGGGTAACCCGGGAAAAAAGGCGCGAAACGATTGTCTGCCGTTGCTTTCACGAAGGGAGGGGTGACTGACGACATGTACCCAAAACCACCCACGACAATGTTTTTGCCCCATCAGGCTTTGGGAGCTTAACCCAGAATTCCAATGGGCGGCGGAGACTGCGGGAACTGTGGGATAGCTACCCACAGTGCACCGCTCCGTAAGTTGATTCTAGCCATGGTAGTGAGGACGCACTCCGCCGACTTA
Source organism: Platysternon megacephalum (assembly GCA_003942145.1). Classification (NCBI taxonomy): domain Eukaryota; kingdom Metazoa; phylum Chordata; order Testudines; family Platysternidae; genus Platysternon; species Platysternon megacephalum. The sequence continues at coordinate 466,746 of QXTE01000133.1, forward strand.
ATGCACTTAGTGTGGACATATGCAATTGACTGTATAAAATCGATTTCTAAAAATCGACTTCTATAAAATTGACCTAATTTCGTAGTGTAGACATACCCATGTAGTGATAGAGACCCTGCTCTGAATTCATTCTAGTTTGTTAAGTTAGGCATTAGTTACATTTTACTTTTATTTTTCTTGTAACCAATTCTGACTTTGATGCCTCATTACTTAAATTCACTTAAAATCTTTCTTTGTAGTTAATAAACTTGTAGCATTGTTTTATCTAAACCACTGTGTTTGGAAGTGTTTAGGAGACTCCATTTGGGATAACAGGTTTGGTGCATATCATTTTCTATTAATAAAATGACAGACTTTATATGAGCTTGTATTGTCCAGGAGAGAGCTGGGCAGTACAAGATGTATATTTCTGGGGAAAGTCTGGAACTGGTAGTTTGCGGGTGCTGTTCTGCAGTGTAATTCAAGAGTGACTGAAAGCACTCATACAATATAACTAGGAGTAACTTACATGCTGGTGGCTGTGTATGAGCAGACCAGGAGTGGTAGCTCTCATAGTGAAGCAATATAGAAGGTAACCCAGGTTAGAAAGTTGAGGTGACACAGCTGTTCATCAGTCCAGCTTGTACCCTGAGTATGTCAGAGTGGCAAATCCCTGTTAATATCCCTTCTCATCATGTAGAGGGGTTACTTGAACTGGAGGTCTCCCACATTCCAGGTGAGTATTCTAACCATTGGGCTCCCCCTGCAGCTATTTTATGTGGCATTAGGCATACTCAGAGCACGCCTATCAGACTGGACCCCACAGGTAAGAGTTATATGGAGGAATGCCTTTCTTCCCCCAGTTCATGCATTGCTCTGGGGCTTAGGCGTCCAGATGCCTGGAACAAAGCAGCAGTGCACTTGCCCAGAGGCAGAAACATAGGTGCCTAGAGAACTTTTACTGAAAAAGCTTAGGTGCTGAGTGATTTAAGGTGCCTACAGGGTTTGGTCGCAGTTGAGGGGGTGGAGGTGTGTGGCACCTAAATTCCTTTGTGAATCTAGCCCAGAGAGACTATGTGTCTTGCCCAAGGTCACACAAGAAGTCCGTGGTAGAGCAAGGAAACTGAAACCCAGGATGGTGCCCTAACACTGTCTCATCCTTCCTCTTTTTAACTAATATGACTTTAAATAGGATTTTGCATCTAATGTGGACAGGGCAAGTTGTATTTAAGATCATGGTAGTTGGTCATGGTAAACTTGAGAGTGACCATGATCAGCTAATATACTTTTAGCACAACTTGCCTTATCCACACAAGGTGCAAAATCTTGTTTAAAATCAAGTTAGCTAATGTGATTTAAAACACTACCTATTTTTCTAGTCTTAACATGTCCAATGGTAGCAAACTGTCAGGATTACGGAGACCAAAAATAATGCTTAAAATATTAAACTCATGAAAAGGTTTAAATGTAATTTCATAAGCTTACATTTAACTAATTATTATGGTGGGCAAATTAAGAACAAATTCTGATCTAAGTAACAGTGACATAATCTGGAGTAACTACACTGACTTCAGTGGAATTACTCCAGATGTAAACAGCTGTAACTCAGATTATAATTTCTATTTTAGCATTAGATAGCACTTTCATCTTCAAGGCACTTTATAAACAGCTGACCTTCACAATACTACTCTGAGATACAGAATTCCCATTGTTACTAAAATGGTAGTTCTGAAAACAGATCAAAGAGAGGATACTAGACCAAATGAGTAAGATTTTGTGAAAGGTTATGAACTGTAAAAATAAAAAGCATTTTCAAGGACTTTTTATGTACAGTTGTTATTTCACTCCATCCCTTTCAGCAGGTACCTGAGCGTGTGCTTACCTTTAAGCGTTTGAGTAGTCCCATCAACAATGGGGACTATTCACATGCTAAATAACTTCCTGAATCAGCGCCTTAATTTCCCCAAAATGATGCCATTAATTTGCATGTACATATACTGTATACAACTGCTCAGAACTGTAAGCCACTGTGTTATCCCTCTGCCTCAGAAAGAGTGAGCACCACTGGAGATTAGACTGTGTCAGCTCCTTGCCATACCAGACTGTTCACCTCACTAGTAAACTCAAGACTCTGCCAGTCTTAACCTTGCCTTGCAGGTTACAATCAGTGAATCCCAGTTCCCGAGTTCCCCAGAGATGTCTCTCTGCAGTGTCCAGTCCCTCTGACAGGACTCACTCACAGAAATTAAGTTCACTGCCTCCAAAGAAACAATGAGGAGTTCGGTGGCACCTTAAAGATGAACAGATTTATTTGGGCATAAGCTTTCGTGGGTAAAAAACCCACTTCTTCAGATGCATGGAGTGAAAATTATAGATACAGGCATAAATATATATTGACACATGAAGAGAAGGGATTTACCTTACAAGTGGAGAACCAATGTTGAAGGCCAATTTAGGCAGGGTGGATGTTGTCCACTCCCAATAATTGATGAGGAGGTGTCAATACCAACAGAGGGAAAATTGCTTTTGTAGTGAGCCAGCCACTACCAGAACAGGTCGTATTATGAACAGGAGGCTGCCAGACAGCTCTCCAACACCACATTCTACAGGCCACTATCCTCCGATCCCACTGAGGAGTACCAAAAGAAACTACACCATCTGCTCAAGAAACTCCCTGCTACAGCATGGGAACAAATATACACAGACACACCCCTAGAGCCCCGACCAGGGGTATTCTATCTGCTACCCAAGATCCATAAACCTGGAAATCCTGGACACCCCATCATCTCAAGCATTGGCACTCTTACAGCAGGATTATCTGGCTATCTGGACTCTCTCCTCAGCACTCCTAGCTATCTTCGAGACACCACTGACTTCCTGAGAAAACTACAATGCATTGGTGATCTTCCTGAAAACACCATCCTGGCCACCATGAATATAGAAGCTCTTTACACCAATATTCCACACGAGGATGGACTACAAGCTGTCAGGAACAGTATCCCTGATGAGACCACAGCACAACTGGTGGCTGAGCTTTATGACTTTGTCCTCACCCACAACCATTTCAGATTTGGGGACAACTTATACCGTCAAATCAGCAGCACTGCTATGGGTACCCACATGGCCCCACAGTATGACAACATTTTTATGGCTGACTTAGAACAACGCTTCCTCGGCTCTCGTCCCCTAGTGCCCCTCCTCTACATTGATGACATCTTCATCATATGGACCCACGGGAAGGAGGCCCTTGAAGAATTCCACCTGGATTTCAACAATTTCTACCCCACCATCAACCTCAGGTGGACCAGTCCACACAAGAGATCCACTTACTGGACACTACAGTGCAAATAAGTGATGGTCACATAAACATCACCCTATACCGGAAACCTACTAACCGCTATACTTACCTACATGCCTCCAGCTTTCATCCAGGACACATCACACGATCCATTGTCTACAGCCAAGCCCTAAGATACAACTGCATTTGCTCCAATCCCTCAAACAGAGACAAGCACCTACAAGATCTCTATCAAGCATTCTTAAAACTACAATACCCACCTGGGGAAGTGAGGGAACAGTCTGACAGAGCGAGACGGGTACCCAGAAGTCACCTACTACAGGACAGGCCCTACAAGGAAAATAACAGAACACCACTGGCCATCATGTATAGCCCCCAGCTAAAACCTCTCCAGTGCATCAACAACGATCTACAACCTATCCTGGAAAATGATCCCCAACTCTCATAGGCCTTGGTAGGCAGGATAACTAGACTGACTTTTTGCTTCCCCTTATATTTTCCAAAACCACGTATCTTTGTCTCAAGAGCCAGGAAGACTTCCTAGTGGTGCAGACTCGTACCACTGGTGAGCTCACTAGCTCTTTCCTCTGTTGTTTGTTAGCTTGATTGCTTTGTTTACCTTATATGTAAATGTACTTTCATTGTCCTCTGCCTGTAATCAAGCTGGTCAGACAGGTAAATCCACGTTCCTTTTGTCTAGGGCAGGCCTGGTTTATGCACTGCCTCCCAAACACATTTTAAGACTATACTTCCAGTATACATATATAACTCTGTACACAATCCGTACATATATCATGCAATGATTTTCAGGATCAGCATGTCACCAGTTTACATACGATGCCTTACATGACACCTTTTAAATACATACATGACAACAGTGTGTTGGGAGTAGTGAGTGTGTCAGGCCTGATATGAGTTACAGTACATTGGGCCCTCTGCCAGTTAGCAGTTAGGGTCACACAGCTCTACAGGGTGCTTTTTCCCCACTATTTTCCCACTAATTTAAAGTCAATTCTGTACCTGCAGTCAAGCTAGTTTGAAACCTTCATTGTTATAATTTAAAGTAAAATGCAGATCCATACAAGACATATTCCTACAGTACTACAGAGTATAAAAATAATCAAAAAAGACATTTCACATGAACAAAAAATCCAAGTTAGAAAAAGAATAGTTCACTTAGATGTCAAGCTAACAGAACTAACTTGAGGACTGATCCCACTCCTAGTGAAATCAACGGGAGCATTGCCACTGATTTCAGTGGGAACAATATCAGACTTCTAACACATTTACCAAAGTTTATAAGTCCATATGGGAATTCTCAATTTTGGTCATGTGAGCCTTAATAATGTTTTGTTTAAATTTATATGGCAAGACTGTTTTTTCTAGACATCACATCCCTTACTGTTTTTTTATGATGATTTTTTGTATGTGAAATGTTTGTTTTATTTTATATTCATTAACTGTTGGCAAAAACACAAAACAGTTTACAGTTTCTGAGGGCAGACTTGACATATTCCTATACTGTAGTTACTATATTCAATTAAATAAGATAATAGAAATCAATTTCCACAACTCCAAGTAATCCAGAATTAGGGTCCATTTTATGTGAAATGTTTTTGATCAGAAACCATTTCTTTTCTTTTGCTTTAGAAAAGTGTCAAGAATGAATTATTCCATAATCATATGGACGAATACAATGTAATGAAACCACAGCAGCAATAAAATGATGAAAAACTGATCACCCACCAGAAACTATTGCATTTGATTAATGTAATGGAAACATTTATAATGACAAAGAAAAAGAAAAAAAGATTTAATACAGAATTCAAACATATTTATATACAGTATGTGGGAAGAGCATGCACACAACGCTTGGTTTAAAAAAAAAATTCAGACAAACTACTGCCATGCAAAATTTCAAGAAAAACAGACTTGATCAGTGCAGTACGTAATAAATTAATTAACTTTTCCAAGATTATAAGCAGGAGCTGACTTGGCCCATCTCTTGCTGTTCTTTCTGGGAAATAGATTCAGGAAGAGGAAGTATAGAGAACCTGGGAAGAAGGTCATAGCAGTCAGCGAAGTCATTGGGAGTTGACAGTGCCCAACCTCATTGGACTGACTACTAGGGTCTTGATTCTGAAAGGTGCCGAGCACTTTGGCCTGATCCACCAAAGCACTCAAGCATCTGCTTAACTTTATGAATGCAAATAGTGACACTGACTTTTTCCCCCCTCAGATTCTACAGGCAGAAAGTGTGATGCTATATGGGAGACCATTTATAATATTAATTATACCAATATTGTAAAATTACAAGGAATCTGACCAGATATGCCATGTAAGGTATTTGTAAATATGTTATAATTTGCAAAGTATGATAATATTGTTTACATGTTTGTATCTCCTTTGTATTATGAGTTATAGATATGTAGGGTATATCTGTATTTCTAAACTTGTGCTGTGTTTCTGGGTGACACTCCCAGACAGAATGGCATCATAAAATCATAGAAGATTAGCGTTGGAAGAGACCTCAGGAGGTCATCTAGTCCAACCCTCTGCTCAAATCGGGACAAACACCAACTAAATCATCCCAGCCAGGGCTTTGTCAAGCCAGGCCTTAAAAACCTCTAAGGATGGAGATTCCACCACCTCCCTAGGTAACCCATTCCAGTGCTTCACCATCCTCCTAGTGAAATAGTGTTTCCGAATATCTAACCTAGACCTCCCCACTGCAACTTGAGACCATTGCTCCTTGTTCTGTCATCTGCCACCACTGAGAACAACCAAGCTCCGTCCTCTTTGGAACCCCCCTTCAGGTAGTTGAAGGCTGCTATCAAATCCCCCCTCACTCTTCTCTTCTGCGGACTAAACAAGCCCAGTTCCCTCAGCCTCTCCTCGTAAGTCATGTGCCCCAGCCCCCTGCTTGATGTCCATTAAGGGACATCAACTGTACAATGAATCAATTGAAAGGGTCAGGGACGACACCTTTTCACTCAGCAAGGCATGCAGAGGCATGTCTGTGGAAAGAACTCTAAGCCCTTTCAATGCCATGTGCTATGAGTTTGTGTTTGGAACAAAGGAAGTACCAGACAACACGGCAAAAGGACTATAAAGGGCAGCTGCATCATCTCCATTTTGTCTTCAATCCTGCTTCTTGTCTTCATTCCTGCTTCTTACCTCTGGAGGAACTTTGCTACAACTGAAGCTCTGAACAAGCCAGAAAACTCACTGCTAACAACCTGATACATGGACTTTGAATATTTGTATGTATGTGACTGCTTTACCATTTAACAGCTCTCTTCTTGTTCTTTCTCTTTTCTTTATAATAAACCTTTAGTTTTAGACACTAAAGGATTGGCTGGTGGCATGTTATTTTGGGTAAGATCCAACCTAATATTGACCTGGTAATGTGGCTGGCCCTTTGGGGTCAGAAGAACATTTTGTACAGTGAGAAGAGCCAGAGAACTGGAATGCAATAATGGGGCTGTTTTGGTTTTTTTTGCTTCTTGATAACCAGTCTGGGGTTCAGAAGAACAGTTTGGGACTGGTTGGGGAGTTTAACTTCAGTGTTACCCACCATTCTTGGGAGTATCTGCTCTCCTTTTTGCAGCCTGCCCTGACCTTGGCATTTCCAGTTTGGGCTACGCCAGGCACCCCGGGTTACAGAAGGAACCACTATGGTCATCTAGTCTGACTCCTGAATACACAGGCCATAGAACTTAAATGACTTCCACAGGGCTACTCAAGTGTTTAAAGTTAAGTAGGTGCTTAAATGCTTTCCTGGACTGTGGTCAGAGTGCTCAGCATCTAGCAGGATTGAGCCATAGAAGAAGCAAGGTGAAAAAGGAAATGCAAGGGGGACTTAAAGAAGTAGAGAGAGTGGAAGTATTAGGAGTGGAATGGAACTAAAAGGGAGGAGGAAGAGTAATTAAGAGGCAGGAAGTAAAGAAAGGAGGACAAGAGAACATTAATTGGATTGCAGAGAAATAAAGGAGAAAGAAACACACAGAAGGAAACAAGAAATAAAAGGAGATAAAAAGAAAAAAGACAGTAAAAATATATCTTGCTTTGGTATTGGTAGTGATAAAGGGAGCTAACAGTGGAAGGTCATATAAAGGGTTAATATGTTTTGCTTCTTTAAGAAAAAGATCTGTTTACATATTTCTTAGAAAAATACAATGTTCAAGGGTAAAAAGTGCTAAAAAGCAATACATTTGACATAGAAAAAAGATATGACAAACGATCTCATCTAGATTTAAATTCTATACATTTGAAATATAAGGCAGCACTTTATCCACTAAATTACATATAATCTGGTTAATATCTATGGGAAAGTACAGGTGTTAAATTTGCCACCCAGGGCACACATAATGTTGCATGAATGCAATAACACCAAGTGTCATACTAATGCAACTTGAAACTAATTTGGGTGTGGGGTGGAACAAAACAAAAGCTACTACTACTGCTACCACCATTCCCTGCCACCTACACAGGTCCACACTAGGGCCCTAACCCTGCAATGAGATGCATGTAGGTACACCTCTGTGTTCATGCAGAACCCCAATTACGTCAACTGAAGTCAGTGGTATTAGTCATATGCTTAAAGTTAAGCATGTGTGTTTGCAGGATCAGGGCCTAAGGTACTGCCATGACAATACCAAAGATTGTATTTTTTTGTATTTTTGTACAGACCTATCACTAACAGACAGGTGCCCAGTTCATGTTTTGTGTTTATAAAAGGATACTTACATAAAAAGTAAACTAAAACTAAAATGCAGGTGAAATATTTAGTTTATGTTGAAGAAGTAAAACACACATTTCAATTCTGTTTGTATATTCATTAACATTTGTAATAATGTTGATATTGACATAAACTAGGTAACACAATCACTGAAAGTTATGGCCCTTATATTAATTTTAAAATAAGTCAATTTTTCCTTCCATCTAATTCTTATTAGATTTCTGTTGCATTCATGAAATAGTATGATTAGAATGATTAAAGTTGATAAGAAAGCACCTTCAAATTCTCATTAATGTTAAATTCCCATTCACATTAACAAAGATTGTTTAGTGGATAGTGAATCTCTATTATATTTCAAGGGTACTGAGAGTACAAATCCTGTATTTTTTTTTAAACCCTTTTTTTTTTATTTGGGCCATGTATAAACTAGAAAAATAGGTTGTATTTAAGAATATGTTTCTAAACACTATAATAGATGGAGGATCCTCAGGTTGACCAGGACCAGCTAACACATTTTTAAAGGTGTTCAGCTCTGTGTCTATACTACGGTTTAAAACACACTGTTTAAGGTGCTAACCAATCCATTTTTAAACTCAACCTATTTTCCTAGTCTAGGCATGACCTTAGTGCCAAACAGATTGATAAAGATCATTAAATGCTGAAAATGTAGCAATAAAAATGTTTAAGCACTTTATGTTGAAGAAGCTAACACATATAAGATTAAGTCTCTTTTCAAGAAATTTTGCCTCAGAGAAGGTTGGTAAACTTTAAGTATAAGGATTCTAGGCATGCTTGTCACATGAAAATTAAAGGCCCAAACTGGCAGTCCTTGTAGAACAGGGGTCGGCAACCTTTCAGAAGTGGTGTGCCGAGTCTTCATTTATTCACTCTAATTTAAGGTTTCGCGTGCCGGTAATACATTTTAACGTTTTTAGAAGGTCTCTTTCTATAAGTCTATAATATATAATTAAACTATTGTTGTATGTAAAGTAAATAAGGTTTTAAAATGTTTAAGAAGCTTCATTTAAAATTAAATTGAAATGCAGAGCCACCCACACCAGTGGCCAGGACCTGGGCAGTGTGAGTGCCACTGAAAATCAGCTCGCGTGCCGCCTTCGGCACGCGTGCCATAGGTTGCCTACCCCTGTTGTAGAACATAAGAATGGCCATACAGGGCAGACCAATGGTCCATCTAGCCCAGTATCCTGTCTTCCAACAGTGGCTGGTGCCAGATGCTTCAGTGAGAGTGAACAGAACAGAGCAATTTATTGAGTTATCCATCCCCTGTTGCCCAGTCCCAGATTCTAGCAATCAGAAGTTTAGGGACACCCAGAGCATAGGGTTGCATCCCTGACCATCTTGGCTAATTGCCATTGATGGATTTACTTCATGAACTTATCTAATTCTTTGTTGAATTGAGTTATACTTTTGGCCTTTACAGCATCCCCTGGCAATGAGTTCCAGAGGTTGAATGTGCATCGTGTGAAGTAGTACTTCCTTTTGTTTGTTGTAAATCTGCTGCCTATGAATTTAATTGGATGACCCCTGATTTGTGTGTTAGGTGAAAGGGTAAATAACACTTCCCTATTCACTTTCTCCAAATCATTTGTGATTTTATAGACCTCTATCATATTCCTCTTTAGTCATTTCTCTTCTAAAATGAGAAATCTTTTTAATCTCTCCTCACATGGAAGCTGTTTCATATTCCTAATAATTTTTGTTGCCCATCTCTGTGTCTTTTCCAATTCTAATATATGTTTTTGAGATGGGGTGACCAGAACTGCATGCACTATTCATGGTGTGAGCATATCATGGATTTATATAGTGGCATTATGATATTTTCCATCTTATTATCTATCCCTTTCCTAATGGCTCCTAACATTGCTAGCTGTTTTGACTGCCGCTGCACATTAAGCAGAGGTTTTCAGAGAACTATCCACAATGACTCTAAGGACTGGTCCACACTAGGGGCGGGATCGAACTAAGGTACTTCGACTTCAGCTACGCGAATAGCGTAGCTGAAGTCGAAGTACCTTAGTTCGAACTAACGCGACTTACCTCGCGTCCGCGCGGCGCCGCGATCGAAGTTCGCGGCTCCCACTTCGCCTCCGGTAACTCCGCTCGCCCTGCAGGAGTACCGGAGTTCGAAGTAGCGCGTTCGGGGATCGATTTATCGCGTCCAGACAAGACGCGATAATTCGATCCCCGATACTTCGATGGCTACCCGCCGATTTCGGCGGGTAGTGTAGACGGGGCCAAAGATCTCTTTCCTGAGTGATAACAGCTAATTTAGATCCCTTAGTGACAAATTATTCAAGACCCAAAGGGCTGCTCCTGCTCTTTCACTAATGTCACTAGGTTGTGCTATCTAGAACAACAATGGTAGAAAGGAAGAGTCATTTAAAGGGTGAAGTTTAATAAAGATGATCAGGATGCACTTGGTCCCACCTTTTCAGTTAAGACTCCAATGTGTATGTTTGTGAAAGAGGAGGGTCAAACTGGTCCTTAATTTATTCTCGTTCATCTTGACTATTTAAACAGCAAACACTTTTCTAACATAGCTAGACTTGTATGTGTCTTCTTGTTTACATGATGGAACTTTTTTCTTTTTTTAAATACAGGTCTGTCGCATCTTAAGCGCATTTAACATGTGCGATTTCAGCTTTATGCGGTTGGCAAAAACAAGAAAAAAACAAAAAAAAAGAGAAAAATAACAATTTAAATACTGTTTCTGTAGGGCGGGTGATTCTTCCCGCCATTACACTCAATGTAATTTTGACTATACGCGGTTTTCGCTTTAGGCGCTGAACATAACCCCAGCGTAAGATGAGACAGACCTGTAACTGTGAATTCTTTGTGGTCAGATATATTATGATCTTACACTATGTAGACATCAGCCAGAAGTAGAACCTTGATTTTGAAACTCTTCAAATTTTGATGGAGGGAGGAGTAAAATCACTAGATTTTAACCAAACCCTACAGTTTTGGTTCCAGATAAAGATCCAAAACTTGAAGGATAGGTGTTTGTACTCTAGTTTGAATCCAGATGCATCCCAAATCACCACCAGAACAGCCAAAGTTTGCAGAAAATTTGCAAGGATAGATGATCAGCTGATCTTGCAAGATTTCCTTAATTTTGGAGTAGTTTACAAGTTTCTAATGCTATTGAATGCAAACCTGAACCCAGAAGAACTTTTACCTAGGACTAGCTCTGAACACCAAAACCTCTATCCATTCCTGTTTTAAGAGTGTTATAATTAGACAATGTTTCATCATTAATATTTAATTAGGGCTGAAAATTTGTGAATATTCAGTGCAACATTTTATTTAGTTTCCTTTTTCTGCTTTTTAGTTAGAGTGAGGCAAAAAACTGTTGTTTTTCCAGAATTTTGTAATTTTTGAGGCACCGTTCTGCTATTTAGGGATAAGCTTCAAGAGGAGGTTTAAAGTTGCCACATACCATGCAATATACTATACACCACAACTGTTGTTCATTAGTGCACACACAAAGACAGGACAACCCAGTTGCAGAAACTGAGTCAGAGAATGCAGCCATGCAAAATTACAACAGCACCAATACTGTGTTCACTTAACTTACTTTGTGAGCTAAATAACTTATTCAAAAACCTGCCTCAATCAACAATGAAATATCACAACTTTAAGAGAAAGGATTTCATATTAAAAATGAATAAAATTTTTAACACTTTTACTTATGGCTGGTACCTTATGGTATTATTATGTATTAAACCCTCCATAATTTAAAAAACAGACACGTATTAATGTTTAAAAATTCCAACCAGTGCATGAACAAGTGTTTACAATTTTCCAATACATTGGTGGTTAACATATAGTAGCATCACAAAGTCAATCTTATGTGTTGACATGATACAGCACAACTAGAGATGGGCCCAAGCTGAAAAATGGGATCCAGTTCTAAATTTTTCCTAACCTTGTTGGGCATTTGAATCCAGAATTTTGGTTGAAAGTCTGGCTACTTACCTTGTACAGTAACTGGAGTTCTTTGAGATGTATAGTTCCTATGTATATTCCACTTGAGATGTGCATGCATTCCATGTGCCTCCGAGATTAGAAGATTTTTCATTAGCAGCATCCATTGGTCTGTACCTCAGCTTTTCTCCTCCTCATGTTCGAAACTGAGGGCATAGGATGTAACGTGGACCTCTCCAGTTCCTTCTCTATTGTGAATCACCTTAGAATAAGGATCAGAAGCAGGGGAGAAGGAGGGTAGGTAATGGAATACACATTAGGGACCATACATATCAAAGAACTCCAGTTACTGTACCAGGGAAGTAACCAGACTTTGTCAAGTGATGGTCCCTATGTGTATTCCACATGAGGTGACTCACAAGTAGTATTCATTGAGGAGGAGGGTGTGAGGAACCCCACTGTACGAGATAGCAGGAGTGCTCTGCAAAGGCATACACCTGCCATAGAACCTTGTACCAGGGTGCAATGTCCCACAGATGTATGCACAGAGCTTCAAATTGCCACTCTATAGCTCTCCAGAAGAGGGGCATCACTAAATGAAGCTACCAGCCCAGCCTGAGCTCTGGTCAAGTGGGCTCTCACACCCTGTAGGGCAGGGATCAATGTCAACACATAGCAAAGCAGGATGCAGCCTGATATTCATTTGGAAAGTCTCTGTGCAGAGATAGCTGAAAAGGGGAAGCAAAGGAGACAAGCAGTTTAGGATATTTCCTGAAGGGTTTCATCCTTTGCAGGTAGAATGCCAAGATTTGACAGACATCCGGAGAGCAGAGCCTCCTGTCTTCTCTAGTGGCATGGGGCTTTGGATAGAAGATAGGAAAGTGGATGACCTGTTCAGATAGAATTCTGAGATTACTTTAGCAATAAATTTAGGATGTAACCACAAGAAAACCTTATTCTTATGGAAGACCATAGAAGGAAGATCCCTGATAAAGGCCCCTAGCTCACCCATGCTTTCTTCTGGCTGAGGTGATTGGAACCAGAAAGGCAACCTTCACAGATAGATGAGCAAAGGGGCACGAGGCCAAAGGGTCGAATGGACAATCCGTTAATTCTGAAAGGACTAGACTGAGGTCCGATATCAGGGTAGTCTTCAGCACTGGAGGAAGAGTTCTGACTAGTTCCTTCAGAAACCATAGTGTGGTAGGATAGGTGAAGAGTGAATGTCTGTCAACCAGAGGGTGAAAGGTGCTAATAGCTGCCAAGTGCACTCGCAAAGAGCTGATAGTCTAGATGTTTTTAGAAAGAGGAGGTTGTACAGAATAGTAGGGATCTCAGCAACCTCTATGGGGTATCTGATAAAACTGGCACCAGGTAGAAAAACCTTTTCCATTTTGCTGTATAGCATTTTCTTGTGGAGTCTTTTCTGCTATTGTTAAGGGTGGATTGTACTTCCACCATGGATTGTACTGCTGCCGAGCACGATTGCTCTAGGTTCATCACCCATCCGAATACCAAGCTGTTAGACAGAGATATGCTGGGTTGGAGTGGAGGATCTTGCCCTTGTCCTGGGTCAACAGGTCTGAGAAGAGCTGAATGTGGATGCATGTACACAAGGCCATCTGGAGAATGCTTGTAAACTAGAACTGCCTCAGCTACTGAGAAGCAACTAGAATCATTGATGCTTTTTCTTGTTTAATTTTCCTCTGAACTTGAGGTAAAAGAGGGATGGGCCGAAATGCGAACATTGTGGTTCTGACCATTGCACTAGAAATGCATCTCCTCTGAAGTAGAGGCCCTGAACTGCTCTGGAGCAGTAGATCAGGTATTTCTTTATCTCTTGGGACACTAAGAAATCTCACAATGGGAATCTCCACTGCTGAAAATGCTCTGTACTACCAAATTGTGTAGTTCCCACTTGTGGTCTCTGGAGAAATGTAGACTGAGGCTGTCCGCCAGAGCATTCTGCACTCCCAGAAGGTGCACTACCGAGAGGATGATTTGGTGGTGAATGCACCAGTTCCAGAGATTGACAGCTTCTATGAAAAGAGGGGTGGAGCGTGCTCCTCCCTGTTCATGGGTAAAATAAGCTGTCATCTTCTCAGACATGACTTGTACATGCAGAGTTCAAATAAACAGCAGGAACTGTTTGCAGGCCTCATGGACTGTAGGCCTACAGTCCATGAGGATCCAAGTACCCTGTTGTTGGGTCCAAGTACCCTGTGCTATTTGTTTGATGAGATAGGCTCCCCTGCCTAGGAGAGAGGCATCTGATCAATCTTTTTGTGGGTGGCAGAGGGGCAAAGGAAATCCCCTCACACACTGCATCCCTGTTTTCCCACTAGATAAGTGAAATCAGAACTCTGTGGGGGAGCAAGACCAGTTTGTCCGGACTGTGCTTGCTGGTGCATAGACTGTCCACAACCAACTCTGTAGACTTCTTAGACAAAATCTCACAAAGGATGTCACAAATATGACGCCATCTGACCTAGGAAGACAAGACAGGATCTTACTGTCATCTGAGGGCTTAGTTGAAGCTAACTCATGAGGTTCTTCATAGATCGGAACCTGTCCTAAGGTTGATATGCTTTGGCTCTGATTAAATACAGGGCTGTTCCAATAAAGTCTATAACCTTTGTGGGAGTTAAAATTGACTTTTCTACTTTAACCACTAGTCTTAATGAACGTACAAGTTGGAGTAAGAATAGGGATTACCATCTGCACTTCTCGGTAGGATTTCCCTGTGAGCAAGTGGTTGTCAAGGTACGGGAATACAGATGTGCCCTGATGATGCAAGTGTGCTGCCACTATGATAACACCTTTGTGAAGCCAAAGGGGAGCACTCCATATTGGTAATGGTGTGGGCCAACAGTGAACTGCAGGAACCTCCTGTAGGCAGAGTGGATGTCTATATGATGTGACCCTACGCAATTCTGTATTCACACCCTACACAGTATGCAATAATGTTTGTCCAAAATATGCCTTCTGAGGTATCATATGAAAACTAACACCACACTGGTTATTAATATCATTGTAAAATGCACGTGTTAACATTATATGTGAAAGTATACATTCTCTCTGTATGATGTTACTAAAATGGGTTTGAACCAGACAGGTCTGGGGAGTGGGTGAACAGGTTTTTTCCCTATACAAAGGAAAGGTCAATGCTTTTGTGAAATCACAGACAGGTGACCATTCATTGGCATATCGGAGACTGCATGGACAGATCGATTTGCATTGTAGAAAGCACCAGCAGGGAACCTTTTCCATCAGACTTCATGGCTCTTTCCTCACAGCAGGAGCACTGAACTTTGAGAAGGATACATTTCTATAAAAGAGAGGGGCAAAGAAGCCCAAGTTATCCTTCACCTATGACTACAAAGGAACCAAGCACTTTGTATTTTGTGGGAAATCTGACCAAGGGGGTGGACAGCAATCTTGCTGGAAGGAAGTGTGGTAAGAAACTCATCTTTGAACCAAGGCTGTAGTTTGGTTAAGTTTTGGTTACTAGAAAGCATTTTTCACTTTTATTTACCTGTAACCATTTCTGATTTTATCACTTATACTTCAACTCACTGTAAACCTCTCTCTTTCATTAAATAACCTTTTACTTCTATTCTGAATCAATAGGACTGTGTTCCACTTGAAATCATATTAAATGCAGTTAAAGCAACAAGGTGCTGTGCTTTTGTCTTTTTAAAGGAGCAACAGAACTTATTACTCCTCTGAATGTTCCAGGAGGGGCTGGACATTTCAGGGTACATGGTTTTGTGGAAATACAGGAGTGGGTGTGTGTTGGGATCACTTGAATAGTAGTAACCAAAGCTGGTGGAGACCAGAGTGTGACTGTGGTGAAAAAAAGCAGGCTGCTGGAGTCAGAGTTGCTGAACCAGGGCTACTCAACACAACTCAGTGCATGTTGGCTGGGAACATCCAGACAGGGAGCTACAGCAGCAGAGCATTTAAGGCACTTAGGGTTACAGGACAAGCAGTGACACAACCTCTCACTAGTCTGAATTGCACCCCAGAATGTGACATGTGGAAATAAGCATCTTTACATCGAGAGCTGTAAACAGAATGATCACCCTGACCTCTATAAGTCCCTCACTAAGCATTTAGTGAGGGAACTATAAAGGTCAGGGTGATCATTCTGAACTTCAGGCTGTGGATGAAGACATCCAGCTGTCTCAAATCTACTATGGGCCTTCAGCCTCCTTTCTTCTTGGGGTTGAGGAAGTATCTTGAGTATAATCCTTTTCCCTTGTGCTGAAGTGGTACTGTTTCTATGTCTCCGAGAGGAAGCAGGGAGTCTACTTCCTGTCTGAGCATCCTTGCATGAGAGCAGATCTTGAAGAACCTCAATCCACTCAGGAACACTCTGAGGAAAAGCAGCAACCTGACCAGCTGAACCACTCACCCCTGCAGGATTACCTGTCTCAGGCTGTCTCAGTTACAGATCCCAGGGACCCAAATAAGTCCAGTGCCAGGGATCATAGGGGTAACGAGGAAGGGAAGGTACCACTGATCCTGATAGTCCTTCCTGTGAGAGTGGGAAGGTGCTCATGAGTTCTTGGACCATCTGTTGGGGCTGACTTCCCACTTTGAAAAGGCTGGTGATGCTCTGCTGTTGATTCCAGATTTGTTGGGAGGAGTGTGAGGTCTTTGTATTGATGGATGGTGCCATCTGTACTGGTGGTCTTATTATACCTCAGCTAGTCATTGGTGAACAGATGGTGTGGGGACCTCCCTAGTTAGGACTGGATTAGATAGTATTGGCAATTCCAGGCCTGCACAGATAGTAAGGTCCTCCAGGATAGCATACATGGCCTCTGTTGCTCAAGAGTGGACAGGGCTTCTGTTCCTTGGTGGCTCTGAATAAGTTCAGTCTCAGACCATGGGTGGTAGAATGGAACTGAAGAGATGGTTGGTCTTCCTTGCCCCTTATATCCTTGGTTCAGAACATGAGGAGAAGGGGGCAGGCACGGATCAATGGACACTGCTAGTGAAAAAAATCTTCCCGTTTCAGGCATGTGGAGCACATGTGCACCTCCAGTGGAATAAGCATAGGGACCATCACTCAAACAACTACCTATTTTAGAAACAGAGCAGCCACAAAATTTAGATTCAGATCCAAACTCTTTTGAAGTTCAGAGATGTTTAAATCAGATAATCACAACAGTTCACAAGGAGCAATTAAACCAATGTCTGAATATCAAACTAGTAGCTCTGCATCATGCATTGACAAGATACTGTTGAGAATGAAGGCTAAAAGGAAAACTGGATCCACTAAAACTTCAGGGCCCTTGAACAATCTTTTGTTATCAACCTACCACCTCTTCCTCCTAGTCCAATACTCCCGAATGGACCTTTTCTCCCACTCCTGTCACCTTCCTATTTATGGACACCAGTGTAGCTAAGTCTTGCAATTTTATCACTAGGCTCACAATATTTGATGGTTTTCTTAAAGCCCTATCTCCCAAAGCTACTTGAGGATCTAAGCTTTCATTAAAAAAAAAAAGAATGAAATTTCTAGCCCTCATGGTTGCAGAGAAAAGTTTGAAAATGTGAACTGAGAGCACCTTAAAGGTAAACCAGTAGTCAGTAGTTTTCTTTTAAAATGTTCTGATTTTTAAGCCTATCTGATGATTTTGGGGGGATTTTTAAGCCTATCTCATGATTTTTTAACATGTGGGGGTTTGCAATACTGAGACACTGTCTTTCTCCAACTCTTGAATCTTGCCTCTCAAAAAGTGAGGCAACCCAGACAGTACAAGCCCATCTCAGAAGGAGATTATAACAGCAACAGACAACCATGCTTTGTACTGCCCTCTGCCTCAGACTCACTCCTGTATTTAGGCATCTCTAACCACAATTAAGGAATTGCACCAGCATGCAAATTACACTTCCATCTCGCTTACATGCTCCAGGAGATTCTTTTGTCTACTTCAAAATAATTGCACCATCCTGTAAACATCCAATACATGGAGTCTAATAGCTGTACTCTTGATATATGTAGGAACTCACAGAAGTATTTCATTGGGACTATATGCATGAGTAAGGGCATCTAGTCTACCTTCTCCTTGAATAGGCTGGCTTGCTATTGCAAGTGCATTCCAGGAGGCCACTGATATTTTGGCTGACTAGTGACCAGAGAGATGAGAAGGTTACTTACTGTAACTGAAGGTTCTTTGAGATGTGTGGTCCCTATCTGGATTCCAAATGTGGGTGCACATGCATACCATGCGCCAGAGACGGAACTGTTCATAGCAGTATCCATTGACCCACACGTGCGTCGACCGCATGGCATGCCTGAGGCTTTAAGAGGCTGTGCAAGTCGACACCACTCTAGTTCCCTCGTACCCGTAAAGAATGGAGCCTGGAGCAGAGGAGAAGGAGGGAGGGATTAGAATCCAGATAGGGACAACACATCTCAAAGAACTTTCAGTTACAGTAAGTAACCTTCTCTTCTTCTTTGAGTGCTGGTCCCTATGTGGATTCCAAAGGCAGGAGAGTAGCAAAAAGTGGTCAGCATGGAGGCTGATGCGAGGGCTCTCGAAAAGACCAAGTCTGTAGGACAGTGTGACCAACTGCTGCATCCGCAGTTGTGGAGGGAGCAATGGCATAATGAGTGGAGAAGGTGTGAATGGAGAACATAAGAACATAAGAATGGCCATCCTGGGTCAGACCAAAGGTCCATCCAGCCCAGTATCCTGTCTACCAACAGTGGCCAATGCCAGGTGCCCCAGAGGGAGTGAACCTAACAGTGATCTCTCTCCTGCCATCCATCTCCACCCTCTGACAAACAGAGGCTAGGGACACCATTCCTTACCCATCCTGGCTAATAGCCATTACTGGACTTAATCTCCATGAATTTATCTAGTTCTCTTTTAAACCCTGTTATAGTCAGTGCCCTTAGAGGGGACAAAGTATCGGCATTCCACCTGATTTGGTGTGGGGGTGCCGGACGCTGGACTGGCTGTAAGATGGTGCCATGTATTGGTACGGTGGTACGAGAGTCTGGGAGGTTGAAGGATGTCCAGGAATTGGTCCTGGGAGTCTTGAACATCCCCTACTGGGAGATTGAATGCAGCAGCCATCAATTGTGCATGGTCATCTGGTGGTGAGAGGGAAGGTGGAATAACAGCATCGTCCAGTGACGACAAAGTGCCTGTAGGGACTGCTGGTTCCGATGGTGCGGCTGAGGCCAGCGGTGCTGACGGAGTGGGAGCACCGAGGGGTTCCTCCTGGAAGGTGGCAGTATGGGCAGGAGACAGGCCGTAAGGGCAATGCATACTGAAATGGTGGTAGGGGTCCCACGAGAGCCATTAAGGCCAGGAGTAGGGCTCTCCATGCATTGGCGGTGCCCGAAGGTAACGGAACCATGTGTTGACCGCAGGATCATATCCCGGAGGGTAGGACTGGTGTCATGGTTCCAGGCTGCAGGAGCAGGCCAGGGAAAGGGCCATGACTGGGTCAGAAGACCAGTTGGATTCTGAAGGGTCCGGAAGAGGAGGAGCCGTTGGTACCAGTGGAACCGACAGTGTTAGGCATGTTCCGGGAGGACGGTCAACAAGGAAGAGTGGAGAAGGGTGGAGCACAAGAGGTTCATTGCCCAAGGGTCCCAGTGGAGTCGACAGTGCCGAGAATGAAATAGGGGGCCCTGGTGCTGGAATGGAAGACTGAGATGGTGGTGTTTGGAGTGGTGCTCCGTGAGCACTCTCTTTGGAGCTGGAGCAGGAGCAGAACCTTCCGCAGTAATGCATGACTTCTCGCCCGACCTATCATGGCTTGGGGAGGCAATGCTGCATTTTGAGGTGGTCCCAATCGGGGAGCTGCCCTTGTGTCCATGCTTGTGCACACGGTGGGGCTTTGGTGAGTGCGGCGGTGCCGCTGGTGCCAGGGGCAGCAAGTTGTATGGGCCCGTCATGCCCAGGCTCCAGCAAATTCAGGACCCCGGGGGCCTGGCTCCATCAATGTTCGGGGGCGGGTCTATCCCCCGGCCCTGCTTGCCGCCCCAGCGCACCTCCTCCACCAAGCATCTCCTCCCCTAAGCGTCCCTGCCTGCCCTGGGCAGCGGGTGGCTACTGTGATGGGTTGGATCACAGAAACCCACTTGGGAGCTGCCAACTGATGTGCAAAGGCTACCTCTGTTCCTGTTCTCCCTGCCAGCTCAGTGGCTTCAGCTCCCTGTCTTGGTGAAGCCAGACACACCCATCTGCTCCAGCACAGACTCAGGGTCTGAATAACCTGTCCCAAAGCTGCAGGTTTACCTGAGAACAGCTCATAGAAGTGTGCTTGCCTTTAGCACTCAGACGCCCAATTCCCAATGGGGTCTAAACCCAAATAAATCCGTTTTACCCTGTATAAAGCTTATACAGGGTAAACTCATAAATTGTTTGCCCTCTATAACACTGATAGAGAGATATGCACAGCTGTTTGCTCCCCCAGGTATTAATACATACTCTGAGTTAATTAATAAGTAGAAAGTGATTTTATTAAATACAGAAAGTAGGATTTAAGTGATTCCAAGTAGTAACAGACAGAACAAAGTAAGTTACCCAGCAAAATAAAATAAAATGCGCAAATCTATGTCTAATCAAACTGAATACAGATAATCTCACCCTCAGAGATGCTTCAGTAAGTTTTTTCTCAGACTGGACACCTTCCAGGCCTGGGCACAATTCTTTCCCCTGGTACAGCTCTTGTTCCAGCTCAGGTGATAGCTAGGGGATTCTTCATGATGGCTCCTCTCCCTCTCTGTTCTCTTCCACCCCTTTATATATCTTTTGCATAAGGCGGGAATCCTTTGTCCCTCTGGGTTCCCCCACCCCTCACTGGAAAAGCACCAGGTTAAAGATGGATTCCAGTTCAGGTGACATGATCACATGTCACTGCAAGGCTTCATTACTCACTTGCCAGCACACACATATACAGGAAGACTCACAGGTAAATACAGCCATCTGCAGACAATGGCTCTGGTTAATGGGAGTCATCAAGATTCCAAACCACCATTAATGGCCCACACTTTGCATAATTACAATAGGCCCTCAGAGTTATATTTTATATTTCTAGTTTTAGATACAAGAGTGGTACATTTATACAAATAGGATGATCACTCAGTAGATTATAAGCTTTGTAATGATACCTTACAAGAGACCTTTTGCATGAAGCATATTCCAGTTACATTATATTAACTTATGTTTTTATAAAACTATTCCAATTACATTATATTCACTTATTATCATGTTTTTATAAAACCATATAGACTGCACAACGTCACAGCTACCCCCTGCAGCTCCACGCTGTGCTCCCTTGCTGGCCGCTGACGGCTACAAGGGAGCGGCACCAGTGGGCAGGCTGAGGTAGCTGCCAGGGCCAGCCTTTGACCAGGGCGATAAAGGCAGTTGCCCAGGTGACGATGGGGGCACATTTGATATGTCCCACGTGACCTTACCTGCGGCCAGCCAGCTGGGCTTAAGGAGGGGAAGCACTACTGCCAGCCCAGCCAGGGTCAGGGAGGAGAGAAAAAAACCATGCATCCAAGCTGCAGCTTGAGGCACTCACTCTTTTAACTCCTCTGGTGGGAGCAGCAGCAGGGGTGGGTGTCTGGGGGGATGGAGGGGGGGGCTCCCCACTCTCCCAGGACAGAGGGCCCCCTGTAGAAACCATGGGGAGTGGGTGGGGCAGGCTGTGCTGGGTCCCGACCTGATGTCTGGGATGGGCGGCTGCGGTTGATGCGGGTGTTGAAGGAGGAGTGTGTGTGCAGCTGTCTCTGTGTTCCGGCTGACTGGATGCTTGGAGCAGCTCTGCTATCTGGTTGTGTGTCAGTGTAGAGCAGATTCTGGTCCACGCCCCTTTTCTTCCCCATCCCCAGGAAGAGCCACACTTGTCCAGGAAAGGGCTTGCTCTTTCCCTGGCCTGGGCACTGCTGGCAGGACTGGAGTGCACATTTAGCTCCGCACATTTAGCTCCCACGCTAACCAGGGGCGCTGCTGCAGCCTGCCTGCTCCCATCCTATCCATTTCATCCCATCCCATCCCTGCAGAGAGGTGACACATGGAAGGCGGGGGCATTCACTGGGTCACATTACTCCTCCTCCCCAGTTTTCTGCCAGGGTTTTCCTGCCGAACTGTCTCCCTTGTTCCCCCGCTTGCTGGAGGCAGCCTGGGACCCCAATGGGAGAGGTAAACAAACAGCACGTGCACCAAATAGCTGGGAGATTGGGAGCAGTAGAGAGGAAGGTCTGCTGCTTCAGCTCTGCAGGGAGAGGTTAGGTAGGGGAGGTAGGAAGGAACAGCTTCTTTCCCATAGGGGAACTGAAGGCAAGGCGGGAGGGCTGGGCTGCCTGGGGAGGGGGGGTATAATGAAACTGGAGCTGTTGGAGGGGAACCTTTAAATTGTGCCCATCAGCAGCTGACGGTCCTGTCCTCCCTTCTCCCCTGGCTCAGAAGCTTCACTCACTTGGTCCCAAGGGGGCTGCTGCCTCCCCAGAGTCAGGCAGGTGGGTGCATCAGAGATAAATGAGTGTGACTGAGATCAGCTCCCCCATGTGCCTCCTTTCTCCCCCCCCCCCCCCCCCCCCCCCC